>OY735228.1:22567534-22727534 GCA_963457665.1 Thysanoteuthis rhombus
AGAACAAAGTAGATTTCTGGGTTCGCCAATCGTAATACTATCAGCGATTTAAAGCGAGTTAGTATTGTGAGAAGCATTGATTATGAGAGAGTGTGATGAGAGTCAACAAAGTCAACCTTAATGGAAGATATGTCAGATGCAGAAGAAAGAAATAACGTTAAGATAGCTAGCGAGGGAAAGACAGGCATTTCAATATGACAATCGGTCCCGTAGCGAAATAAAAAGAAAAAATCACTACGCAATAATTTTGAACAGTTCAAAAAATGTATAAGACAACACGACCAGGAGAAAATTTATCTGTTCATTTATTGAGTAAAAATACCTCTATGGGCATCTCTGTATACGATTTATATTGAAAATACGTATTCAACATTAAAACACACATTAATTCTAGTGACGGGAATGTATGAAGCTTAAAAGAATACAGTGGGATTAAACATCAAACTATTGCGAGAAATTATCTTTCAGTTTATACCGATGCAATTATTTCCCCCCCTTTTCTTTATAAAGATAAAACTGGGTTAAAATTTCAGGGTAGTATGATACGCTAGTGTAAAAAATGTTGACTGCGTACGTCCAAAAATTACTTACTTCAAGACGTTTTCCAATGATTTTCAAGAATTCAGCAAAATTTTGACGAATTTAAAAATGTTTCAAAATCTTTGCACATAAATACCAAATGATCTAAATACAACTGCATTACATTTTAGTGATCAACAGATTCAATGTTTTTGTTTTTTCTAAAGATGTATTTACAGTTTTGAAGCTTTCCAAAATTTCACCTTTGAATGATACGGGTTTTTAGTTCTTTAAAAAAATATCTGATAAAACAAACGTTCCTGCTGGGTTATCGATCCCAAAAGGCTCAGTCACATTGCTTGTCTTGGGTGGGAGTGATGTGTTCAAAAAGGGATTACCCTAAAAAATTCCCTGAACCATCACCAAGAAAACAACATTATACATTGGCACATCAGAACACTCTCAACAGGCATATAACTAGAAAAATGAAATTAAAAAGCATCAAATAGGACATAATCGGCATTAGCGGAATGAGAAGACCTGGAGAAGAATTAATCGAACTAAAGAGCAAACATTTTCTTTACTTCTATGAAAAAGAGAGAGTAGAACAAAGAGAAGTAAGCTTTCTCATCCATGAGGAACTCAAAAGCAACGCGGTAGGCTTCAAAGCTGTCTCTGACCACATAACTGTCTCAAAGAGTTGCACGCTGAATATCATTCAAGTCTACGCTCCCATTTTGGAGTCAACCACAGAGGAAATAGACAATTTCTATGATGACTGGAATTCCCTACCCCAAGATACCAGAAAATACTATAATGTCATTATGGGAGACTTCAACGTACAATGAAATGAACATTGCATTCGGATATAAAGTACAGAACGAGAGAGGTGAAGATTTTGTAGACTTCGTAACTGTGAATGGGTTCAAAATCAAGAAAACTTTCTTCAAGAAGAAACCGAATGAAAAATGAACTTGGGAGAACTCAAACCATAAAATCAAGAACGAAATAGACTATATCCTTACAGACAAAAGCGACACTGCCAAAGACACCCAGGTCCTAAATCAAGTCAACGTCGGGAAGCGACCGCAAAATGTTAAGATGTAAAATGCAAATTAGCACCAACAAAGAACGTAGGAAAATGTTCCACACCAAACTGCAACCGCTAAACGTACCAAGAGTTCACTTGATCCTTGAAGCTTGAACTGAAAAACAGATATAAACTTCTTACTTAACCAGAAGAGAACGACGCCAACATCACCGAATTCCACAATAACGTAACAGCCTATGTAACTGAAGTTTAAACTAAAAAGTACACAAACCATGTGTAAAATCTCACATGAAACCATGAATCTCGTGGAATAACGCAGAAATCTCAAGCCACCGATGACAAGAGTGAAAATTGAAGCAACCAAATTAAATAAAACTATCCAAAAGAAAAGAAGAAAAGACAAAAGAAGATACACGGCAGCAATCATCGAAACAATTCTAGGAAAAGGTCAGGGTTTCAAAGCTATTAACAAAGCTCTCAATACAGGACGGAAACAAATAAGTGGTATACTGGGAGACCTAATAACAGACAGAGACCGGATTGTCGGACGTGCCCAAAGATTCTATCAGGAACTCTACTCCTCCAAACAAAGACCATAAAACAATGAACAGGATATCCAAGACGCGAGCAAACAATTTGATTATTTCCCAGAAGGAGAAACAAGCCATCAAACAAACAAAGAAAGGAAAGGCACCTAGACCAGTAAACATTACTACCGACTTACTAAGAAAAGCTAGTAAGATTATCGTTAGGAAACTATCTATTCTTTTAAACTTATGCTTAAAACGAAGTGAAGTTCTAGGATATTGGAACACTGCAATCATAATGCTGTTATACAAAAAAATAAGGACCCGAAAGACCTGAACAACTACAGACCAATAAGTCTACTCAATTACGAACTTTTCTCCAAAGTTATCACCAAAACGCTAGATGAAAACCAACTACGGAAGCAAGTTGGTTTTAGAAGAAGCTACTCGACCATGGACATCCTTCACTCGATAAATCAATCAAAACAGAATGCATCAGAATACCAAACGCCACTCGCTGTGGCATTTATCAACTTTGAGAAGGTCTTTGACTTGATGAAAATTCCCAAGTTTATTCAGGCTATCACTGTACAAGGTGTAGACCTCGTATACCACATGCCACAGCAGCTCCTTCATCGGGCCACATGGAAAACCTTTCAGCGCCCAAAAGGGGTAAAACAAGATGATACCAGCTCACCCAAACGCTTCACAGCCGGCCTCGAGATGATCTTCTAAAACCTAGACTTGGGAAAGGAAGGAATCAAAATAGACAGCAAATACCTAAGTAACCTCAGATTTGCAGACGACATCTTCCTTTTGAAGAGAACCTTCACGGCCTCCAACTGATGCTAAATGAACTGAATGAAGAAAGCAAGACAATTCTTCAAATGAACTTCAGCAAAACAAAGGTCGTGTGCAGCAAATACGACGGATAAAAATACACAACAATGGAAATCGAAAATGCAAAACTGTAGAAAGTAGACCACATCCACCCAGGACAACGAATCCCTGTAAAATCTTGAGAAGAGAAGGAATCAAGCGAAGAATTACTCTAGGAAAGCCATTGGCAGAGCAATCTCAACCATCAAGAACTAGAAGATCCCATCATTTCTAAAAAGAAGAGTATACAATCAATGCATTCTCCTCGATAGTCTTTCAGAGAAATTCAAATATATCCATGATTTTTTTCCACGGGTATTAACTACTGCAACTACTTTGATAATAATAATAATAATAATAATAATAATAATAATAATAATAATAATAATAATAATAATAATAATAATATTGACATCCAAACTGACCACCTCATCCAGGCAAGAAGACCGGACTTAGTAATAGTAGACAAAAAAAGGAAGGCCTGCCAAATAGTAGACGTTGCTGTGCCTGCAGACCATAGAGTAAAAAAGAAGGAGGGAGAAAAAAGGGAAAAATACCAGGACCTAGCAAGAGAGTTAAGGAAGATGTGGGACATGAAATCCAGGGTAGTACCGGTCATAGTGGGCGCACTAGGAACTGTCCCCAAAACGCTGAGGGTGAGACTGGAGGAGATCGGGATTAGGGGAAGGGTAGAGACCGTACAGACCACAGCACTACTGGGAACTGCACGGATACTGAGAAAGGTGCTAGAGATATAAGTTCTGCAACGAATTGTAGCTCTGTCATGATATGCGAAAGAGAGAGGAGACGTTAGCTGAAGACCCGAGGAGACTTATTGTCACTCAGCCTTCAGCGATAACCACTGGGCAACCGGTGTGAAACTGTAAATCACAGAATTACTGCGACCCATGAGTACTAGGAGAGGAGGGCTGGAGACTTGAGGAGACTTGCTGTCACTCAAACTCCAGCAGTTACTACCAGGCAACTGGTGTGAGATTCCAAATAATAATAATAATAATAATAATAATAATGATGTTATGCCTGTCCCTGTTGGTGCTGAGATGACACTGAAAGTCAATTGGGAAGCAGCCTTGAGTCGACGGAAATGACAGGAAGAGGCCGAGAGTGACAAGCGACATTGAAAAAAATGATTTGAAAAAAGCAATTGAAAGAAAAATGAAAGAAAGACAAGCTTGACTGCTGTAGGGTTAAACTTCACCCTTACTTCTATTCCGACCAACGATGATTACTGCAACTTCTCTATTGTATATAAAGTAAATTTTGGCTCAGTCGGTTTCAAATCCTAATAGGGAAACGTCAATTTTACAAATGTATCAATTTATTAGAATGAAATAAGCTCTTGCGTATTTCTAAGATAACTTTATGGATATATGACATATCAATTTAGCTCAGTCGGTAAGAGCCGCCGATCAGTTGGTCGAGATTTCAGAGGAATATAAATTTTACAAATTGGTTAGGTGAAACATGACGGTACAGACAAACAGTGGAGAGTTTACTCTCCTAAATTTGGTAAGGATTGTTATTGTTCTTGTAACAGTAGAAAACAAAGTCAAATTCAGACAGCTTGACAATGAAAAATGATATGAAATAAAAGGACATGAAGGAAGAGTAAATATAAAAAAAGAAAGGGAACAGAAAAAAATGTATGAAGAGTGGTAAGGAAAATGAAATGGAAGGAAATGTAGATAGTGTAAAAATGAGAAGAAGAAGAAGAAGAAGAAGAAGAAGAAGAAGAAGAAGAAGAAGAAGAAGAAGAAGAAGAAGAAGATTAAAAAACGGAGGAAAGATAAAATTAAAAAATAATGATAAAGAGATGAAAGAAAAATACTAAGAGAAAGAATGAAAATGACAAAACCAATGAATAATGAATGAAGACAGATATTGTGAAAAATAATTGAAAAAAGAAAAAAGTGTCAAAAAGTAAAGATGATGATAAATAAGAATTAACCTTACGAAAGGGAAAAACAGAGAAACGAAAGAATACAAGAAAAGGGAAAAAGGAAAGAAAAAAGAAACGGAAGAAAGCAGTTCAGAAGTGGGGAAGATGGAAATGAAATGAAAAATAATAATAAGTAAAATGAGTGGCTACATAATGTGTCCACCCCACGTCGAATTAGTTTCCTTAAAAACTAATGGCGAAGATCAGGAGGGTCGGTAATGGTCCCCGAAAAGAAATGGCTTTTCGTGACAAATCGTTCCAATTTTCTTCCGTGGTGAGCGTCCGACAAAAGGCCTCAATACCGTAACTCGAGTCATCTTTATGCTGGATCTCATATTAACGAGAATCACTGGCTTTGTCAAGTTCACCAATCAGTCCATCTCAATTTTTTGCCACTAACTTAAGCGATGCTTCCCTGCACAACGTGATTGATACAAGTCAGAAAATATTGCATGATATTTTCCTATAAGACTCTCGGTTATTTTTTAAAGAATTTTAATATTCAAAGAAGCAACATTTTTTAACAAGCAATATTACATTCGTTTCAAAGAAAGCAATTTACACGGTTTCGTTATTTTTCCAGGTTCTGAGATGTTAAGTAAGCAAGCCCAAGTTTGGCTCAAGGGTGGATTTCTAGAGCATTCGACGATAATTGAGTTCATACGCAATGGCTTCCGATAGCTGCAGGTTAACTGTTGTAGAATCACAAATGGCCTTCAAATGTCGCTGTGCTGGTCTGAAAATAGTTATATAATGTGGTTATTGCAGATTCTAAAACTGTACCACTGTATGATAGTGCTAGATTTTCTCTCGTCTACGAATCAAATCATGTTTCAGTTCTTCAGAAGATATCCGAAATGTCAATTAAATGCTAAGGTTCCCTACTAGCAGCTGGATTGGCAAAGACCATTGTTATAATCAGCTTTACAATCCGCCCGGCAAGAGGTTCTCGTAATGGTTATATCCTGCTATGTAATCTCGACCCATGTGCCACTGTGAAACTATATTAACCGAGTAAGCAAAACTACAAGACCTACATGGATAGATGGTAGCAAAGACTTCCTCTCATCGTTAAAAGATTAAGTTTAAATGATTGGCGTAGGTAACCGAACAAATAGTGCATTGTTCTTAGCTCTCTTTCTGAGAGTTGGATATCAAAACGTATCTTCATAAGTAAAGGATTTCACTTATTTTAATGAGTAAAGGTAAAGTTAAACTGTCAGATATAAAAATAAACATATTGGAATATAATTTTGTTGCAGCCAGTATCCAGGGTGGACAACGTTTTTCCCATATCCAGCATGAATTAAAATAATACAATCGAGTAGAGGAGAACACAAACAGAAAAAAAGTAGCATATTTTGACTTCTCGAAGTGGAAATTTTATACACCGTACTTGGAGACAACGCACAATATCTGAACACTGCATCTCATTTGGAAGAGGAGTTATTCTATGTAAATGGAATTCTGACGTCCTTCTATTTAAGGGCAAGTGAAGCGTTAATTAACGTGTCTTTTCCTGCTGGCCATACTGGAAATATGGATGTCTCTAATGTAATCCTTGGTTAATAGAGTTGAATGTGCTGAAATGCAAATGGCAAGCACGTGGCGTTGTCATTTGGATGATAACATATCCATCGGATAATTTGTAAAAGTCGTCTCCGAGAATAAAATGTCTGTGTTTTTTTCTGTTACTCCATGATATATTAGAAATCTATCCAGAAAATTGTATTTTCTGTGAGTCCGTCTTATTAAAACCTCGGAAACTGTCCGATCAATTTTATGAAATTTTACAAATCGCCTACTGGTCCGTTAAAAACGAATATTTTTCTTCGGTATATTTTTATTTTAAAATCATTGTTATCTCAGAACCTGGTTTTGAAATAAAGGAATATCGAATGAAATATCCAAACTGCTGTTAATCTCTACGCTTTGGTCAATGTGAACGGGCGTCACCCACGAATATTTACAATAAAGGAAAAGATAAAGCTATCACTGATAGTAAGAACAGCCGGTGGTTGATCGGTTTGCAGTGTGGAAATCGAACTGGGCGAACCAAATTCCAACTTCGACTGAGACTAATACTAATGTCCCTGGGAAAGGCATGAATCCGTTTCATCTCCCTTCCTCTCGGTTGCAGAGAAAATAGTGTACGTTGAAGTGAATGACGCCACTTCGGCTGCTAGTTGCCTTTATAGCTATTAAACATATCGCAAACTCAGAAGAACTAATCGAGACGGAAACGTGAAATATGAAGCCCAGGTAGGGACGACGACTACCGTAGCCAGTGTAAGGACACTGCGATACTTTATTTGAGAGTGAGAAGAGTGAGATACTTTTGGATTTCAGAATAGAGACACAACATCGTACCCAGGTCAGCAGAACAAAAAACCAGAGGAGGAAAAATCTAGCAAAAAGCAGATACAACTAGTTTGGTATCCAAAAGATGAGCCTGAAAAAGAGCCGGAAAACAGAAGCTTATAAAGTTTGTCTGCAATGTACAGAAGTTGTGGGAATATCAAAGGTGGTGGTCATACCTGAAGTCATTTGAGAACTAAGAATGGTGATATAAATTCTTGCAGAGACTGAATCGGTTGAAAAAGATTTTAAGATACTCGGTGTCCTTTAACCCCACAAAATCATCACTAACCGGATCACAAAAATAATAGATGGAAACCAACTATTGGAACAAGCTAGATTTAGGAGAAGCTACTCAACCATGGACAATCCCCATTCAATAAATCAGCTGAAAGAGGAAGCAACAGAATACAAAATGCCACTCGCTGTAGCATTTATAGATTTCAAAAAGGCATTCGACTCTGTAGAAATTGCCATGGTCATGAAGGCCATCACCCTACAAGGTGTAGACCCTGTATACGTCAAAGTGCTGCAACATATATACAATCACAGTGACTCCTTTATCAGGCTACATAAAGACTTTGAATCTCTCCAGCTCCCAAAAAGACAAGGTGATAACAGCTCACACAAACTCTTTACAGCTTGTCTCGATATGATCTTCTGAGACCTGGACTGGAAGAAAAGAGGAATCAAAATAGACGGCAAATATCTAAGCAACTTCAGATCTGAGACAACATAGTCCTTTTCGTAGAGAACCTACACGACCTCTGACTTATGCTAGATGAACTAAATGAAGAGAGCAAGAAAGTTAGCATAAACATGAATTTCAGTAAAACGAAAGTCATGTGCAACAGTCATGTCGAGAATAAGGAAATAGCTGTTAAAACCGAAGATGCTAAACTGGAGAAAGTAGATCACTGCATCTACTTGGGACAACGAATCTATGAAACCCACAAAAGAAGAATGACCATAGGTAGGCAAGCCTTCAGCAGAGCAAGCCCAAACTTCAAAACAAGATGATCCCATTAGTCCTAAAAAGAAGGGTATACAACCAATGCACCCTCCCGATAGTCACTTATGGAGCTGAAACGTGGAACCGAACCAAGAGACAGACTCGCAAACTGAAAAGCATGCAACGCACACATGAGAGAATCATGCTCAACCTCACATGGAGAGATCACAAGACAGCACAGTATATAAGGAAGAAAACGGGAGTCCAAGACATCATAGAATCTATTAGAAAACTTAAATGGCAATGGGCAGGTCATGTTGCAAGAGTGGCTGACAACCGATGGACGTAACGACTCACAACATAGATCCCAAGAGATCACATGCGAAATCGAGGCCGACAGAATACAAGATGGAGAGACGAATTAAACAATTTTAGAAAATACTGGCTCCGCGACGCCCATGATAGAGAAATGTGGCAGATCCTTGGGAAAATCTATGTCCAATGACGTACGTTAAAAGACTGATGATGATGATGATGATGATGATGGATCATCAAATACCTCTTGTGGAATGAATATGACTAGCAATTGGCGAGAAAAATATACAGGAATACGCGGACAGGTACCAACAATGAATGGCAAAGAAATGAAATTGTTTTTCAACTGAAATATGGTTAGGGAAAAAATCACCAGAAAAAAATGCCCGAAGCGAAGACTGCATGTAGGCCGGTCAGGTTTCTTTTGGTTATGATTGACGCATAGAAATGAAGAAAAATCAGATCGCTCTTCTAAAATCATATAGAGTGAAAAAAGACCATACCGCTCCTACTACTACTTCGGAGCAGTTTCTTATATTTAGTAAGTAGTAGTAGTAGTTGTAGTGTACATTTTTAAGTAGATTCAAATTTAATCAGTATTTCTACCTGATTACTTTAATCGTTGTTCATCTCAGATGCTCAGAATATCAAGACTGCTGCTCGAATACTGGAAAGATTTACGAAAGAGCAGCCACAAAATATTCACGTAGGAGACAATGATGAAGACATGGACAACACAAACACACACAGAATCATCCCCATAGACACATGTATACACGTACATACAAATATATAACAGACAGACGCACAGGATGGACATGTGATAATCTCTTGAGCATAGCACAAGGGAAACTGGTAGACTAGTTGCGACTCTAATTGTGTTAGAGCCATTTTTCTTCATGTTTCATTGGAAGTGATCAGGAAACTGAATTTTTCTTCCATCTAGTTCCCCTGCCAGTCTTGGCTAGTTTATTTACTTATTGACACACCATAACTAAATATTGAAAGGATTTACTTGAACTCGTACAAATTTGACACCATCTATTTATAAGCACCCACGGGGATCTGAACGGTATTGTTATATATGAAGACAGCCTACAAACCATTGTGTTATTGACAAGGCTCATGATCGGATGAAATACGAAGGAATAGAAGCGATAGGTGTACAATTCTCCTATGATATATTCATGTTTCATATCCAGTCTCTTTTCAAGTAAAATAATGTCTGACGAAAATGAATGACACATAGTAATAAACATACAACACACACACACACACGCGCTTGCGCCCATATATATGAGGGGATTCCCAAAATTACCAGGTTTATAGACTCATCCCTAGTCACAACTTTGGAAAAAAACATTTGGTCAATTCAAACTAGTTCCCTCAAATCATAGCACATATTCAAACGATAGTTTCATCTTTAACCTGAGTGAGCAAAACAATTTCACGGAAACCAGTTTCACTTTCAAATCTTTTGTTAAAAATTGCTGGCATGAACTCCAAGACAAACCAGTCACCCCAGATATTTCATCAGTGGTCCGACGACAAATTCATTTTTGGAATGTCGGCCAGATCGTGGTTTGTCTTCATGTGTCATTTCATCAGATTTGAAACGTAGTTGCCACTCGAACACTTCTGTTTTACCAAAAGTTTCTTCCTTAGAAACTTGTCGAAGCGTTACAAGTTTCAATAGCAGTTTTCTCCAAAATAAAACAAAACCTCGCGCATGAGCTCTTTTTCTCATCAATCATTGCAAAAATCGCCGAAAATCTGGCTATATGCAACATTTGAAATTCATTTTTACATTTTACTTTATTCACTGACAAATTCACTGTTTATTCCATTAAAATCAATTTGATAATTTTATTATATAGAGTGGATATTAAAATGATTATTAAATATAGAACGTTTCATGTTTGAATTTACATAGGCATTCAGGACCCCTCTCTCTTTCTCGCACAAATACACACACACACACACACGAGTTTAGTAGACTCACATAATAGAAAATATATTTGATCAAAGAACAAAAATAACTTCCTCTCTCTGTTCCACGCAAGCCGTTACTTTTTCTCTTTCCGCTGTTTCTCAACATCTCCTTTTCAGAGACACGTACACACACTTTTATATACATATTCTCCTTCATATATATACATGTACATGCACATGCACATGTACGCAAGGGCAACTAATAGACACGTGTACATACACACTCCGTTTCAAACCCAAAGACACTTTTTTTCTTTTCATACACGCAAGCACACATACATTATTTAAGTGATTGACCCATCATAAAAAGGTCAATACTAAAAACAAATTGTTGCAAAACAAAGTCTAAAATTGATTTTACGAGACAAGTCACGCAAACATTGTATATTTGGTCATTAGTAGATTGTCGACTATGAAGAAGATAGTCAAGCAAGGGAGTTAGTATGAGTAAGCAGTCAGTCTAAATAGGGCAACTTCAAGATTAGCTATAGCAGTAAGATATCTGAAGATACCAAAACCCCTAAGTATTGGCTATACTAGTCAAAAATCCAAAGGCACTGAAACCTGTGGTTGGCTTTAGCAGTGGTGTATCTGGAGACACCGAAAATCCAAGATCGGCTATACTAGTTGAAGGTCTGAAGACACCAATACCTCTAGATTGGCTATAGTTGTAAAATACCTGAAGACCCCAAGCCTCCCAAGATTAGCTACACACGTCTGAAGATACCGAAACTTCAATATTGGCAATAGCAGTAAAAGGTTCGAGGTTACCAAAATCCCAAGAACGGCTATCCTAGTAAAAGGTCTCAAGATAGGCGAAAAATGGCTACTTCTAATTGCTTTGTCATTTCTCTTATCACATGGGACAGACGGCGACGTGACGTAACAAAAAAAGCAATTACTTCTTTTAGGAATTGGAAGTCTTTGTAAGTAAAATTTTACAGGAAGAGAAGATCAATATAAGATATTATGTAAAATATAAAAGAAACGGAAAAATCGATAACGGAAAAAGGAAGGCTTTTCTGTTTGTAATTGGAACGCTGGATAACAGCGAAAATTTACATCCAATTGTACTCGGACAATTTCACGAATACGATCGTTCATTCAACATTTTTTTGTGTACAAGGGGACCTGTTTCATCTGAATTTTCGGAACCCCCCTTTTTGCAACATTTTTCATGAATCCGTTTAAGAGTAATTTTTTCTTCTAAAGAAGCTACTTGTTTATTTGATATTTTTTGTGAATCTGTCAGTCAAGAGGGGGAAACCGGTGATTGTTGGTACATTTTTTACTTAGATGGCTTTAACATCCTCGGAAACTAATTCATTAAAATATAAATATGACCAAAAGTTAATTTGGAAGAGAGACTTCCTTTTGATGGGTCGTTCAAGTCTAAAACATTTGTTAAGTTAATTGCATTATCATTTAAACATTCGGAAAAAGTGTACCAACCTACCCCAATAGTGTTGGATAGTTGGTACAATCTGATCGGGCGACTTACTTCCCTTGCTAGTAGGTACAGATAGGATAAATATATTGTTATAATTGAGAAATATAAAATTATGTATTTTTTTAGAGTGTATCTACATTGGCATAGCTAGAGATTTTGGACCCAGCGGACTTGACTCTTTAAGGGCCCCTCAAGAATTGAGCTGTACTATCGCTAAATTGTTGAAAAACAAATGACAAAGGCTGAATTATCATTTATGCAATTCATGTATGTACAAATATATCCTTGTTATTGTATAATAATAGTAGAAATTTAGAAAGTGAACTACTATTCATAAAACTTTCTCAACTCTTCTCCATCGGGGGATCAGGGGGCATTTCCAAATAGCCTCCTTATGGCCTCCCCCTAAACTATGCCTCGGTGTATTTACATACTATTTCGCGTTCATTCAGTTTTTCATTTAAGTAAATCGCTCCATTGAAGATTTGTTTCAAATTTAACGTACTTTTGTGCATGGTTTTTATGATTCAGTAATTATAATCACAATTTCTACGTTCAAGATATGTGTTTCTCCATAACGCAAGGCAAAAACGTTCGTTGGCTTCTTCTTGTTACAACTGCCATTGTCATGTATACACTGTTGCACATACATTGCTATTCAACCAGAAACCAAATAAGGAGTTGATACGTTACTATAAAAAATCAAAGATGATTTGCTGTCTTTGTATTTGAACATTTAAACATTTAGTTCGTGTGAATATTTGGATAAAATGCTCAAATCATCACACAATTGAAGCCACGGTTTTAGCTGGTATTGTACTCTCAGCGACTGATCTAAAAAAAGATTTTGAAATCCAAAACCTATTCAGAGAAACCTCAATTATCCGAACGAGTTGGGTGGAGAATATTTTGTTCGGATAATTGATCTGATCCGATCATAAAAAAGGAAGTCCTCCAGACCTTGAAATCTTGTTCGGATATACCAGAAATGGGATAACTGATCTTCAGATGATTGAAGTTTCTCTGTATTTGACATTTCCCGTTGCTCGTACTCTGTTCTAGACAACCTTGTAAGACAGCATCCATCAGTTTGACCCTTTCTGTGTTGTTTTTTCTGTTTGTTCCAGCATTTTCGAAGACCTCCTCAACTAATTCAAAATTTCATGAGATTCAAACTCTAAAATAATTTTCATGGCCCAATCATTATATTCATCAATTTACAAGACATTGCCACACAATCTTTTATTTTTTAAAAATTCCCATTCCGGCAAATTTCAACGTCATATTTCATTAATTTCTTCCATATCCCCAACACAATATTTTGTCACTTCCACAATTATAGAATTTCATTAGATAATTTTCAAAATCCATTCATTTAGATTTGTTGATACTCCATTAATCACTCAACCTTTTCCTGGAACCAGCTCATCCAACTAGCAATTCCTGTGCCCGATGTTTTATTCATCAATATTCAGGTTCCAGAAATATGAAATTAATTAGTATTTCTTTATTCGATCTAACTTTTTCCTGGGTCCAAGATCGTAAGATAGGGCATTTTTCGGGGTATCGTTTCTTGAACAGTTTCATCTCTCCAACTTCTATTCTCAAAAAATCAAAGAAGACGATCACACTGAAAGATTTGTACTGTTCACCCAATGGCTGTTGAGTGCACTCTCTACTATTGATTTGTCACATTCTACTTTCTATTCGGCGAATTGCCTGGATACAAATCAAGCCAAACCTCGATTTTGTGTTAAGTCACATTCTGAAAAGGCCTTGTTCAGGGTGCAGAAGTCGTAGTATATAAACAGCGATGTGAGTGAAGTTATTTTGTGAGCAATATATAATAATTAGGATTCGCAGTACAAGTTCATTGTTACTTTGTACGACTGAGTAGAAACAAAGACGCAAATAAGTACAGCAATCAGTCAGTCAGGATTACGCCAAACTAATATGAAGTCTACAGATAATACAAAACCCCCTTCGCCTTAAAAATCCCAAAAGGTTGTGGCTGAATATCTAACTCTGAATAGTTGCTGCCAAATCAGTATGTAAGGTCATGGAATAGGTATTACTCAGAGTCGATAGTCATAAGGCCTGGACTATTTTCATTAATTCTGGCTCGGCAAAATCCCAGGGAAGAAGTCATTGTAGCTGATTTCATTACATTAGATTTTTTATGCAATCGTAGAAAATTGGATATTTCCCCCAAAATTAGGAGTAATTAATTTTTAAGTGGGATTGGATAAAACAAAAGAGAGAAAGATGAGAGAAAGGGGGCAGTGATGACGGAGACAGTTCGAAAATGATAATAATAAAATTAATGATAATAAAAAAAAATCATAGAATGGATGACCGGTACTAAAATAGTCATGATTATGGATGAAGCTGCAATATAGAAAACTTCAAGCAATAACAGGCCCATAACGTGCCAGCAACTGGTGTAAAAATCCAACTGGACTCCATAGAAGAAAAAATAAATATCATACGAACAAAAAGATGTAAAATGAGAATCAAAAGACAACATGGTATCTCATCCTAAGACCAAATGATTTAAAAGATGGAAGAACAAGATAAAATTACAAAATTGATCACCAATAGGAAAGCATACAAATTGATCGGTCAATACTAGACTTTAGAATGTTTAAAGATCTTTTATATCCAACCGAATCAAGAATAAAAAAAGTCAATTGACAACAACAGGAAGATCTCAGTCCGGAAGACTTATGCGCATGGTCAAACTCAACTCCCACTTCTATTTTGATTGAACATGGTTACAGCAACCTTTGTGTTGCATACATAATAATTATATAATAATGATACATGTATCTACTATTATGAAATAAGCCTATGTGTATTTGTAACATAAATTTTCGTAGATATGTAGGACTTGTTACTTGGCTCAGTTGGGAAGAGAACCACTAACGGATCACGCTGGGGAAATGTACATTTTATAAATGTTTTTTTAGTTAGAATGAAAGGAACCCTTGCTTATTTCTAACATAGATTTTCGGAGATGTGCAAGACTTACCAGTTTAGCTCAGTCAGTGAGCAAGTCCCTTATTGGTCTTGATTTCAAATTACAGTAGGGAAATGTTAATTTTATTTGTCAATTTGGTTTAACGAAACGAACCAGACAAACAGTGAACAGTTTACTACTCTGTATCAAGTGAGGATTGTTCTTGTTGTTCTTGTTACAGTAAGAAAATAAATCCAGACCCCAACTTGGACTGGAGTTTGACAATAATTTTCTTCCTCACTATGACAACGTTTAACTAAATCTCATGAAATAATACTGACGCAGGTTTGGCAAATCAACGAAAAAGATATACACAAAGTAAAATAATCTGCATATATAGTACCTTTCATTAAAATCTCTTGAATAAACCAAGAGTTAAGTTTACTATGATGTGAGTGTTTGTATGTGTGTGTGTGTATGAGAGAGAGAGAGAGAGAGAGAGAGAGAGAGAGAGAGAGAGAGAGAGAGAGAGAGAGAGGGGGGGAAACCCTGTCACAGTTGAGGAAGGAACCTATAGCAGGGAGACGTAAATTCAAAATGGGTAAAAGGAATTATGCATTAGAATGCTCATCTTAAGTGTTTTTATCACAACGTTTTTTTCGTTATAGGTAGCCTCTCAAGCAAGTATCCTTTATCAGACCATGAGTTTGTGAGGGAAAATCTACTCCACCAATAGAAAAAATAACCAATATGGCTAAACAATGAAGTTTTCTTATGAAGGGATAACGGAAAGGTAAAAAATACTAATAGAGTTCTAAGATATTTACAATTATTAATAACTTACCTATCTATACACCCACATACGCAAACACGCACGCACACACACACACATATATATATGTGTGTGTGTGTATGTATTTGCACACATGCACATGCACGCAAACACACACACACACACACACATACACACACACACACACACACACACACACAGAGTTACATCCATAAGTCTGTAGCGTAATGATCAAAAAAGCACAATCAATATATATTTTTCTGCATAATATCCTTTCTTGTCAATGCCCCTAACCAAACTTTCCTCCATTAATAACATAGATCGAACATTATTCTGTGAAAATTTCAGATAAAATATCAGCTAAAAATCTAGTCATCTCCCCCTCTCTCTTTACCACACACACACACACACACACACACACACACACACACAACCAAATTCGGTATCCATACTTAGTGGACCTAAGGGTGGAACTTGGACTATCTATTTTTTCGAAAATTTTTTTAAGGATTTGAGAAGTGGGTTCTATTAACCAATTAAACTCTTACTTTCTGTTCATTGACACATCTTGGGCGTAGCGTAACCAAATTGGCATGCATACTTCGTGGACCTAAAACTTGACTTTTTAAAAAATTTTCAAACATCTAAAGAAGTTTTACGAAGGGTTTTATTGGTGGGTTCTATTTACAATATAACTGCAATACTAAAGTGGACCCTTACTATCCGTTCAATACTAGTTGGAAGCTGCCTGATAAGGATTGGCCTGACGGGGGGGGGACTTCCACAGGAACTAGCCGAACAACACCTGATAAGCTAATGTATTTATAAAATCAATGATTCTCCAAGGTAGGCTGATCAGTTGTAAAACGATTCAATTTTCAGGGTAGCCTTGTTACCTTGATATATTTTTATCTACAGGTATGTGTATAGATTTGTGCATATATATATATATATGTGTGTGTGTATGTGTGTGTGTGTGTGTGTGTGTGTGTGTGTGTGTGTGTGTGTGTGTGAACCATTCTCTGTTTGTTCTTATGTCAGCTCTGGATTTTTGCTTGAATGACATAATCTCGAGGTCATTTGCCATCTCATTGATCATTGCTTAAGTCCGTTCACCGATCAAATCTGTTGATCCGTTCTCCAGATCCGTGTTTACAGACAACCAAACCATAATGACTCATATCTTTTCTCCATACCCTGGCCAACCGACTGACCAGCTAAGAAGGAGCACTCGTCAATCCTGAAAAGGTCATCATTCAATTTGTCCAACTGCTGCTCGTTATCTCAAGAATTCAAGTTTCCACCACCGGTTACTACACAATTTATTCCACATCAAACAACATCCGTTTACTTCTAATTCCCTTGCTTCATGCTGTAACGCAGTGATGTTAGATAAAACCGGTTCCCCAAATCTTTATTCTTAATTAATAGCATTTGTTGTTAGTGATTATATTCAAGGTTTAAACCAAGTCTGACGCAAGGCTCTATTTAATGGTTCATATTAAATGATTTTTTCCCCCGAGTTAATTGTTTATCTACACAGCATTCTCTAAGTAGTTTAGGGTCAACATGATTTTTGATGTGGTTTGAAGCATTAGGTTAATGCCTTTTCCGAAAGGATAAACATGTGAAGGACACCATCGGCTATATAGTCGAGTGCATTTAGAAACAAAAACACCTACCGTTCCCCCCAAAATTGCTACATAAGGTTTCTCAACGGTTTTTATAGTATCAGCTATGCTCGATAACATACAAAAAGTCTTCCACAGTTTGACCACATAATTTTGATGATGGCGCCCAAGATGGACACCAAATCCTTGAAATGCCCATTTCTCGTTCATCATTTATCCGAGGTAAGTTTTCCTATCTTTTAATACAAAAAACTTTTGTTGCAATTTTTTTGTCAAACCATACATGCACTCAAGTAACAACCAAAATCGGTTACTGAAGACGCAATTTCAAATTTTTATTCAATTCGCAAGACATGTAAAAAAAAACACAGACGGCTCTTACGTGATATCAGCTGAAACCTACTCTATTTGCAAGTTTCCAGATAGTATGTATATGTATTTGAGTATATCGAACGAAAGCAAGAGTTCAATTTAGCATTATAGTTACCCTGTAAATAGAGCCTCAACTTTAAAACCCTTGAATTTCTTTCTCAAAGCTTTTTTACTCTAAAACATTTCTCTGTGTCCATTAAATAAGCATGTCAAATTTAGTTGAGTTTTATGTAATGGAGAAATGTAAAACAACTTTTCTCTCCCGGAATACAATTCTTGAAGTCTTGGTGTAAGTGACATTTTTGTGGAATAAATGTAAGTATGATTTAATAGGTTTTGGTCCATGGATGAAACGCGTTTTTTGTTATGTTTACGATTGTTTTCTTCGGTAAACGGCAATATTGCTAGAAATTCGACTTCGAATCGAAAGGCTCCACGCAGGACATATTTCTGCTTCTTCAACTCGAATATATATTCCACCGAAGCTGACAAAATGCATTGTTTTTAATCTCCAGCTGATAGGAATAACTTGTCTTCAAGAGCAATTTCCAACAAAAAGGCGTTCCATCCACGGACTCGTATATGTTAATATGTAAAAGAATTTGAGAGAAATAGGGATCTGAAGAGTATACGGCATTAATCCATTATTTAACCCTTACATAACGCAAATAATACTATTAATTTTTGCGGGTACTATGCAAGTAAATAAAACAGGCAGCTAGTTATTCAATTGATTAATTACTCAATATTTCTGTCTTCTGATTTCTGTTCTAATTCCCAACACTATAATAGCCTTAGGGTCGGACCTCCAACTTGTTGAATGTATATCTCAAAGGTGATCATTAAAATGATATATAATCTGCTATAGGTGCCTGGTAAACGAGCCTCGTTATCACGCTCTGATTGAAGAGAAAGCATGGACGCTTGAACTAAGGGAACACTCCTCTTTGTGTAGGATTGGGATACACTGAAAAAGTCATGCCTTTTCATTATATTCTTTGAAACAAAAATGGTCATGAGTGAACATATCAATATTTCTGCCCACGGTCCTTCGGTATTTACCAATGAGAACCTTGGAGATGAGTGCAAAGAGAGAAGTCACGAAAATATATCAGTACATGCTTTATACAGCGACATGTTAGTCATTCAATTGATATTATTTCATTTTAAACTTTTGATTTTCTTGTTGTAATAAACGTTATGTAACTCCCCCCCCAAAAAACCCCGACTACAACAGTTTTTATTCCGTTTTTGTGAGATGATTGTTTCCTTGTTCATCAAATGTAACTGAATGTTAGAAGGCCTCGCTAGGAGTTCATTCCCCCAGCCCTAAATATCCAGCTACACCTCCGACTCAAGTGGTTTATTCTTGTACTAGAGTTAAATTTTATGTCAGTTATCTTCAGTGCTGTCTCAAACATTTTGCAAACTGAAAAGACAATTAACACAACATGAAATTGATATCTCATAAAATAACCTATTCGTTACATAAATAATTTACTGACTGTTAGAAAAGTCACCAAATATCAGATCTACACTTTCGCTATACAAGCATGACGAAAGTCAGAAGCATTGATTTATTTTTGGGGTTGGGGAAGAGGGTGGGGTGCAGGCTTTTAATTTACTGACAAAGAGGATGTACAGGCCAAACATGGGAAGGAATTTGCCGTCAGAAAAAGCATCAGGGGTGAGTGCACCCCCCCACGACGCCCCTGGCAAGAGTATTGAATACTTCATATTTTGTAAAAACAAATAAATGCAAATAATTTTATCGTGGAATCTGATTTATCAATTTTGTAAAATTATCCGATGAAAATGTAATCTGATTAAATTAAAATATAATTAATTCGTTACCGCATGGGGTTTTATTATTAGATTATTATTTCCTTATTGCTTCATACGAATTAATTTGATGAATATTCAGAAAAAAAGCAGTGCGTTTAAATTTTTAGAAACTCTTCCTTTGTAATGTGCTATAGATATAATTTCTATCAGAACTAGAAACATCAAACTGGAAATCCGTAACAAACTAGTTAAGATATGCACTGGTACGTATAAGGAAAAACAATCTACAGTTATTTTGTGTTGCAGTGGTTACTCAGTTAAAAGGAAGGAAATTTAATTAGAAACCGTCAACCAAAACTGTCACCAAATAGTCAACATAGGTTTCTTCAGTTTTTAAATTAGTCTGGTTGGCTATATATGTATGTATCACACGTACATGCCACACCAATGGAGCTGAAATTTTGAACATTTACTTATTATTTCTAAAAAAAAAGGTTTTCCTTTCTTTTTTAAAAATTCAGCCCCTTAACAGATTTTAGTGGGTGGGCTTCAATTTGCAATGTAAGTTTATGCTAATTTAGTACCCTCGTTTGTGACTAGTAGCATTCATGTTTGTTTTTGGAAAATTCAAACTTTTGTGATCGCAGTCCAACAATAGACGAGGGAAGTAACCAAATTTTTAATTGATCATCCCTAACACAGCGTGCTGCTAAAAGCCTTAGATTACATGTAGGTTTCTACTGAGTGACTAGCCACCCCTGTTTTTTGTTTTGTTTTAGAATATTCCTACTCGAATACAAATTCCAATAAGAATTCATATTGAACGAAACGTATTTCTACAGGGAAATTTATTATTGTATTATTGCTGCTACTACAAGAGGCGACCCCAAAAACAAAATTGCTTTATCGTATACGTGTAAATATGTGTGTGTGTGTGTGTGTGTGTGTGTGTGTGTGTGAGTGTGTGTGTGTGTGTGTGAGAGAGAGAGAGAGAGAGAGAGAGAGAGAGAAAGAAAGAGAGAGGGACTTGTGTTGTACTCTGCCCGACAACAACTTGACCAAGAGAGCAGATGATCATGGGAGAAATCCAGATGTGAATCTAAAGAGAAAGAAGCTCAAATTTCAATCAAGACTAGGGTGCTTAGACGGGTGCGTTGTATGCGTAAGCGCGTGAATTGGCTTAGATCAACGCCTGCGCTCGACTCACCCATGCACGCATACACTTGTCAATTTAAAGCACACGGACTCCAGAACAGATGATTTAGCATAAGGAGAAACTAAACAGTATATTAAAAAAAAAAATGAAAATGAAAATAATGGCAAATAGAGATAAAGTTTATAAAATTAGATTTTCAGTCTGATAATTAAAAAAAATTATGCTTTTGAAGCAGAATAGAAAAGAAAAACAAACAAAAAAAAAAACATCCGGAAGTTGTAAAACAAAACAACAGAAAATAAGAAAAAAATATTTCCCCTAAGATGACAAGATGAAGAAATAAAAAAGAACATTTTTTGTAAAAGAAATACTTTAAAAGGAGTTTCGCAAAGGAAATCAATCAGATTTAAAATTTCATTCAAACTTTTTACGAGTCTTATCACATTTTTCATTTTTCTGTCTCTTTTTTTAAAAAGATATAATATTTTTCTATGATTCTGTCTTTTCCTGCAATTCTTTCTTTCATAAGAGTTACTTTTTATTTTCAGACTTTGGAAATAGAAAGATATTTATCTTCTTTGCTTAAAATACGATGAAATAAACGAACTCAATCCGCTATATTATATCATCTTTTGAATATTTCCCTCCTAAAGAAATAAATTTAGATGGGATTTTTTTGACCAAAAACTCCAGTAACATAGAATGGGGAACTATTAAAGACTGCACGATGACTAGTCTTAGAGTAGATATGAATGCCTGGCATTTTTTCTCAGCCTGATATTCCGAATGCAGACACACATCAAAAATTAAAAGATAGGATTAAAACGAGAATTATGATATAAACAATATCTCTGAAACACGTTTGACTTCTTAAAAGCGCAAGCATCACCAATACCGATAACTGTCACTGACTGACTGACTGACACACCGAAACACTCCCACCACCTTTCGTTTCCCCTCCTAGCACACTATTACACAAACAAACTAATATAAGCACAGCAATACTCAAGCACTGATTCAAATACCAGAAGAATAATCGTTACGTCTGAGTTTTTGAAAGTTATGATTAAATCTTAATTAAACAAGCAAAATTGGGAGCTATAAAAAGTGACCGATCAACAATATTATCAAATTTCAAAGCTCTCCACCGAAGAAAATTAATTAATAGTAAGGATGCATTTCTCTCTTTTTGCCTTAGTATTTGTGCATTTATGAGTGTGTTTACCTGACCTTGTATTGAAGAAACACCCTCGTAAAAACTTTTGACTAAATTTATGGTCGTTCCAAAATCAAATAATATGAATTAAAAAGAATAATAAAAATGTTCAAAGACCAGACGGATGGCTTTTTAGGTCAGGAAAACAAAAAAAAGAAGAGCATGGGAAGGAAATACAGAGAATCTCTTAACAACATCCGTAGCTCATGTCATGTTTTTTTTAATCATGATGTTTCTCAGTGTCAAATATTTGATCTTCTTTTTTGAATTTTCTACTTATTTTATCATTTTTATTCCTTATTTTCATAATTCTAATATTGACTCTTAAGTTCACGAGCCGCTTGGAACCGCTTGTTAATACACAGTGGAACCCTTCAAAATAGTAGAACTTTTCTGTGAATCGAATAGATTTAAAAAATCACGAAATAGTCAAAGGGAGATTATTCAATCAGAAGTTATTTCCCTTGAAATTGGCACTCTACTTTCTTCATATGAATTTAAGACTTAAATAATTGTATAAGTTAAAAATTACAATACTTTTATAAATGGAGTAGTTTTTCTATAATTCCTCATGAAATTGATTTGAAATAGAGGGTAACTTTCCTAATGGGAAGTCCATCGAGGAATTTTCCCTAAGTTTTTATCAGTGTGTTTCCACAAAAAGCCCACCAATCATCATCAAGTAAATGTCACATTCAAAATGCTTGAGCACCCATTTTAAATTACGATGTTGCAGTGTTCATCACTACCGAGCTTTTAAAGTGCATTTCTTTCAACATATTGTATTTTGCCTTATTTCTGACTACGAAATAATCATTTGAAATGATCATATTTTGCTGTATTCTTCTTATAATTGATTCACTGGCATAAATTATATTGAAGAAAAATAGCTTGAGATTTAGGGGGAAGGTCGGGCTACTAAAGGGGCCTCCCTCAAAATTTTGTGAGATTTGTCAGTAGAAATTTAGTAGGTGAACTACAATTTATGAAGTTTTTCGGCCTTTTTCAATTGGGGGCCCGGTGCATTTTCAAATAATAACCCTCTTAACTACGCCTCTAAAGACAAGCAGGGTGATTTTGTTACAGGGAAGAATCATGCCGTCACCGAACGAAACTGCTTTTAATTTCTTCTTTTACCACGTACGTGGGTGGAAATGTTATATGAAGATGTGTACAATGCAATTGCTTGAGTTTATTTGTTTTTATCGGACATGTTCGTCCCTTATTGTTTACCTTACAGTAGCATCTATAAAATCAGTTCAATTGTAAAGTTAGTGTTGAGGCACTTTTCCTTATCCATAAGAGAGAGAGAGAGAGAGAGAGAGAGAGAGAGAGAGAGAGAGAGAGAGAGATAGAGAGAGAGAGAGAGAGAGAGAGAGAGAGAGAGCCAGCCAAAGACAGAGACAATTAGTTGTTTATTTCGACTATGAACTCCGAAATACATGATTTTTTGAAATTCAATATATAAAATCCTTGAAAACTTTATATATTTTCAGTAATTAGGTGCCCAAGAACCTGTGTAATGATTTTCATTGTAATCAGTTCAGTAGTTCCAAAGTTCAATATTCTTTTCATGTTGACATAAGTTTATTTATGAAATGTAAACAAACAATCAGATCGACCGCAATTCCTTGGGCTTTGTCATCATTATAACTAAATTTCAGCAAAAACTAAGGGTGTTGTTGTCATCGTCGTTTATACACACACACACACACACACACACACACACACACATATATATATATATATATATATATGTATGAATTGTTCTGCAACCGTCTTAGCCTATGCTCTGCTGCCATCTGACTGAACATCTTACTAAGCATGTAGCCGGTCCTTTCTCATACACATGCTGCTCTATGGAGGACACATGATAATGTGCTCTCCTTGGAGACACCATCATCATTAATAGATTGTTTCACATTTTAAAAATCTGTATAGTTTTTTAATCTGTGGTAGGACCTTGTTTTGGGGATATGAGTTCCATCTCTCTATGATTTGACGGCTGAAGAATAGATATGCAAAAAAAAACACTTGATAAAAAGTAATTAAAAGGTTTAAAACTACTGAAAAAATGAAATATGGAGAATAATGAAAATGCTTTATCTCAGAATCTCTCTCAAAGATAGAAATTTATCTCTATATTCTTTGCATCTTTGTCAAGATGAATAAATAATTTCTGTCTATGTATGTATGTATGTATTTCTCTATCAAGGATGATGTGAAGAAAATATTTTACCAACCGAAAAATATTTATCAGATATTCTTCTGCAGTACAAATTTGGCTATGATCAACTCAGGTTCTATACCTTGATATGAAATTTAAAAACAAACAAATAGATATTTGCAAAAATATGCTTTATAAAAGGAAAACGAAAGTAACAGTAGAAAAAGTATTTCGAAAGATGAATTTAACAACATCGAGATTTCATTGTAAAAACTTCGTTTGCAACTTTTGACATTTTTCATTTGACTTAACCCTTTGCGACATTCTTGATAGACTCAACCTACTTTCTTTGCAAATGAATTCCAATCCTCTTGATTTCAAACTTCGCCATTAAATATTCGACGGAAGTCCAAATGAAAGGATTGACCATCCTTCTGAAGTACTTCTACACTGTTCCTTACAAATCATTCTCCAATTGAGTTGCTTCTACTGTATGCGTCGGATCATGGTATTATTGGGAGATCTAACCATCTTTAACTGTTGTACTTGAGAGAATAAGTGATCCTCTTACATAATCATGTCACTTTATTCATTTCAGTTACATGAAATAGTACAGTGTCATTTGAAAAGCACCCCAATACCATTATATTTCCAACTCCGTACGATACTGTAGGCATTGTGTTTCTTGGATTATATGCACAACCATCTCTTCTCCACGTATGATGATCTGGATTTTGGCTAAAAAGATCGATTTCAGTTTTGTTTGAAAAAAAAGTAATCCCCCCCAAAAAAATTATTTGATTTCTCCAAATGTTCACGTGCGAAGTTCAGTTTGACCTCTCTGTCCTCTTTATCATCAATTTTTCATGTCGTATAGAACTTTGAACCATTCCAGTGCAGTTTATTACTAATAGCTGCTTTGAAACTTTTTCAGACAATAAATTAGATTTAATTTCATTTTTGACTTTATCCCCCAATCTGAATCTTATTCTAAAGAAGAAAGAAAAAAAAAAACTGATAAAAAACACTCATCTGAATAATTGTCATATAACTTGTAATGTAAATTCTTTCGTTTTGAATCAACATACCCTTTAACCATTGTCAAAATTGACTACGGATGTACAAAAAGACACAAAGGTGATTGCAACTGATCAAACATTAAAACCAATTATTTAATTTTTATTAAGCATAAACCCATGTGTATTCCTGGGACCCTTGAGCAGATTTTTAGCGAGTCAGTTTTTGAAAATCACGCCAAAATATGTTTTTTTTGGTGGGGGTCGATTTACATTGGAAAATCAAGCTAAAAAGGACATATTTTTTTGTGCCTTGCTTTTTCCAACTGCACGATATTCGGTGCTCTAATTTATTCAGTTCAATATGTAGTATTCGATACAATTCATTCATAGAATCATTTATTTATTCATTAATACTATTTCTAAATTATTTATAATCTATCTATATTTATTCATGCATTTACTTATTGATATGTCAATATCAGTTGTCATACTTCAGTGGAGAATCCAACTTCTGTCTTTCTTTCATGAATTCCCTGACTTCTTTTTATTCGTGCACCGAACGAACATGTAAAATATTACAATTTACAAACGAAATTACCTTCCCTACATTGTGCCGAAAGAGCTTTTATCCTCAGTTGCTTTTTACTGACACTAAAATATCTTTGTCCGTGTGTGCATCCGTAGTCAGTTCCGACAATTGTTAAATGTATGAGGACATAAAACAAACGAATGCAAAGAGAAAAAAACAAAAAAAAACAAAAAGCATACACGAAACAATGATTTGAATTATTTTCTTAAAACTTCATTATTAATGGAAAATCCCCGGATAATACATTTATGGCTGGGGATTATGGCTAATGTTTTATATTCTTTATGTTCTTTATTGATATTCTTTACCATGAATAGAAGTTGCTTTGTTTTTTCTAATATCATTAAGATTCCTTAATGATGTTGATGTAACCTTTTTGTCGTTTTAAGGGTAAAATCCCTTAGCGAGAAAAAAGAACAATGATGGATTAAGCAAACAACGGGGTGGTTCCAATCCTGATCAGAAAATGCAAGCATTAAAAAAAAGTTCATATTGTTACAACTGCAAAGAATATCCCATATATCTAAAGTGTAAAGGAGAATCTGAATCAGATCTCATTGCATCTTTAATTGTCTAATTAAGTTGAATGATTTCAATACTCTAAATTACTTGAAATCGGTTGATAATGACATAATCATCCTTTTGGTTTGTAAAATCATAGGTGGTTGTGTGTAATCAATATGAGGTCTCAATGTATCAGGAAATATGGTAATGATGGATTGTGTCATAAAGGTTTTAAGGATTCTACGCGGGAGTGATAATGTCAAAGAAGAAAGAACATGTTATATGAATCAAATATGGTGGATTCAAACAGGATAGATTATAAAAGCAATAAATGCTTATCTGATGAAAATTCTCAGAATATTGAAAAATCATTTGAAAGAAATGAATTTCTTTTTTTTTTTTGCTAGAATAGCTGTGCGAAAAAAAAAAAAGAATCACCCGAAAAATAGATTAGATACTAATGCTCGAATAACAGTTTTGTTGAGTTGAATCAATGGTTGTTCATAAAACTTCAGTTTTACTTACTTGGCCGTTTCTAACTTAGCGGTCTTACCACTAAAAGGAAATGAGACCTGGTCATTTGAAGACACACGTATTATTAATTAGGATTAACGATACAAGAACATCAAGCAGACAGAAGTTTGGAGAATGTTTGTGTGGGTCGGAGAGGAGATGCCTTGGTATTTGGAGGGTGACTGAGGTTGTAGATAGTTGGAGAAATTAGCGTTTGATTTAATTGGCAGATTGCTGGACAAAATACGGCAATAATCCTACAGATATTGGAAACTGAGTCGATGTTGAGAGACGTCTTGATGGAGGAGTCTTCAAATAAAGTGCTTAAGAAAAAGAACGATTCAGACACACACGCACACACATCTGTGTTGAGTAGGGGGAGGGTAGGGATAGGAAATGGAGACTGAGAGAGGGAGGTTAATTAAAAGGCAGAATTGAAAGAAAGTTCGGATCTAAATGAAAGGAGAGGGAAAGAGATCTATGGAGAAGGAATGAGGGAGATATAATGTGAATGGAAGTGTGAGGATGAGGGAGCGTTAGAACAAGGAAGTTAGCAAGACAGGCCTTGAAAGGCAGAGAGGAAAGAGTGGAAAGAGACCCTGCTTTCCAAAAATGGAAAATTGATACAACAATCTTTTTACTTTCATTATACCACATTTGGCTTAATTCTGTTCGAAACGAAACTTACTAAATGACGGATAAAGAATGTAAAATATAAAGGAAGAAAAAAATAGAAATGAAGGAAAGAATAATGCGTGTGTTAGCGATCTTGTCACATACATTCAATTAGTTTAAAGACACCACGCTAAATTAACTTTCACACTTTATTTGTTGATAATGAGATGAAACAAGTTGTGAGTTTTTTTTTCTTCTTCTAGAATTGAGGTACTTGCTCTAGGCAAAAGACGTAGATTGTCACCAGAAACTCAGGCGAAGATTATTCAAATACGCTTAAGTAGTCATGCAGAGAAAAGCCTCCAATGTTGGATGTTCGAAAAGTGCTGCCTACAATACCACAAAGATCTACTACTGATGGCTACCTGAATCAGCCAAGAACTGGACAGCGGAGAAAAAACACTATATGAGTAGATAGGAACATTTACCGATTTTCTATGAGCAACAGGAAAACGACTTTCATCGATATAAGAAATGGTGTAAGTAAAGATAAGGTTTGAAAAAAGTGCAACCACCGTGAAAAACACTTAAAGCAATTATGGATCATGGGACGCGTGGTCACAGAAAGCCACAAGTTCCCTTTAAGAAAAAGCAGGCAAGTGTCCACTCGCCAAAGAACATCGGGATTGGATATTGTGGAAATGGCTTTAAGTGATATTGAGCGACGAATTTTAACATCCTTGAGTCTGGTGGTCGGTGGTCCATTCCAAAAAGGGTAGAGCAGTGGTTAAACACGAAAGGAGTATTACGATAGGGAATAGTGACAGGGGATTATGAATAGTAAGTGGTACATTGTGTATAAATCAGAGGATTAAATGTGCTGGCTTGTTCGCAACTGAACGCTCTCAATATTATTGTCGCTGTCATTTCAAAAAACAGTCAAGGTACTTTATCTAAAATAGTCTCGTTGGTTATAGACAAAAACGAGTCTTCTATTATTGTACCACAATATGAGCGAGGTTTTCTTATTCTTGCCGACAATGTTGCTAAGACAAGAGACTGAATTACATCCATTAATTCATTAGAAGTTATTGGCATTAACGATTTTACTGGTGTTGTACTTGATAGAAGTCTTCCCACTATCATCATGGAACTTCAGAGCATTATAAAACAGGATGAGATTATAACTGACGTCCGTGATGTGCCCCCGAAATAAAATTCGCCACAAATGTAAATTAGTGACTCTCTCTTTAGATACTGACTCCATTGAAGGAATTGAAGAATCAACCAGCTTGAAAAGTGATCAGGGCCCTGAAGTATTAAAAAGTACAGATCAGATATAGTTCAAATTAGCACTGAAAAAGTTGTATCAGTGAGATTGAATGCCCCCAAACGTGCCAACGGGTTGTAGAGCCATCAACAACACGGATTAAAATATTTCATCGAGACTTTGTTATTGAGGATAGTCAATGATGTACTCATAGGTTTTGAATGTAATGGTACAAGTATCTTAGCGCTTCAGGATGTAAGAGCTGGTTTTGACATTGCTTCTATCCATTTTGGACAAAGAATTTGGCACCAGGGACACAGCATTGAAGTAGTTTCAATCTTTTCTTGTTGGTAGAAGACAACGTGTTTGAATTAATGATTCACTATCTGATTATGTAAATGTTATCTTGGGGGTTCCTCAGGGCTCAGTTGTCGGTTCTGTTCTATTTAATATTTATACTAGATCTCTCTATTTAGTAATAGAGCGCGCAGGTTTCTCCATTAGTGGATATGCAGATGACAGCCTTTCGTGCTTAGTTTTCAACGTAATCTTATGTATAATGCAGATTTGCTTATCCTCTCTGTAACAAGGTCTCCTCCTGAAAATTGCGTTTTACCTCAAAACAGTTGTAGGCTTTAAATATTCAATTCTAGATGGCGTCAGACAATAATTTCCAAATAGGGTCGTGATTTTAAGCTAAAAACGAATACTTGAGATATCTCAAAAAGTAACTTTAAGAATTTTTAAGTATGGAAGACTTAACAGCTCTATCATTATGTTTTTTGTTCACATTACTAAAACTAAGCAAGTCGATTCAAATTCATTTTTTTTCATTCACTGCATTTGTTTCGATAGGTGTTTAATTTTGTCTTTGATATTCATATAGTATTACATAAAAGGTAAATAGAGTTTTTCTCACGAAAACTGCGATATGAACAAACTGAGACCGAGATCATTGTACCAAATACTATTTACCTTTACAGAGCACATACAATTACTTGTTTGATATTCAAATATTAGAATACTTGTCATTACAGAGTCAACAGATTTACAAATAGATACGTTCAAACCGATTCTTAATTGTTACTTTCTCAAAGTACAAAAAGTTACTGGCATAACTAAGATTTTCACTCGAGTTTCATCATCCTTTCCAATTCATCTTCATTAAATAAAACGACGACAGTGTTTATTTAAATTTCCATTTCTGTTTGTTTGCAGTAAATTAAACGGTGAACAGTCTGTCAGAAGTACCTCATCATCATCATCAGTCTTTTAACGTCCGTCGTTGGACATAGATCTTTCCTGAGATTCATCACACCTCTCTATCGAGGGCGTCGCAGAGCTAATCTTCTCTGAACTGGTCCAGTTCGTCTCGCCATCTCATATTCTGCCATCATCAGTTCCACATTTGATCCCTGGGGATCCATGGTGTAAGTCGTGATGTCCATCGGTTGTCTGCCATTCTTGCAACATGACCAGTCCATTGCCATTTGAGTTTCCTCAAATGTGCTTAAAACAACACCTAATTTACCACAAATTCTTAATAACACTAGCTGAAAATACTCACTATCTTGCCAATTATATCCAGCTATATGGAGCCTACGGTCGTAGAAGAATGAATTCAGTAATGGTTTACTGGTCTACGGCCGTAGGCTCCATATGACTGGGATTTTCAGCTAGTGTTATTAAAAAATGCCATCCCTAAGAGATTATATCATTAAATGGATGAATGCCTTCTTTCCTGGGTTCAATCCCGATAAAACGGAGATTATATCATATAAATATTAAAAGCATCAAAGGTATAATTCTTAATATTGGCGACTGCATACGTTTTTCAGTCTGGCTAAAAAAATCTTTGGGCCTATCTGGATAGACCCTTAAACTTGAAAATGCATGATAAGAATGTTGTCTCCTACTGTTATGAATTAATCAGAGTTGTCCGTTGTACTAGAAACTTACTTTCCGATAATGAAAGTTGGCAACTGATTCACTCTATTATTGCCAGTAGATTAGACTATGGTATTTCACTTTCCTTTGACTTGAATAAATTGCGAACCAACTACAAAATGTTCAAAATGCTCGGTTAGTTTTGAAACGTAGGAAATGCGAGTCAATTAGGACCGTCGTTATCATCCTACTTAGAATTAGATGAAGAATAGCGTTTAAAGTTTTAATTACAATAATCAAATGTTTACATGATATGTGTCCTATGCTCCAAGATTAAGACAGTTTGACTTCAGAACTTGTTTTTATGAACATTGACTCATCTCTCTAGCACTCAGAATTAGGAATCGATTACTTGATGATACCTGGAACATTCAAACAATTGCAAATTTTAAATAAAAGATTAAAAATTCTTATATCGAGACTTTCATAATTATATGAACTCAGTAAATAGATATATTTTATAACTGCAACTCCTGGTCTGTGTTATGTGAATATCTTTATTAACAAGTTACATTTTCTTTAAATATTGACCTTTCGTTGATACACCTCGACAGGTCTTATATTTTTACTGCAATGCTTATACAGGTTTTCAAGCACCTTAGTCTAACGAGGTTCCTGAAGGAGTGCGCTCATGAATGTATGTACGTGCGAATCATCATCATCATCATCATCATCATCATCATCATCATCATCATCATCATCGTCATCATCATCATGTGGATCGGTCATGGGTTTTTCGGTATCATAACGACCTGGAGTATATCGCACCCAAGCCTACAGTGAAGACAATGACACAGAGTTGTGGTGGTTACCAGTTTTGTCAAAGGACCTCAACCCCACCTAGAACTTATGAGAAAGAGTCGAAACTAACATCAAGCACAACTAAACCACGGGTGTGAATGATCTCTACCATAATATCATGGAATAATGGGAAAGCCTAAGTGGAAACAGAATGGAACTTCATTGCATCGATGCCACATAGATGTAATGCTGTATTAAACATTTCGGTTACTCAACTTAGCATTAGTTTCTTTCATTTAATCCATTTATTTGTTTGTGTTACTTGATAAAAATGACTGATAATTGAAGTGTTCCTAAACTATTCGACGGCAGTATTTTTGACAAATTAACATTATATTATTATTTCTGAATCAGTCATGTTGAAAAATGTATTAACTAAAAGAGCAAAAAATATCTCTTAATCTTAGAGACCAATCACACGAGACTTTACTGCTGCTTAAGATTCTATTAAGATATAAATCACAGCTGATTGCTATTTGGATATGAGAATCGGACGTACCAGAAGTGGATTACAAACTCTGTCTGCTACCCTGTACATCACGATAAGCGCTTTCTCAGTCGGATTTGTGTATGTAGTTATGAACAATTTCGGTTAAGGGTTCGATCCAAGACTTTGGGAATACTTGGAGTATTTTTGAAAAATCGGTACCAACTCTGGTGAGATTATCTCGCAGACTGGTTGTTAGTGCATTCGATTCTCAAAGGTGTTCCACGACTATGGTATAAAACAAGAATGTATTAAATTCTATAAAAAAAATAAGGTACCTCACCTAGGAGTATCGGTTATTGTTAATCGAGCAGAGCATAACTTTAGCGTTGTGAGTTCGATCCTCTCTGTGACCTTGTGCAAGACTAAGTCAAGCTTAGTAGATACTAATGGAACTCTGGCTATCGCAGGTTTTTCAGGTTCCAGAATGGAATGAATGGATGACAGTGAATATGAAGAGCAAACCCAATGTAAAGTAATCTTTTATCGATTGGATATTGTTTACATCAAGTTTTTACTAACGCTATGAAACTGCGAATGTATCAAATGATTCACGACACTCGTCCAATGTGTGTGGATTTTTATTGTTACAATGGCCTGGACAGATGCAAAAAAAAATTCTGATTGGTGTATTATTAACTTCGTACCGGTAAGATATCTTTCGTATTTTCTCTGTCTTTCCTTCATTCCTTTCTTTGTAAGTCTTAATTCATTTATTTATTTATCTATTCGTAGATCTTCTTACTTTGAGACAATTGATTCCGCATAGATGTAGAAATGAATAAAATCGAAAGAAAAAAGTAGAATCAAGATAAAAGAAAAAAAATGAAGATGAAGAAGTCGAAGTAAATAGAGGAAAACCTTCCAAACAATAGAATTCCAATGTTTCCATTGCAAATATCTGCGTGTAAAGAGAAGGAAGTGACTCTGTGCACAGAAGGAATTGGTTCTGGAATTAGAGCATTGAATGTCTATGAGCTGATGTTTCTTTCTTTAAAAATGGAGGACTTGAATTTTCAAATGCATCTATCTATCTATCTATCTATCTGTTTGATACTCATTACTGAGAAATCTTATTTTCTTTCTTGTGAGTTTGCTCAGTGATTTTAATGGCAGCAGTCAGTGTATTAATTACATTAAAATTTAGAATCCAACTCTGCAATCAGCAAATACTGTTGTAAAATGTAAAACTTGTATCAGGAAATCGTACAAATACATTTTTTTAATGCCGACCAGTTCAACGTTTTACGATTGGAATAATTTTTTTCAGCTCAGTTGAATATATGCTGACGAGTTTCACTAACCTAGCAATAGAAACGGGAGATTATATGCTGTATAAGCAATTGTGCTTGTAGTTCTTTTCTATCTACTTCTTGAATGGGGTGCAGTTGGTTTTCATTTTACCTTGACATCTCGTTCTTCTCTCTACCACCGAAGACCTCCTGGTATCCTTGCTATACAGGCATGAATATCTTTCCTTTTCTGAGTCGAATCTCAAGTCGACGAATGGACTGAATTTCTTAAGTCACAACCTTTGTGTAAGATCTTTCAGTCTCAAGTTTTGCATTATATTCCTGAGTCATATTTGCCAGTGGAAGCCCATTGTTAGGTTACGCATTTTTTGTTTATAGAGAGATGATTATTTTGGATATGGTAACAATGGCTTTCAGATATGGTCGATCCTAATACCGAAAAAGAGAAAGAAAATCGAGTGCCAAGCCTGGACATTGTGATCAGATAATCCGCCGCAAATCAATAGATTTAATTCAATCCGGCCATTTTAGATGAAGGCAACGTCTGGAATCACAGAGGTAGGGATTTTACTTAAGACCTGCAATAAAATGCAATAAAATGCCAAGGATAATAGAATCGTGAAAGCAAGGAAATAAAGGTGTTTGATGTTCTGACAGAAGAAATATAAAAAGAAAAAGTATGAAACTACACCTGAGTGTGAGCGTATGCATACGCACACACACGCACACACACGCACACATTTTGGGTGTAGTCTCTCTGTCCCTCTCTGCCTTTCTCTCTCATTATATACATGTTTATATGTATATAAATATATATATATATATATATATATATATATATATATATATATATGTATGTGTGTGTGGTTGTGAGAAGGCATGTTTTCTTTAGGCGATGAGTTATTTGTTAAAGAGGGTATATAAAAATGTGTATATAAGAGGATGCAAGGTTAAGAATCATACCTGAGCGGCTGTTTATCTACATACATACATACATACATACATACATACACACACACACACACACACACACGCACACACACACACACATATATATATATATATATATATATATATATATATATATATATATATATATATAATATCAATAATACTACTTTATTTTGAAACAATCTTGATAAGCGCTCTTGATGAAAATTTATACGTCTTTATTAGATTAAAAATGCTTAATATATCAATACTACTATATGTTGCTACATTTACTTAATCTCTTCCTAATCTTGAGTATATATATATATATATATATATATATATATATATATATATAGATAGATAGATAGATAGATAGAGAGAGAGAAAGTGAAAGCGGAAGGTGAGATACAGCCCCCATGTATGATTCTAAACTCTTTTCCCTCTCATAAACACACTTTATCATCATCATCATCATCATCAGTCTTTTAGCATCCGTCGCTGGACATAGATCTTCCCCAGGATTTGTCACATTTCCCTATCATGGGCGTCGCGGAGCCAGTACTTCCTGAACCTGTCTAGCTCGTCTCTCCATCTAATATTTTGCTGGCCTCGGTTGCACATGTGGTCTCAGGGGATCCATGTCGTGAGTCGCAATGTCCATCAATTGTCTGCCATTTATGCAACATAGCCAGCCCACCGCCATTTGAGATTTTTAATGGATTCTATGATGTCCCTAACTTTTGTCTTTTCTCGGATGTACTCTGCTGTCTTGTGGTCTCTCCATGTGAGGCCTAGCATTATTCTCTCATGTGCACGTTGCATGGTTCTCAATTTGCGGGTCTGTCTCTTGGTTAGGTTCCATGTTTCAGCTCCATAATTGACTATTGGGAGGATGCGTTGGTTATACACCCTCCTCTTTAGGATTATTGGGATCTTCTTGTTTTTGAAGGTTGAGCTAGCTCTGCCAAAGGCTTGCCATCCTAGTGTGATTCTTCGCTTGATTTCCTCTTCCTTTGAGGGTCTTATGGAGATTCATTGTCCTAGGTAGATGTAGTGGTCTACTTCCTCCAGTTCTGTGTCCTCGATTTTGATCTTAGTGTTTTTATCCCCGATGTGGTTGTTGCACATGATCTTCGTCTTACTGAAGTTCATGTGTAGGCCGACTTTCTTGCTCTTCATTTAGTTCATCTATCATTAGTTGGAGGTCGTGTAGGTTCTCTGCGAAAAGGGCTATGTCGTCTGCAAATCTGAGATACCCCCTTTAACAAGCAACCCCCACCGCCTAATAAAAATCTTATCCCTTCCCACACAAACCACATCATCATGGCACTCTTATTTCCCTCCCCAAAACAACCTCATCTATAGAAAAGGACACCCACTTGTCTAGAGACTCAACTTACATACATAAAAATACACTATATATTAAGCAACCTTTCGTTGGGAAAGACCTAGGAATGCAAAATTCCATGGTAAAATTCGCGTTAAATTGTACACCTTGAGCGCAGATGATCTTCATAAACAAATGAAAAAAGGAGTCACGGCAACAAGTTACAGATTCAGACGACAACAGGATTAAAAAGAAATTATATCTATGCCAGGATGACAATTCCATGGAATCTTTTAAAAATAATCTCAACAAAGACTTTGGAAACATTGGATAAGAGAGCAGCATTTATGATGTAAATATTGCTAATTACCATTCATTTTAAAATTTGCCCACCATCCCGTGAAAACTCATTTGTAGGTTAAATAATAGACATAGATAGTTAGAAGTTATCATAAAATGAAAATATTCAATTTAACACAATTTGAATTTTTCAGATACCTAAAGAAAAACTAGTATGAAAGGATTCTTGAGAAATGGTTTTCAGATCACTTTAACGAAAACTTAAAAGTTATATAAAAATTGAAATAAAATCCGAGTAATTTCCGTTATCAACATGATTCATTATGATGGTAGAGAATGACTCGGAACTCATGCGAGAAACAGATTTCTGTGAACTGCGTGATTTGAGTTGGAGATTAGAATGGTTCTTCTCAAGCTGAGCTTAGGTCACACTTACAATCGGTCGTCGATTGGATTTTGTCAGATCGCCGATTCTTTGAGTCCAATCGGCGGTGAATATAATCATCATCATCATCAGTCTTTTGATGTCCGTTGTTGAACATAGACCCTCCTCAGGATTCGCCGCACTTTTCTATCGTGAGCGTCGCGGAGCTAGTATTTTCTAAATTTGTCTGGTTTACCTCTCCATCTTGTATTATTTTGGCCTCAGTTTCGTATATGATCTCTTAGGATCCATGTGATCTCTATTGTGGGCGTCGTAGAGCCAGTATTTTCTAAATTTGTCTTGTTCATTTCTCCATTTTCACATTCATATATTATATTCAGGAAAATGTAGATATTTTATACTATTTTTGCCTCACGTATGGATGTATAACTATGACATTGATTTCTTCTTCCACAATGAAAGTTACGATAAAATGAAAAATAAAAAAACAGTGAATAATTACGATGAACACTGAATTAGAAAATTGCTATTAAATAGTTTTGTCTTGAAATGAATTATTGTTTTATAATGAATTAATTGTGCGTTAAGTATATCTAAATTATTGTTTGATGGATTCACGTGGGGAGAAGGAGTTTTCATAAGTTTAATAAAAATTACTTTAACCAAGGGTGTAAAGGAGATATTTGGAAATATCAAATATTACTCCCGAAAAGTATTTTTCTATTTTCGAATATTCAATTTTCTAAACCTCTTTTTTGTAAAAAAACGTTTTGATGTAGTTATCTCCGTTCGGTATAAATGAATCAAAATTAAATCAAATTAAGTAAACGTGCATCTGCATACCCCAAGGGTCACTCAGCTAGTTTATGAAATATTTTTATGACGGATCTCCCCCTCTGTAGCATTTGATACAACTCCCTCGTTGGTTTTCATTAGCGCACGGACTTCAACGATTATTTCCTGAGGTAACGAATGACTTGCTCCTATCAAAACTTAATCATAATTGTTTGAAACTAAAACTTGAACAGTTTGCTTCGATCTTCACAACACAAAAAATATTTCCATCGTTCAGAAAACTGATAGATTCCTGTTGGGTTGGGTCATCGTCAGCTGAACATAATTTACTAGCATCCCCCCAAAGGCAAACAAACAAACAAACAAACAACAAACAAACAAGCAAACAAACAAAAAAGAAGAAATGTTTCGGAGAGGAGCACAACAAATTTTAATACGATTTTTGGCTGTGTCTCATCATCCGAATTTTATCGACCTCACTCTCAATTTTAATATTCCTTTGGAGGGATGGGGGCTATAATTTTGTGCAGCGTTTTTAGGACGGAGTGAACGAAGATATGGAACTTATAATCGGGATTATATTTATTCATCATTACATCATGGTTTCGGCAGATGATCGTACGTCGGGATGTTTTTGCAAGGAAGGTTTTTGAAGGTGCACGAGCCCAAAGCAACCATCTTAGCAGCTTCGAATGAAGTGCCTTCGTCGTTTAGTTTGAAGTTAGTCAAATTCAATTTTTCAAGCAATTGCCAATAATGGTGGTTCTGCAAATTATTAATTATAAAATCTTTCAACAAAAATCGAATAAAGCCTCCAATAAAATTAGGTATGAGTTTTAAGTTTTGAAGAAAATTTCCATCAACGGACTGATATATTGATCAGTATTGTGTATCTTAACCTTTATCTTAAGGTAACTATGTGTATAACTAAGGATAAGGCCAAATGGTATATCAAAAGATTAAAATAAATCAATTGGCATTTTTTTATTTACCTGAGATGTAGAAATGTTCACCTGAATTTAAAGTTTTGTGGTGCACTTTATATATGAGTGTGCATTTGCGTTGACCGATAAAATTAGCTTCCAGGGGAAACCATTATTTCGTGATTTGTACTTGTTCCTCTAAAACTTAAGTTCTCTCCCAAATAGCACTGTTGTAAGGATGATATTAATGTACCGAGCGAAGGAGGAAAATAAGATACAAGATTGGTTTAATGTAGACCCCACCCTATTTGTGTGGGTAGTAGCAAAAGTTTTTCAGTTCCTGCGGCTTTTGCCGCAAAGGCATGGGGGCAAACCACCAGCCTTCTCTTTTAGTGCAATGGGGAGACATTCCCCATGGAATTGGAAGGGATCAAGAACTCTTGCTTCAATTTTGTACCCTGTCTTGTCCGAAGATAAAAACAAAGCTAATCTCAGCTTCGAGGTGCCGGGGAAACTATGTCAATACTGTTCTTACGATGACGCTCTATCAAAAATACTGACAAAATATGGTCACTCAACAATTATGTTTTTGAAAGTTGCTTTCATGGGTCGCACACACCTAAACCCACTTACGTGTTCATGCTTGTACAATGTTCCCTCTACAGTGGGCGCAAAAATCTTATGCTGTACATTTTTTTTTTTTTGCTGCGACAAACAGTATCTGTGCACTTTTGAATTCAACGTAGGGACTCAGTATTGAAGAAAAAAACCCTCGGTAATCTATCTGCAGAATTTGAAATCTTTTATGTGTACATTAATGTCCTTTGTGAATGGACGGCAATACGTGCATATACGTGCACACGCACACGGCTGAGGAGGAACTATGGGTGGATGTATGAAAATCTTATTTTCCAAAGGGCCTCCTCCACTAAAAGTTATTATCGGTTTCGCAAATACACTTACTCTTGGATATAATCGAAATTCTTTACGTCTTGTCCGTGGCTGCAGCCTATTACCTCTCAACACATGGCCCTACCTAGAAGCTATAAGGAACCAAAGTCTGTCCTTCTATTTAGAAGATGGAATGGTTGCAAGTAGCTATTAAGTCATTTCTGTCATTTTTTTTCTTTTCCAAGTGAAAAGAAAAAAAACAAAAAACCAAAACCATTTATAAGAAATAAAGTGCTGTCAAAAAAGAAGAATCATTTACATGGGGAAATATATGAAAGTTAAAATAAGTAATCTTGAAAATAGAAAAAAAAATGCAGAAGCCACACGTGTGGTTTACCCTCTTTGTACATATGCGAATGTTTGTGAGTGAATTCAAGAGTATTAACATAGAGGCATACATATATGTACCGTAATATTGGATGCATTTTTTACTGAGCCATTCATACACAAACACATTTGTGTGTGTGTGCATATATATATATATATATATATATATATATATATATATATATATATATATATAAAGAAATGGATGTATATGATCCGACAGAATGATTATAAATTACATTATATTATAGAAACTCTTATTTAAAATGATCACTCGTCATTACACAGTTGATGCATCATTTGGCCTAGACAACACACACACACACACACACACACACACACACACACACACACACACACACACACACACATATATATATATATATATATATATATATAAATAATTGTTTATTCCATTTACGGTTGGCCAACTGACGCATTCGCGTGTAATAACAGGAGGTCAGTTGAAATAGGGTCTCAAATAAAATAATGCTTTTATAATTGATTCTGACGGATTATAAATCCATATCTTAATGATATAACACACACACACACACACTCATACACACACACACACACATATATATATGTACATAGGTGCTGAATTGAGTGCGTGTAAATATCTATGTTTGTATACACGTAAGTACCCACATATATCATCATCATCATCATCATCAGTCTTTTAACAGGATTCGCCACAATTTTCTATCATGGGCGTTGCGGAGCCAGTATTTCCTGAATCTGTCCAGTTCATCCCTCCATCTTGTGTTCTGTCGGCCTCGATTTCTTATTTGATCTTTGGGGATCCATGTTGTGAGACGTGATGTCCATCAGTTGTCTTTCATTCTTGCAACATGGCCTGCCCATTGCCATTTGAGTTTTTTACTAGTTTCTATCATGTCACAGACACCTGTTTTCTTCCTTATATACTGTACTGTCTCGTGATCTCTCCATGTAAGGTTGAGCATGATTCTCTCATGTGCACGTTACATACTTCTCAGCTTGCAGGTCTGTCTCTTGGTTAGTTTCCATGTTTCAGCTCCATAAGTGCCTATCGGGAGAATGCATTGGTTGTATACTCTTCTTTTTAGGATTATTGGGATCATTTGGTTCTTGAAAGTTGAGCTTGCTCTGCCGAAGGCTTGCCACCCCAAAGTGATTCTTCGCTTGATTTCCTTTTGAGGGTCTCATGGAGATTCGTTATCCCAAGTAGATGTAGTGGTCAGCAGAATACAAAATGCCACTCGCTGTAGCATTTATAGACTTCAAGAAGGCATTCGACTCTTTAAAAATTCCCATGGTCATGAAGGCCATCACTCTACAAGGTGTAGACCCTGTATACGTTAAAGTACTGCAACACATATACAACCACAGCAATTCATTCATTAGACTACATAAGGACTCTGAACCGTTTCAGCTCCAAAAAGGAGTAAGACAAGGTGATACCAGCTCACCCAAATTCTTTACAGCCTGCCTTGAGATTATCTTCCGGGCTGGGAAAATAGAAGAATCAAAATAGACGGCGAATACTTGAGCAACCTTAGATTTGCAGACGACATCGTCCTTTTCGCAGAGAACCTACACGACTTCCAGCTAATGCTAGATGATCTAAAGAAAGAAAGCAAAAAAGTCGGGCTACACATGAAGTTCAGTAAAACGAAAATCTTGTGCAATAATCATGCTGAGAATAAGAACATAACTGTCAAGATAGAAGATGCAAAACCCACATATGTATGCACGTGTAAATACTAATACTTGACTACATAGACATTCGTATGTAATAATGTTTGTGTAAAGATAATGTGAATTCCCAGCACTAGGATGGTGACTTATATAAAGCAGAGAGACTTTGAAGAAGGTATGAAGGAAGGAAGAAAGAAGTTAAGGAGTGAAAGATGACAGAAAGAAGAAACTAACGAGGGATGTTAGGGGAAAGGGCAACAGGAAGAAATACTTCGAAGAAAGATATTAAGGAGTAAAAGATGTAAGGATAGAAGGGAGAAATTAATGAAGGAAGTTAGGGGAAAGGGCCACAAGCAATAGGAATAAACGAGAGTAAGTCTCCTAATAGGAACCGTCACGTGACCAACGTCTTTTTGCGGCATGCAATGTTGGGGATGATCAATTCCAAATTTCATAAAATGAGCGTGAACACAAACTGAGAGACTAAATTAGCATCGACTCACTTGTAAATTGACCCCCACCACACTAAAACACTTTATAGGGGATTTTCAAAACACAAGAAAACAAAATAAGAAGTAAATGTTTAGATTTTCAGCCCTCTAGCTCAACTGAAGCAGTCTGTACGCGTGAAAAATACATACATGACCAGCAAGCCAAGCAGAATCACTTAAAAAATGAAGAAACCTATGTTGACGGTTTCTTACATAATCGGACGAGAAGGAAAGTGAAGGGGAAGATTAAGTTTTTCCTTCTATTAAAGGTAGAGCATTTTCATTATTCATCTGATTCATCTGATTTTGTTAATTCAGAGTGGTTTAGATCATTCCTATAATCATTAATAACGTTATATAAAGTAAAACAAACCTGGTCAGTGTTTACTGCCAACGATAAACTGTATGTGATGCATATCTCCATACGTCAAGTCTATGAATATAACAAAACCTCTATAAAGCAGATATATGAATATGTGTAATATTTACCTTGAGTTCAGTTATTATTTTGGACAAGATTACAATATCTCGAAATCTGTTCATAGTGAAAATCAAAACTTAACCTCCGACTTATTATTCATATAGTCTGCGAAAATAGCTTAACCTTTTGGAATAAACAAAATGAGGGAAAAAGGAAAAATAAAATGAATAAATAAGAAAAAAAAGCGAAAAAGAATAGAACAAAGTACTTCAAATAATTTAGTTCAGAACTTTCTAGATCGAGAGTTGACCTCACATCAAAGACAGGCGAAATTCGTGCGACATTTCAATGAACTGTCAGGGTTTATTCTTTCTGGTTAATCTCGTCTGAGATAGTCTTTGTAAAATGTCAGTGCCAAACGATTTGTGATGCTACTAGTGCAAGGATCTCAAAAGAACGGAAGAAAGAAGTTAAAAAAAGAAAGAGATGAAAAGTGAAAATAGATACTTATACTATGAGATATGATGAGTTTAAAAACTGCTCCACTGATACTACCAGGCTTTGAATCTTTTGACAGGCCTGCTTTGGTACTGATTAGGAAAGCAAAAGGTGAAAATTTGGATATCAAGCCACTGACTAGAATAAATGTAAATAAATAGACAGGTCTGGTTAGTCACACAGTAAAAATCATCATGCAGCTAATGTCTTTTGGCAGCATGCCGTGTTGGTGGTGATGAATAAAATGATGGGAAAATAGATGATCAATGAATTAATTACTCCTCTCACTTCTTGTTTGGTGATAATCACTAAAAAGTCCAAATTCTCAAAAAATAAGACACATACAAACGAGGGACCAAATTTACTATAAATTTACATTACAAATTGACCCCCCCCAAACCTATATCAGGGGAAATTCGAAAAGAAAATATTTTCTAGATATAATAAAGAGTAAATGCTTAAATGTTAAGCAATCTAGCTCCATTGACAAGGCCTGTAACACGTGATACATACATAACCAGCCACACAGCCAGACCACCCCAAAACTGAAGAGACCCATCTTGTCAGTTTTGGTTGACAGTCTCTAATAAAGTCTGAAATCAAATGTCTTCAGTAAAGGTTAACAAAGAGTTGGTCTCCATAGTAACATTAGCCAGTCAAAAAGAATGAACTATTCATGAATGATACTTTCTGAGAACAATTTCGATCTTCTTTTATTTTTAAGATTGTGGCTTGGCCGTGTGTTGAAATACTGTGAAGGAGGTCTGTGCAATTGCACTTTTCTCTCTATCATCGTACTAGACAAGGTTATATTAAAAATGTCAGGTGGAATGTCGGTGGAGGGTGGGAGAGAAAGGGATGACTCATTCCTTTTTCAATAATCATCGCGTAAAAGTGAAATCAGTAGTGGCATTCAAGTTTCAACAATGTTATTTTCCGAATAGCTACCAATTGTTGCGATTTATACCAACGATAAAGACATTGAATTATTATTACATTATTTCTTCTATCATCAGCTAAATATTGATGTTTGAATGTTGGCTGTTGAGAGAGAGAGAGAGAGAGAGAGAGAGACAGACAGACAGACAGACAGACAGACAGAGACAGACAGACAGACAGACAGAGACAGACAGACAGACAGACAGACAGACTCAAAGACAGAGACAGATTAGAGCCAGGAATAAAAATTCTTCTCGTATTAGGAACTGAGTGATTTTCTTAAAGGTAAGAATAGAAATATCTCGTACTATTCGAAACAACAGACTTTTTCACGAGAGAGACGTCAGGAGATTTTTCCATCTTATTATTCATTTAACCAGACTTCCCTGTCTCAGGAAGGACGCGAGTTTGAGTCTCACCGACGGTCCATTTACTCACCACTGTTTACTTACTGCCTCAGACCGACGGCCTGAGTTACGTTGGGATATATAGATTAAGACGAAGGAAATAGGACTAAACTCCATAATGATATTTCAGGAGAACCTAATAGAAATTCGTCTATATCCTCGGAATATTTCGCGAGAATTAACTGATACAACATGATTTACCCATATAAAAGCCATATATGCAAATTTCTTTTCTGTTTGTTTACACATTGATCTCATTGGCTTATTTATCTTCTTATTTTGAAATAAGAATGATTATGTTATAGAAACTCTTGAGACTTCATGTCGGATCATCTTTTGAAACAGCTTGAGTCGAGTTTTGAGTTGAGACTTAAAAAAACAAAACAAACTTGATCCATGCATAAATAATCCCGTCATTTCTGACCATGGATAATGACCAAAATTTCGACATAATTCGAATACACTTAGCACTGTAATTATTCAGTCACAGAGAACTTTATATTGTTCCTCCCACGGATGGAGTTGAACAAAGAAAACGTCAGGGCAGAGAAAGGGGAATAATCTTCACAAGGGGTACCATCCTTCTAGATTTAGAAAATAAAATTAATGCCTTCTCTCTCTCTCCCTCCCCATATGTTAGTATGTAAATGTGTGTTATCAGGTGTATATAAATGATTTATTCATTATATGATTTGTTTTAATCCATTTAAATCTATGAATTTTAAAGTCGGACTAATTGGAACTCTATCCTGAAGGAGCAAAGTTTCTGCTAGTGGGAATTATCAACAAGAAAACAAAGGCAAATAAAAGTGAAATAGAACATAAAATCAGTTAAAGATTTAATGGCACCATTATCATTAACGTCAAACCAAATCTGATTTTATTGGTGATAGAAAGGAGGAGGAGGAGGAGGAGGAGGAGGAGGAGGAGGAGGAGGAGGAGGGACTGCATCCTAAATGGAAGAATGAAAAAAGATGAAGAGGAAGGAAGGAAAAGGAAGAGTGAATCAAAGAAAAGGAAAAGAAATGAGGAGAATAATAGATCTGGTTAGTCACTCAATAGAAACCAACATCTTTTTCGAGCATGTGCTGGGTGTGATCAATTAAAACATTGGAAACAGGCGTGATCAATCAATTAATTACTCCGCCAGCCTTTTGTTGGGCAGCCTTTTGAAGGGACCGATGTAGCATGAACGTATATTGGAAATCGAATCCCACACTTAAAACCAATTTAGAGGGGGAATTTAAAAAAAATCGAAACTAGACATAACAAGGATTAAATATTAAAATTTTCAACCCTCTAGCTCTTTTAGTGCAGCGTTTTTGCGTGATGCATACAACCAGCGCTACTTGAAAACTGAAGGATAAATTACTTACGAGATAATAAGGCCAACCACTGCACTGTGCGCGTGTGTGTGCACGTGTGCGTGTGCATGTGCGCATGCACATATATGTTAGTGTGTATGTGTGTTTATTAGATTGATTAGAAAGAGAGACAAGCTTGGCTGCGCTAGTGTCAAACTCCACTGAATCATTAAAATCTAAAAGGTAAACAAAAAAAGAATACATTTCCCCACACAATATTATTCCAGAAACCACGCGTCCTTCATTTGAATTTCCTGTGAATGGGACTTGCAAACTGCAGTAAAACAAGTTGACCTGAGTCGGACTTTAGGAGTGGGAAATTAATTCTGAAGCAAGGCAGAGATAAAGAAAGAAAGAAAGAAAGAAAGAAAGAAAGGAAAAACAGACTCAGCCTAATAATTGATCCAACATTAACTCTGAAAGCAAAATAGAAAAAAAAGTGACACTTCTATGTTGATTCGATCCACGGTTTACAAGCCGACGCCTATAACCGCTGTGCTACTGATGTTTAGCAACGCGAAACTCATTCGTGGTTATAAATCATGTGATGGTTTGGTTATGTACAGTTTTAGTGGTATTTAGTTTCTTTAAATTCTATGCTGAAATTTTAATATCTTAGATTACAACGTCTGACTAACCATGATTAATAAAGTCCGCTCTATTTGACGTAACGGATAGGAGAGAAATCCTATCGGGAGAAGATTATCATCGGAAATATGAACAGTACATTTTATATAGACAATGGTTTGTTTACATGAAAAGTATTGCTCATGAGTATATATATATATATATATATATATAAAGTTGGTGCAAAAATAATTGCAGTTTCTCACCATCAACTTTAAAGAAATATCTCTGGTCAGTTTCTGACAAGAGAGACAAGCTTGGCTGCGCTAGTGTCAAACTCCACTGAATCATTAAAATCTAAAAGGTAAACAAAAAAAGAATACATTTCCCCACACAATATTATTCTAAAAACCACACGTCCTTCATTTGAATTTCCTGTAAATGGGACTTGCAAACTGCAGCAAAACAAGTTGACCTGAGTTTTAATGTTTCTAATCGAAATCAAAACCCTAAGAATTTAGATCTTATCAGCTACAAACAAGTCCATTTATTCCAGAGGGATAGAAATCTGGGGTCTTTGAACCAATGAATTCTTCGAAACCATTTTAAGCAGCTGCTTGATTGTTGAAGATCTTCCCTTGCAGGAAGTAGTCGAAATGCTTGAAAAAGTGGTAGTCGGTCGGAAAAAGGTGTTGTTAGCTGGGTGAGGTAGAGTTTCATAGCTTAGTTCGTTCAAGTTCCGCTGGGTCATTCGTGTGATATGCGAGCATTTTTGCTTTCCCTTCTGTGTCATTTGTCGAGCTTTTTGCTTTTCCAAATTGGTGCAAATGTCAAACATATGTTGAATGGTTCACGTTAAGTCCCTCTGCAACCTGTCGACTTCTTTTGCACCGGTCTGCCCCAATAACGGCCCTCAATGGGATGCCGTCAATCACAGAAGGACATCCATATCTTCAAGGCTCTCATGTCTGTTTCGAAATTTTCGGAACCAATGTTGAGCTGTACGTTCATTGATGGTCCGCTGGCCAAATACTTGAATGATATTGCGAGCAGTTTCCACCGCTTTGCATCCCATTTTGAACAACTACAACGAAATTTCTCGGATCTTCTTCTTTTCATCTTTGATTTGACAGGCTGAAATAGACCAGAATAAATAGTGAAAAGAAAACGCCCAGATTAAATGAATAGAGCGATATTCACTCTCCAAAATGGTATATTCCAAACGAGTTTATTCCAGAAATAAGCATCAAAGTTCAAAATAACAAAAAAAACAAACAAACAAAACAACAAAAAAAACCCACAATTACTTTAGCACCAACCTAATATATATGTGTGTAAACCAAATAACTATTTCATATCAATATAACGCACACAAATAACGCACACAAATATATAAACCAAATAACTATTTCATATAAATATAACGCACGCATATACAAAACCAAATAACTATCTTATATTTTCATAACACTCTAATGTTCATATGTATATGCTCGTCCATAAGTATTTGAACAAGCACAAACTCTTGGTTTCTGAAGTATTAGTGCATTCTTTTCAAACGTGTGTCACTCTGGATCAGGGTCATGTAACTAACTAATTTGGAAACTCTCTGAAAAAAACAATAATAGTTAGCCTTTTCAATCTCCTCGATCTATTCTGAAAAAATTGTAGCCGAATAGAAAGAATACTTGGTTCAGTTTATTCAACAATTTAATTCCATTGAAAACTTTTCCCAGAAGCGTAACATTCAGAACCACAAAACATGACTAAATGCATGATTTGTTGTGCTGATTTCAATAAAACTTGATTCATCTTGCGTAAAGTTATTGTTTTCAACTTTTAAAACTAAGATATACAATCAAATATATATATATCTATATATCTATATATCTATTTAGCTATATCTATATCTATATATGTGTGTGTGTGTGGGTGTGTGTGAATAAGCACGTGCTCATCGGCCATTCCGAAAAAGTACGCAGAAATATTCTCGAAAATAATGTTAATATACATGAGTACATCATCACTCGCAGATAGATACTGCCAGAGAACGAACACATCTAATAAGCCAACTAGGCTAGGTAGCTTGTTGATTATGATAGACTCCTATAGAATACGACACACACGCACAAATCAAATACATATGTTTATATATAATTATAAATACGTTATTTTTATTGGGAACTCTATTTGAACCGTCACCCTGTTTTTACACATTGGTTATATCGATTGGCTTAGACAGCATAAATAGATGAACTATCAGAGAAATGGGCTGTAGCAGGAATCGAACCTGCATCCACCAAGCGTCCATTTTAAGGCGATGGCTCTCTTTACTGTCTGAGCTGAACAGAAAAATAATATCAATATATATCAATATAAATATCATGCGATAATGCTCACACATATCAAAATTGATGCATAATACCGTGCAACACGATATCTGTTCCTGGGCAGCGAATTTCATTTTCTGATTGCTTATGGGTAAAAAGTGTAGACAATGGTCCGAAATCCATTCAAACTTTGCTTTTGTGGCCAAAATAGAGATATTCATGTGTAATTGTTTTTCTTACTCAACGTGATTGAAAATGTGCAAATTCACCTGTTATCCAATTGGAAATATGTCTATTTGAAATTGTCACTGTCATGGTCGAAGAACAAAGTTTGAAGGGAATAATAACCATTTGATTTATTCTTTTTGGACCTAATCAACCAGGAAATTGCAATTATTACCCAGGACAAAATGTTTTAAAAAGTTGCTGTGTGTATTGAGTAAATGAGAAAAATAGTGCTAGCAGAATAAAACGAATAAATAATTTGACTGAGAATCTGATAAAGAGTTAAATATGCAGATATAGAAGAAGGATAGATAAGAAGCAGATTTACATTGTCGGATACAAATGAGAATACTGAGATAGCTAAATATATAGACAGATAAATGGCTGCAAACCCAACAATTTATAATCTAAGTGAAAATTTACTCTCAGTTGGCTTCTTCCTGCGTTCATTCTGATTTGGCGCCAAAATGATAAGATTTCAACCTCGCCCGTATCATCTTGCATCTCCTCATGCCTTCTAATACCAGCGACATTACACACTTTAAACTTTTATTCTCCTTTCTCATCAAAGCCAGAAGGCACCATCAATCTGTTCAGTGACCAATAAATGGGAATGCTATTCCTTAGAGCCAAAGCTGGACAGCAACTAAACGCTTCATCTCGGACCGGACCAACGAGCGAACAAAGCAAGTGTCCACTCGACTTTCTCCTTAGATATGCCGTCCAATATTTGATCCTCTTGAACAAGCGTGTGATCGCCTCGTGAAAGCAGTTTCCCTCATTACTGCTCAGATTCAGTGGTAGGTTACCTCAGGTGCCAGGTGAAAAGGACGAAAATGCTCAGTGCATACAGTTGTTAGATTAATGAGGGACGGGTTGCTATTGAAACAGCGAGTTTGAGGAGAGAGAAATTGCTGGCCCAAATTAGAGTAGACGTATCTCCGTCAAATGAAGATGATTTTACAGTCCTTCGTGCTGTTGATAATGATGATGATATTGATAATCCTAATCATGATCATCATCATCATCATCAGCAGCAGCATATTCTTGCAATTTTCCACATTTTTCTCCTTTTCAGCGAATCTATGTTCACTGATTAATCATTCTCATTTCTATTCATCCTTATAATTTTCTTTCAACTGGCTGCACACTTTATTGCAAGTCATTCTTTTTCTTTTTCTTCACAGAACTTTAAAGCTGAGAGGACACGTTTCTTTAAATCGGTTAATAGCAAACATAAATGGAAAATGGTAACATTTGATGACGCAGTTTATAATTCAATTAAGAGTGTTAACCATTCATACACTGATGGTACTTTCAAGTACCATATGTTTTGTCGATTAATTTGAGACTTGCATGTCCCAAGCAATACTTGAAAGCCAGATTTTTTTTATTTTTCAATGGAAATTATCGCTTACCTAAATGATTCTTTATCATTCAACGTTAGTTGTCTGTGAATCGACTTCAAATTATAAATGAAATTTTGATTACAGAAAATTTAAAAATCAAAAAGATCAGGACTGAAAGTTTTTAAAATTATGAATCTAAAAAGTCAGTGTTTAGTTGATGATGATACAATCCACGTGTTAAAAGTATATGCACAGGGGATGTTTGTTCGTAAAGGCATGCACAGAAAAGTTGTCCATAAAGACATGCACAAAAAAGTTGTCCATGAAGACACGTACAAAAAAGTTGTCAATAAAGACATACACAGAAAAGTTGTTTATAAAGGCATGCACAGAAATGTTGTCCATAAAGACACTCAGAGAAAGGTTGTTCATACAGACATGCACAGAGAAGTTGTTCATGAAGGCAAGCACAGTAAAGTTGTTCATAGAGACGTTCACATAAATGCTGTCCATACTGACGTACAAAAACATTGTTCATAAAGGCAAACATGGAAATGTTGAAATTCATAAAGTTTCTTCCTAGTGACATCACTCCGTACCAATAAAATCTACGATGTTCATGATTTATAAAATGTTTGTGGCAAATGGAAACCTTTATTCAAGCACAATAAAGTGATGCTTATCAACATACTTGTTGATTACCGTCAAAAAATTCTCGGATAAATCTAAATTTCTACCACTATTAAACTATCATCATTCATTTCTGACAACTAATTTCCTTTATTTTAAATTTTCATTTTTTTTTATCGCAACCCAGTCTGTTGATCTACAACGGTGAGCAAACAGTATGGATCAGAAATAAAGAATTAGCTCTCACTGAGACTCAAACGTATATACATATATGCAACTCCTTTATCTGACTACATAAAGACTCTGAACCCTTCCAGCTCAAAAAATGAGTGAGACAAGGTGATACCAGCTCACCCAAACTCTTTACAGCCCTCCTCGAGGAGATCTTCCGAAACCTGGACTGGGAGAATAGAGGAGTCAAAATAGACGGCAAATATCTGAGCAACCTAAGATTTGCAGACGATATCGTCCGTCAGAGAACCTATACAACTTTCAACTTCTGCTAGATGAACTAAACGAAGGATGCAAAAAAATGGCCCACACATGAAGTTCAGTAAAACGAAAATCATGTGCAACAATCACACTGAGAATAGGGATAAAACTGTCAAAATTGAAGATGCAAAACTGGGGAAGGTAGACCACTACATCTACCAAGGACAACGAGTCTCAATGAAACCCGCAAAGGAAGAAGAAATCAATGGAAGAATCCCCTAGGATGACAAGCCTTTGGCAGAGTAAGCCCAACCTTCAAAAAAAGTCGATCCCAATAATCGAAAAGAAGAGTATAGAACCATGCATTCTCCCGATAGTTACTTATGGAGCTGGAACATGGAAACCAACCAAAAGATAGACTCACAAACTGAGAAGCATGCAACGTGAACATGAGAGAATCATGCTCAACCTCAAATGGAGAGATCACAAGACAGTACAGTATATCAGGAAGAAAACGAGAGTCAGAGACAGAATAGAATCTATTAGAAAACTTAAATGGCAATGGGCACGCCATGTTGCAAAAATGACTGACAATTGATGGACATCATGACTCATAACATAGATTCCTAGAGATCACAGGCGAAAAAGGGACCGACAGAATACAAGATAGAGAGATGAACCAGATAAATTTAGAGAATACTAGATCTGCAACACCCACGGTAGAGAAGTGTGGCAATGTCCAACGACGGACCTTAAAAGACTGATAATGATGACGATGATGATGATGAAGAGACTCGAACAGGGAAGCCCGGTTATTAATAATAAAAAGAAAGGAAAGAAACAAACCCAAAAGTCTCTTCAGTAGAATAGTTCATTGTTTCAAATGGTGTGCATGAGATATTTTTATCAACAGAATTTCTCAACTGAATTTCGCTTTTCTTTTAAGGGTCACCCTTTATATTTTAAAAAAATCGATTTCATGAATCTGGGTGAAAGCTCTCAAGAAAAAATATCAACACAAAATCAGCATATGGTTACTAGTTTAAGTCAATACATTTTATTTCCTGAGGTTACGCTTGGTACTACGGCAATACTCGACTTTAACGAGGGGAAATATTACTCTGTAGCGATTAGAGATTTGTGATACTAGACGAGCGATCACTGCTAATCGTTGCGAACACAAATATCTCGATAACTCCGTTAACTAACACCCCATCGACTGGCTTATTGAATAAATCAACCCTATTTAAATGTTTCAAGTCCTCAAATTCCATTAACTTTAGGTGACCGGTATCAGGAGTAGACTGGATTTAGCTTCCAGAATGGTACAGTTACTTTTGCAAACCTTTCAAAATCCATGATAATCAATCAATATTTAGAAAACAAACACACTCACATACGAATTGTTTGTGTTGGATACAAAAAAAAAGTTACCATATTCAAGTTTGATAACAGACCTTTATCAGTAATTGAGATCTTGTGACCAAAGTATTTACGAGAATTTGCCCGGTCGCTATCACAAATGATTACGCTGATTCAGAAGTATCCATCATCATCATCATCATCATCATCATCATCATCATCCCTCCGGCGTCCGTCGTTGGACACAGACCTCCTTCAAGATTCACTTGACCTCTCTATCATGAACGTCGCAGAGCTAATACTTCCTGAATTTGTCTTATTTGACATGCCATCTTATTCTTTGCCGGTCATAGCTTTGTATATGATCTCTGGGAATCCACGTTGTGAGTCATGATGTCCAGTGGTTGTCTAACATTCTTATAAGATGACCAGCCTATTGAAAAATCTTCTATAGTACGAGGAAAAAATCATTTTAGGACGAATCAAAGAAAGCATTACGTATAGCATAAACCAAAGACTCAGTTCAAATTCTTCTTGTATTCGATTGTAGGACAGAGCAGAATAGCCAATTTGTTTTTTAGTTTTGTTTTTTAATTTGTGTGTCCAAAATTTACAATATTCAGATAATTTTCCTTCAAGTTTCAAAGTCCAATGTTGTCGACTGAAATTTTTCTGTTCAAATTTGTCGTATTTGAGAGAAACTTCCAGAATAAAAAATCACATCTAAATTGGCAACCCTGGGACAGTCTTAAAGTTTTATTTGTATTCGTTCACTGGTTAACCGCAAAATGAGTAAATCTCATAAGTTTCAATCATGGGCGTCCGCTGAGCGGGGGTATCTAATTTACCTGATCAGGGATTTGAAAGTTGGAATCTTATTTAGAAGGATAATGGTGCTTCACGATTGTTTTGTGTGATCCAAACTTAATGTACCTATATAAAAAAGATGGCATTATTCTTCGCTGGCAATGGGGTTGCAGCAAAGATATTCCGAATATATCTTTAGCCCTCTCCACTGGAAAATGGGCATCAGACGCTGATGGTTGCAATCTTCGAACTAAACTGGTTGTGAGGAAATGGGAATCTAAATAATAGGGAAAGGCTCTTCTCACAGTCCATTATCGATTCATAGGCAGTTCACGCCTTATGCATTTTAAGCCGCTGAATCGAGCGAGCAGTAAAGTAGCAGCCAAGTGTGTGCAGATCAGTGGATTTGATTGTGTTGAACACCAGAAGCGAATAGCTACGAAACAATGGGTCAGGAATTAGCATGTATTACAGTAAACATTATCACGGATGGAATAGTTCTATGGCTGGAGACAAAGTGTTGGATTGAAGAAGAAAAAACAGTTGGAAGAGAAAAAGAAAAAAAAAGTAAGTGGGTAGACGGATGAAGAAAAAAAGGAAAAGAAATTAAGAAGAAAGAAAGGATGAAAAAAGTAAGAAGAGAAAAAGGAAAGGTAGAACTCGGAGACAAAAAGACGAAATTAAAGTGTATAATGGAGAGAGGAAAAGTAGAAACTAGAAAAAATACAAAAGACGAAGAAGAATTCTGAAATGAAATATTGCGTATTTCATTTGAAAATGAAAGACGAGTGCGAATGAATTTCTAACCGTTTACCAAATTCGTATATTTTCGAATATTATTTTCCTCAATACCGAAGATTTGTGTACACATTTTAAAGTGGCAAAATTTACTTACTCTTGTTGCAAAATTTCACTTTGAATGCATAATACTTTGATCATAAAATTTAATGTTCTATATCCTTGTTTAGATCAAAAAAACTTTTGGTCGATTTAGAACAACGTACTTATCTATTTTTTCGCAAAAAAAGGTAAAACTACGTATTTTCGTAAAAACGTTTGATTTCACAAAATAAGAAAAAAAAGTGAAAAAAATTACCAGCTAGGCAATTTCACCGATTCGACGTAATATATATACATATATATATATATATATATATATATATATATATATATATATATATATATATATATATATATATATATATATATATATGTATGTATATATATGATAGAGTAATCATGATGGAGAACATATCTGTCTAATATACAGTAAACCACAAAACTTTAAATTTGAGTCAAAAAGGATAAATTCATTATTATCTGGAATAATCTATTACCGTTTTAGGTTTTTGGAGTTGGTCATTTAAAAAGCACTGTCCAATAGTAAAAAGTTGAGCATCACTCATGAGTCAAGTAGTTTCAATGGAATTTTAATCATTGAAAAATAACATTATCAAACTCGTTGACAATTGAGGTGATATAAACGGTTCGAAATCCAATTTATCGATTACTATTGTTGTTAAAAACGGTGTCTTATCTACACAGTATGAGAAATATACCTAAAGTGCCCGATTTCGAAGGTGGAAGGATTTTCTTACTTTAGAATCAGGGATAATCAAAACATAAAGTAGCTGGACAAATCCCTCGAACATGGACAGTTGTGAGAGATCATTTGCGTTTGGTCCAACAGTCCTGATCTCAATAGTATTGAAAAGGTTTGGGAATGGTTGGCAAGCAAGGTTTTCTGAAGGTACTCGAAATTGCCATTTTAGCAGCTTGGAAGGAGGTGCCTGATATTTCTTTCGTTGTTCCGTTTAATGTCCGTCAAATCGGATTTTTTAACTAATCAACAATAATGGTAGTTCAAAAATTATTTATAAGATCAAAGTTTTCCAGAACTTTTCAATTAACTGATTGATATTTCTGATATTAGTAGTTGATTCTAAACCTATTTCAACACAATTTTATTAAGGCAGCAAAGTTCATAACTTGTTATAAGTTCAAATTCCCGTATGATTTATTAAGAGATTTGAAGAATAAATTAATTGGCATTTTGCCCAAGATTTGGAAGTTTTGAAATTTTGTGGCACATTGGATATCTACAAGGGATTTTCTTTGATGTTCGCACATGCATATATTACACTTTCACAAAAGTATTTTCACTCTTATCTATTGACCTGATATTCTTCATGCAGACTGAAGAAAGGTCAGCTTAAAACAAAGGCTATGTAAGGTTGACCTCAGAGGTTATTTGATATCATCTGAAGTAGTTTCTCGGTCATTTCTTGACATTTTTCAGAGTTGTGGACCGCAATTCTGGACTAAGGATGCTGAAATTAAGCTTTTGGGTATATCTTCTCACGGTGAAGATTACTATCTATGGAACGTTGATTCATTCAACGTCAACAGAGGTAATTTTTGGTCATCTTAAAACAATTTCCCAAGTTTTGGGTAACAGTTTAGTTGACCTTGGAGGGCATTCAAGGTCATTTCTTGTCATTTCTAACGAATTTTGCAAGTTATTTTCAATCATTCCGCACCTATATTACTGAAATTTGGCATAGAGATAATTTGTTTCTTGGCGAAGGTCAGAGGTAATGCGATATTGACCCGAGAATTCTGATATATACCCCTCCGACCAATACCGGATATCCCTGCTTGTTTATATATAAGTAAATAAATACGATTGATAGATTGATACATAGATAGATATAGTCTCACAAAAATGCCAGGATATTTTATCTGCACGCACAAATGTAACACCAACACCGTTTTGTGTGTATGTGTGTGTGTATGTGTGTGCATGCATGTTTGTACGTGCGTAAAACAAACTTTATGTGCTTATGTGACCAACATATGTTCTTATTATATTTTTTTACAATAATCTACATACGTATACACTACTATATATTAATGCAAAACTACAAATCTCCCATTCGAGACACATGGGTATTAAGGGGCGTTATTAACAGAAGGTTGAATGATATAAAAATAGACGAGGATTCCGGGAGAGACATAGTGACCACTTCACAAGTGGAGAAACGTTTTTCTCTGAAATTGTTCTTTCTGTTTCATTGCTTATTGTGAAGCAATGTCTACAGACTGGACATGAACGTTTTATTTCGCACCAAGATTCCATTTTGGCTGAGTGCAGATAGTTTCCGAGAAAACCATTATTTCTTGTCTAAGTCCTTAAAATAGTATAGCTCTTCTTCTTCTTCTCCTCCTCCTCCTTCTTCTTCTTCTTCTTCTTCTTCTTCTTCTTCTTCTTCTTCTTCTTCTTCTTCTTCTGTGTGTTTTGAAAACAGTAAATTCTGATGGCTTTTCCTAGAGACCAAGTGAGAGCAAGTCTGCTCATAGCTCCAGCATTTTCCGCAGTATTTTAGCTGATATTAGTATCGCTTTAATCTGGTTGATTCAATTCTTCCTCGAATGAACAATCTTTCCAACCTTTTTTGCCAAAACTTTTTACAGAAAATCAAGTCACCTGTTCAAATCACATCCATACCATTACAAATCAAACCACCATAAATTGTATATTCTACTTGCATAATATCATAATCAATATATGGGACAAATGAAAGTAATAAGTAAATATATCATATAATGCACCTCTACAATATTATATAGATTTACTAAGATTACTGTTAATACCCTGGGTACCCTATTCCTATCACCCAGTGTTCGACTAAGTTAAGCTTGGTAATTCTCTCTCTCTCTCTCTCTCTCTCTATCTATCTATCTATCTACCTATCTATATATATATTAGAAACCAAAAGCTGTCAACATAGGTTTCTCCCAGTTTTCAAGCTGGTCTGGCAGACTGGCTATGTATGTATCACGCTGCACCAATGGAGGTAGTAGGCTGGAAATTTTATCATGCACTCCTTATTATGTTTACAAAAAAGTGTTTATGTTTTTTTTAATCCCCCCAAGTAAGTCTCCAATGGGAGGTTCAATTTGCAATGTAGATGTATGTTAAGTGGATCCCTTATGGCTTGATTGCAATAAAGCTATTTTGTGTCGCATTTGCCTTGAAAAGAGTTGCAATATATATTATACCTTGCATTTAGATCAATAAAGCTTGCTTTGGGCTAATCGGGTACTTGAAGAAGAAACCAGGTGCTTCTGGCCTATATTCTGCTATTTTGAGAGCTTATGATACGTTCTCAAGTGTTAGGATTCGTTATTAGATGTTTAAAAGAGAAGCACACGTAACTCAATATAAGCAATTAGTTCATGCAATGACGGACGGAAATACAACCGGTCGATAGGTTTTAATCAGTGCAATCTTATTTGGTGGAATGAACTCGCTTCATATCGTGGTCGACTAGCAAAAGGGATCAAGGTGTGAATCATTTAATTTAGTTTGTATTATGGTCAAGTGGAATTGAGTGAATGTGACAACGAAACACAGAGGAGAATACGGAAAGAGTTCGGAAGTAAAAGGAGAAAAACAGAAAGAATTCAAGAGAGAGAGAGAGAGAGAGAGTAAAATGGGAGGATGAATAGGAAGTGGGGAGGGAATAGTAAAGGAGAGAAAGAAAAGGCAAACCAGGATGGGAAAAGAAGAGGAGGAATAACTTTAGAGATGAACTGAACTATATTTATTTCAGCCAGTTCATATCCATTTCAGTACGTGCATCTCTCTCTCTCTCTCTCTCTCTCCAACGCTCTCAATATCTATCCATTCATCTATTTATCTAGATAACTCAGTTTGTTTCTGACAATCGTCTTCTCTCTGTGAGACAATCGTCTTCTCTCTGTGAGACAATCGTCTTCTCTCCTATCTATCTATCTATCTATCTATCTATCTATCTATCTATCTGTCTATCTATCTATCTATCTATCTATCTATCTATCTATCTATCTATATATATATATATATATAATTATATAAATATGTGTGAGTATGTAGGCATCTCGTTTATCTCAGTTCGTTTCTAGCATTTGTTTTCACTATTAGTATATATATATATATATATATATATATATATATATATATATATATATATATGTATATATATATACATATATATATATATATATATGTATATATATATACATGAATGTATATGTGTATATAGACATCTTTTTCATTCTCTCTATCCTTCTATTTATCTAAGTAGGTCAAGAAGGCCGTTTTTAGCATTTGCTTTTTCAATTGATATATACTTGCACAAGCTCAGTTGTCCTCCCAAGATCCTACATATGACCAACTGCATGTGGTGCTGTTTGGCAGAGTCAGAATCAGAAGCGACCTCTCAAGTCCCTTTCCAATCAAAGACGATATGAAGCAGAGCTCTCACATTGACTTCTATATATTCAGTACACTAGTGATACGGAAGACATATACCTCTGCACGCGTCTGCTTATTCAATATAAAGTGTCTCCAGGCCCACAGTACGGCCACGATAAAACTAATGAGAGAACTTCTCTTTGCAGATGATGCAGCCCTGTTGGCCCTCTCAGAGCTAGCTCTACAACAACTAACGTCATGCTTTGTAAAAGCGCCTGAACTTTCCGGTCTAGGGGTCAGCTTGAAGAAAACTATTATCCCCCACCAACCTGCACCCGTGCTGTGTACCACCCATCATCCATAACCATCGATGCAACTAAGTTGGATCCATTCAAGTTTTCCACTTAAATAAGATGCGTCGTATCAGCAGACGTTAAGTTCGAAATAGAGATCGAAAACAGGCTTACTATTGCAAACGGAGCCCTGACCACAATAGCGCGTCTGAGTGAACAAAAACCTAGGAAAGGCACCAAAGGTTCTACCAGCGTTGTCTTTGCACCAACCTCAGTTTACTGGTACAGCTCCATCACTAACAATGACGTCCTTAAAAGTACCAGCATCCACAGCAACAAGGTTATGCGATAAAAAAAACACAGTTGCGTTGGGAAGGCCGCGAAGACGGTACACCTCCAAAAACAGCAATGTGTAGTGAGCTGTCCTCGGAGAAAAGAAATTGAGGAGTGCTAAGAAAGAGGTTCAAAGACTGTCTGAAAGGAACCCCCATCTCCTGCGGAATCAACTGCCGAAATTGAACCAACGAAGCCTCGGATAGGCAAACGTGACACAAGAAGATTTTTTTCATTGCCAACTCTTTTACCGAATCCAAACGAAGAATCAGGGGAAAAAAAGAAAAAAAGAGACAACACCTCAAGCTCAGCGCTGTCAAAAGTCTCACTAAAAATTGAATACTCAATTGAAACTATTTGTAAGCATGTGTTTGATTGTGATATATATATATATATATATATATATATATATATATATATGTATGATAGGATTTATACATGTATACATATGTGTGTGTGTGTGTGTAGTATAGGCAAGCGGTTAAAAGAATGTATTTACTATTGCTTTTACTCATACCAATACTTTTATTCCTCCAGTATTATTGCCACCCCCGTCTTTCTTCCTCATCCCTTTCTTTTCTTTTCCCCATTTCTCTCTCCCCTTTTCTTCTTTTCTCTTCCCTTTCTTTCTTTCCCCATTGATTTCTTCATCTTCCTCTTTCTTCCCTTCTTCAAAGGAACGGTACAACTCTATAGCCAGCTCTGGCGTCTACATACCTTAGAGTGTTCACGTTTTGTGGTTTAACTACCCAAGTCAGCCATGGTCGGAATACTCTGCAAAGGGACAGCAGACTCCCACAGGTAACTCTGGCATCTGTCGGAAGGAAACTCTTCGCTGCCATATTAGACCAATCGAGCAAAGTTGATGGACACGAAAGATGAAGAAATGTTCAATATAAATAAAAAAACTGAACAAAGTAGGAGAAGGGGGAGAAGAAGGGAATAGGAAGGAAAGAAAGAATGGGGAGAAGAGAGGGAGAGAGAGAGAAAAAAAAAGGAATCTCCCTTGAGCACTAGTCTGGGACATGATTACAGCAGCTGTAGCGTTAGATACACTCTTCAGTAGGGGCAGTAGATCTTTTCAGTCAGCTCGGGCACAAGCCAGGATGAACACAACATGGCCAAGTAGACTAGACAAAGTTGAGCAGACTAGTAAAGACAATATACGGATATACTTACTTCTAACTTCCTAAGCATTTTTCTAGTAGCTATCTCTATTGCCTCACCATTTTTTCAAAAGAGTGACAGCAGACCACTTCAGCCAGCTCAAACATCTGCTCCAGCTGTGTGTCAGTCTTGTGCTTCAATTCATACATCAATTTCATATATGCACAGGCAGCCGTACTGTCGTGTTACTCCTCAGACGTGAAAGACGAGGGCGACGGACTCCTCCAGCTAACACAGGTATCTACCGAGAGAAAGAAACTCCTATCAAACTTTTAACCTGAGGGTTGCGCTCCTATTCGTGCTACCTTCGTGGTTCAAAGGATGGGGATGGCGGTACATACGCTGGATTTCACCTTAAAACTGACAACGCAGGGTTATTTCGCCTACATGACACCCTGCTGTCTAATGATCTCATAAACGTGGAAAACCCTGCCAAAATCTTCGTCTGCAGAACTAAGCTATATATATATATATATATATATATATATATATATATATATATATATAATATGAACTGTAAAGTGTAAGACTGACTCGGGAGTAAAGTGTTCAGAGGTTATTTAATCCTTAGATGTTAATGGACCAGACATGTTTCGGGATTATTTTCCATCTTCAGTGGTGTGTGCTGTGTGAGTATGTGTTTTTAGGCTTTAAAGTTCCCATATATATATATATATATATATATATATATATATATATATATATATATATATATATATATATTCTGGTATCTATGCATATATAGACAGAAAGTTATCCCCTTAAGAAGTTTTACTAAATGCAAGACACGTAACTATCACCGTCTTCTCGAGCTGTCGGAGGGCTCTCCATTACTTTAAAAGAGTATTTGCAAAATTGCATGATAGCAAAATATTGTATGAATGATTTTTATTTTCCACAACGGACTTTCATCAACGTGTGTCTGTGCCTGTTCGAGTGCGTGCACGAGTGTATGTCTGTCTGTTTGTGTATGTGCATGCTAGTAATTATGTGTGCATGTTTATATCTCTGTGTGTGTGCGTCTGTGCACATGTGAAAAACTGGAGAAGATCGAGAGACGGAGAGACAAGCAGATGGATTTAACAAAAAAGATGAATGATTTAGATGAACAGTTTATGAAATAGATTAATCTATATATAAATGTACACACGCACACACACGTTTACATATGAGTATATATCCAATATGAGATATTCAAGTATGCATAGATAGATGAATAGATATATAGACCATCTGAGGTAAAGACAAACGGACACCTAAGTAGGTACTCGGGATATATTACGTATAAATAGAGATAACTATTTGCCATGCTTTTCAGAGTACGGTAATTAGTGAGAATTCAAATCCTATTATGAGCTCGAAGCGAGAACTTGTACAAGCCTCAACATAGTCTCCTTGTTATCTCACGTCAGAATGAGTCAGCTATTCTTGGATGTCCATTCATTTCCCGAAAATGATACTACATTAATTGAACAGTTATGCGTTAAGATCGAATTTCTGCATTCTTTTGTTAGAATAGTGTATATTCTATTCTACGAAGCTATCGTTCATTTTTAGATCAAAAGATTGATTGTAGAAAGCAAGATGTTACTTGTATATGTCTCAGAAGCTCATAAGTGAGATCTGCTTCTAATCACAATTAAAATGATACGACTTGTTGAACAGTATGACGCGAGTCTGGTATACAACGAGGAATTCAGAGTTTGATTCAAATTGAAGATCTTTGCTCCTGATCCACAGCCGGTTCGATTAAAAAATGCAAATAGTTTTCTCTTCCTACATCTTTAAAAGTCAACCACCCCATCTACATGGAATTCATAAAACTATTTGCACAGAAAGCTCGAAACGTTGTTCAACAAAGTCAAAGAATTTAGTGATGACATTGGGATTGAGTTCAGAATACAAAAATGTACACTAATGATGAAGGAAGGCTCATACCAGCAGAAGGGATCGAATTACCGGACAACAAAAAAGATCAGAGCACTGACCATACAGAAACAAAAAAAATATCTTAGAGTTATCGAATGTGACGCGATAAAACGGAAAAAAAATGAAGAGGAAAATAAGAAAATACCTTTGGAGGATGATAAACATATTAGAGACCAAGCTATATAGTAGAAATCTGATGAAACGAATGAACACATGGTTAGTATCGCCAGCAAAATACACAGGTCCATTCCTTGGATGGACAAAGGGAGAACTTCAATCAACGGACTGGCAAACGATGAAGCATATGGCAATGCTTTATACTCGAAAGATGACACAGTTAGACTGTACATGAAGACGGTAAAAGGCGTACCCAAAAGGCCAAAACAGGATTAGAAAATCATGTGCAAGCAAATAATAAAGATATTATAAAAAGCACCGGAAACAGTGCAACAGACAACAAAAAACAGCAAACAAAGGAGCAGCACAGCAAACAAGGGAAGAAAAATGGGAATAGAAAAAACTAAACGGGGAGTCTCGAAGACAGATATAAAATGTCGCAGACAAGAGATCATGATCATGGTTACGCAAAGGAAACCTGGAGAGAGAAATAGAATCGCTCATCGTGGCAGCCCGAGGATGCATCAGGAAAACCATGTCAAGGCGAAAATCAACAGAACCATAACAAACAGTAAATGCTGTCTATATGGAGAAAGGACTGAGACCGTAAATCACATCACCAGTGAATGTAGTCAACTAGCACAGGAAGAGTACAAAAACAGATACGACAGGGTAGAAAAAGTGATGAATTGGGAACTGGGCAAACGAACAAGATTCGACCATGCAGACAAATGGTATCAGCACAATCTAGAGACAGCCTCAGAAAATAGATGCCATAAATTAGTCTTTGACATCAAAACTGACCACCCCATCCAAGCGAGAAGACCAAACCTGGTAATTGTGTACAAAGGTAAGAGAACCAGCCAAATAATAAATGCGGATGTGCCTGTGAATCACAGAGTAAATACGAAAGCGTGAAGAGCTGGGGGATATACCAGGACCTGGCAAGGTAACTGGAAAAGCATAGAACATGAGAGTCTAGGTAGTACCAGTAATAGTAGGTGCAATTGGAACCGTACACTAAAAACGAGATTGGAGGAACTAAAGTTGAGAAAGGATTGAGACTATGCTGACCACAGCACCACTTTGAACTGCACGAGTACTGAGGAGAGATCTGGAAATATGAGATTCAAGACTTCCAGCTGTTAGCGATAGCCTAACAACCGATGAAAAAGAATGATTGAGACGTAACAAACCACTGCTGTTGTGATAGGTGAAGACGATAGGTGAGCAGGGCTGGAGACCTGAGGAAATCTACTCAGCTTTCAACGATAACTACCAGGTAACAGGTGTGAAACTGTTATCTGCGGCACTGTTGTGCAGACAGGAAGGCTGATGACTTGAGGAGACTTGCTATCACCCAGTCTCCATCGGTGACCATTAGGCAACTGGTGTAACAACAATAATAATAATAATAGTTAATATCCGCGAAAACATCCACGGATATACAGGTTTCTGCTGTTATCCAAAAGTAAATAGTTCCTATAAAAGTCTTCCGTACGCCGAAATGGCGTGAAGTGAAGAAGCAATTACCAATAATTTTGTTTTTTTCCATAAAACTTTCTTTCAGTCACAAAATCTGCAACAACACGAGGAGCTATGGAATTGCATGGCCAATGGCCATATTATATCCGGCAATGTAATTGGTTCTTAACCTTTTTCCCATTATTTTGGCAGCTGGCAAAACCCACTTAATCTTTTCAGCAATGCTGACCAGACAGCTTAATATTTTTTCCAACGTGATTGAGCACAAAGAGTCTTTTCGGTGCTGTGATACAAAATTGTTTTCAGATTTCTTTAGCTGCACCAGAAAACGTCTGCTACACTGAATTACCAAAATATTTCTGCAGCATTTTTTTTGTTTCTTAACTGACTCTTACGTAAAGACCAAATTCATGATGTGGTAATGTAGGTCTCAATCATTTATGTTGTTACTCGGGATTTCTTAAGTAGAGCGAAAAAAGAAGTTGATCCACTGATCTATTATAAAAAGTGTGACCTCTTCTGTTCGTTTCTCCGTCTGTAACAATTTTGCTGATAAAACGAGTTCAATAGTTTCTACTCTAAAAAAATTTCTTATAGAAATTCAAATATATCCATGAAGTTTTGATGGGTTTTACCAAGTTTGAACTTCTGCTCTGAAGTTGAAAAAAAGTCACTGCTTTCTCTCAAAAGCAATCTCAATTTTCACGAAATATCAAAAAGAGAAAAAATTAACTTTACAGACCATTTCATTCGCTTCATGAATACCAAGTTTAACCATCACAGTCTTCTTATATCGAATCTATTCTATCAATGCTGTGATCATTCGTTAATTTACCTTTTACTGAATTGCTAATTAAGAACATATTAAGTATATTTAAGAAATGTTTTTTTCCCTAAAAATGCAGATTAAATCAATACTGGAAGTCCACTAATAATTCAATCAGATGTAAAGCCCGGTTTAATTGGTAAATATTTTATTTGTTGTATCCATTCATCTATCACGACACCTAAGATTCATCCTTGAGTATCTGAGAACACAAGTGGTCCACTAGAAAATTCAGTAAAACAGTTGGTTCCATTATGCCTACGTTTGTTTTATGACTTAGATTAGATATTTGTCAATACTTTTTGTCGAAACAGCGTCGATATAGATGGCACATAGGAAATAATTATAATAATTGAACGTTAGGACTGAATGATTCGTAATAATAAATGCATATCAATTAATTGATGTATTATTATCTGATAAAGTGCCAGACAGCGATAATATTGGCATGGACAGTGAAGATGATGGCGAAATGGATTAAATACGAAATCCAATAATTATGACGATATTACTGACATTTGTACCTGGAGGCTCATCGTTTAACATTCTCATCTCTTCTAACCCTGACCTTGACTCTACCAAATCAGATAAAGACGATCAATCCGATGAGCAGAGATCACGCTTATAGCCCCAACAAAATGATTGACCGAGAGCAAAGAGCTAGGCACTGAATCTTGTGCGTAGCGAGGTAGGTCTAATAGGGTTAATGAAATCTGATATAAATTAAATGTGGTTGGAGATGCCCTTATAGATCTGACGAAAACCGCTTATCAATGTGTGTATGGTACAAAGGACGTGAACATATTGGAGAGTGTTTGATGATGTGTTTATATGAGTGTGTCACTAGATATTCACCTGCGTATGCCTCTTCTGCAAGTTGAAGAGTGTGTGTTTGTTTATATGTAAGAAGTCGTACACTGTACTAGACTGAGGCATATATATATATATATATATATATATATATATATATATATATATATATAGATAGATAGATAGATAGATAGATAGATAGATAGATAGATAGATAAATAGACTGAGACAATTGTTCTGTGTCTGAAATAGATACGTACAAATAAATTGATGGACATCAATTGAAATAGGGAGGATAATGTTAGGAAGAATCCCAAATTATCGATAACACGAATTTCCGACTGCTGTATTACACCCACTCAAAATATGTCGTCTGTGGTCCGAACTGCCGAAGGAAATATCTAAAGAAACAAAAGAATATGACTTGAAAGATAGAAAAATGCCCCCCCCCCCCAAATAAACGTGTGTGTGGAAACAAGAGCGTAGACAGGAGTCACAAAACGGTGATACCAGCTGAAATATATTACAAGAAAACCAAAGCAACAATAAAGTTGGAAGCGGATGTCAAGAACTTTAACAGAAGTTAGGAACAAATTACGCTCTTTTAGTCCATAACGATCGGATATAAACTAGAACATTCGGTATTTTGCTCGAATGTTAGACAGTTTTTCATTTGTATTTGTGTCTAGTGTCCCAAGTTCACCAAGTCTTTTAAAGAGTATCTTGATTGTCTGATGATATGACATGTCTGTTATATTTCTCTTTTTAACCACTATAAAAAATCCCCTCTCTTGTGGTAACAACATCCCTTAGAAATAGCATATGCATTGATGATATATATACACTCACACACATATATATACATAGGTAGATAGATAGATAGAGGAAGGGAGGGAGGGAGGAAAGAAATGAAGAAATAAAGAGAGGAAGAAAGAATGATTGCTTTTTGTAAGATAAATTTTTATTTTATGATACAAATAATTAAATTTATGTAACTCTATGAATGGTTGCTCTTGTTCAAATGTTACAAGAAATGTCAGTTGGAAGACATCTTAACAACTTTGTTGTTTTATTATGAGCCATTACCAAAACAGCTGACTTGGATAATTCTAATGGATTGGTAAGGTAGGAAATAAATAGTCGTGCGAGCGGGAAGTAATGACCTAATTTTCTTTCATAACAACTCAAATTTAGAGTGGTGCCATTCCTTTGTAAACATATCTATGTAAGGAATAGACAGCTATTGGCGAAGTTTTGGTGTTTATTTTCGGCAGTTTCATTTGCTGATAAGTGATAACTTCCTCACTTATTATCATTTAGTTTGCAAAAAATTCTTTTTTTTATGCTAAGCGTTTCCACCAATCATTTCAAGACTTTTCTTTTGTTGTCAAACTCTAATCCAAACCTGGAGTTGATTTTCTTTTCCCACCGTAAGAAGAATAAGAACGAAAAAACAATCCTCACTAAATTCAGGGAAGTAAAATGTAAACATTTCCCAAATGTGGTTTGAAACCACCAGCCGATTGGTTGGTTGATATCTTACCGACTGAGCTAAATTGATAGTTTTCGCATAAGTAACAGAATTTCTCTTAGAGATACGCTACGGCTAATTTCATTATATAAGATAAATATCCCCTAACCGTTATTTGTAACTACGACTGAGTGACTGGTAACCGACTCTCTCACCGACTCAGCCAAACTGACAAGTTTAACATTTATACGAAATTTATCATCATCATCATTATCATCATTATCATCAGTCTTTTAACGTCCATAGTTGGACATAGACCTCCCCCGGGAATTGACACATTTTTCTATCATGGGCGTCGCAGAGCCAATACTTTCTAAATTTGTCTAGTTTGTCTCTCCATCTTGTATTTTGCCGGCCTCGATTGCACATGTGATCTCAGGGGATCAGCGTTATGTATCGTGATGTCCATCGGTTGTCTGCCATTCTTGCAACATGACCAGCCCATTCCCATTGGAGTTTTCTATTGGATTGTATAATTTCTCTGACTCCAATTTTCTCCCTGAACCTAACCAGGAGACTGACCTGCAAACTGAATGCATGGGTGGGCACATGAAATTTATCTCACAGATACGCTATACGATTTCATTCTAATAGGTAAATACAGTTACATTAACTTTTTAAAATAATTTTCATCTCTAACAATACACAATACGAAGTAATAATCTTCAGTCGTAATAGAAGTTGGAGTGGAGTTTGACCCAGCAGTAGCCAGGCTTGTTATCTTCAGTTCCATCTTATTTCAATCACTTTTATTAGTTTACCGCAGCAGTCTTTACAAACTAAACTTGATTTTCCATTCATTGTTTTCCGTATTCTGTTTTATTACATATGTTATCTGTATATTGTGTTAAATTGTAAATATTGTCAATATCTATGTACATTTGATGGTGATTTTATAGATTTTATATTTATTTTCAAAACTGATGTGTAAACATTGTCAATAATTGGAGATGCCCAAAGAGATATAAGAAAATAATAAATGACAGAGCGTACGTCTACCAATTTAAATCGTCATTTGAAATCTACTATTGTTGTCTTCCAGCTCTGGCGGTATTTGCGTTTTCTTCGTTTCTAATGAGATCACTTTAATCTAATAAAGGAATATAAGATAAGTGTCAAATCCTTAATGGACTTTGTAAGTACTCTTTCTGAACCAATCAAATAACTAACATTGTTTGCAAGGAATTCTATCACATCACAATAGTCGTTTTCATTGCATTATTGAAATCGTTGCCGTATCCACGTTTTGGTCTTAAACTACAATGACAATAAGTAATATTGACTATTCTATGAACTTTATTTGTACTTTATTTGAATAGATAATCATTATGAATATATATATATATATATATATATATATATATATATATATATATATATATATATATATAAAGAAATAACGAAAGAACGAATAGATAGATAGATTAGGGTGTTATTATAAACATAGAAGAATGCGCATGCGCATCATCAAGGATTACTTACAGAATGTTATAGAAATAAGTGAGTCAGATCTTAGATAATTCATTTTATGGCAATAAAACAAATTTCAGGCAATCCATTGAATTAGCAAGCTTTCCAGATACTAATTCGCTGGAATAAGAACATATCACAAACGAGATGAAAGGGATTGGAAAGGAGCAACGAAAAACTTATAAAAGACAAGCCTGGTTGCTGCAGATCAAACTCTCCACTTCTATTCCGTTTGAAGACAATTTCTGTAACTTTTTATTGCGTTTATGATGAATAAATTTGTAGATATGTACGACTTGTTAGGTCAGCTAAGTTGGTAAGAGGCCTGCCTTCAAAACAAATGCACGTAAATTCAAATCACGGTAGGGAAATGTAAATTTTATGTATCGTTTTTTGTTTATTGGGACAAAATAGACAAACAGTAAAGAGTTTACACCTCTAAATTAGGTGAGGATTGTTCTTGTAGTTGTTACTGGGGAAAAACAAAATTAACCCCAAACGTGGATTGAAGTTTGACGAAAGAAAAAAAAAACTTGATTGGATGAAGAAAGAGAACGTTAGGATAGAGTGTGTATGCGTATGTGTGTGTGTGTGTGTGTGTGTGAGAAAGAGGGAGGGGAAGACAGTTGACGTAATGATAAAGAAGCCGAAAGAGAAAGGATATAAACAGATAGATTGAGGAAACCAATAAGGAAGAAAAAACTATCATCTGATCAAAAGAAAAACAAAGAAAATCTCGTGAAAGATAGGGTACGAAAGATAAAAAGAGAGAAAAAAGAAGGAAAGCAAATAAATCTGAAAGAAAAGAGAAAACAAATAAATGAAGGAAAACCAAATATATGACCCCCTTGTTGCTCTTGAATTATCTTTCTCATTAGACTTGTCCCACTTGTTTACTTGCCTTACCAGGTTGATTAGCGGCAAATCTATATTCAAGCTAATTTATTTAACAACATTCTGTTTAAGGCAAAAGTTTCCTGTAGATGCTCTGAGAATTCAATAGTCGATATGAAAATGTCAGGAAAACAGAATGAAGAGACCTAGCCAAGTAAATCAACAGATTCAAGTTTAAAATGACAGAAAAATCGTTGAGGTTCGTTATCACAAGCCCTCCCGGGATAAAGTACCGACAGAAAAAGAGTGATCAGACTTCTTTTGAGGGCAGGTGAAATATTTTTCATTAAATTAGTTACAAATATCATTAAGGTTGTAGAAACAAAAGGCACATCCCCAAGAGAGATAACTTTCAAGAGAACCATCCCTGCAAAAAAAAAAAAAAAGAGGTACACACATAAGACTGGTATATGTATACCTGCTTACATCTCATTTGCTTACGTATGATTTGAATAACAATCAAACAAAAGTGAGAAAATAGAGATTTAAAAAAAATTAAAATTTAAGAGTTGGAGACGAGGAACCCTGAAACATTTGCGTAGGTTAACAAGGCTAATTTATGTACAAGGAAAGATATAATAATAGAATGTCCCTCAAAATGTGCACATGGTGTAGCTGGGCGGCTCGTCGTGGAATAGTTGAGATTGGCAAACAAATCTTGCAGATAATTATTGAGAATTCTATTCTCACAGCTTACTCTGTATTTGTGGCTTTTTGCCATTATAAGCTAAACTTTGTAAATATAAATATACTATTTGGTGGTTGTTAGTAACTGCTGTACTCACTTCCTGAACCTAGTTTAATTATTTTACAATCTATATTATTAATATGCGTGACCACTACAATCTTTATTCACCATGTCACGCTTTAGGATCACGTAAAAAGAGTGAAAAGAAAGATGGAGACACAAAGCTGACTGCTGATTGTTCGAAACAATTTTCTTTCTTTCCCCCCGTCTCGAGCCAGTCACCACTTTACACCACCAGCACGGCAATATCTAAGCCATCCAATGGAAAAAAAGTAGGATGGTAATAGGAAAAGTAAAACGGTTTATGTTATCGCTTGATTCAGTTCATTCGCTACCATGCTTATCTGTTGATACCAAGCACGTTTCCTTGCACGCTTCTTCATTCGTTGGAAGCCATCAGACCCAATTAGGTTGATTTTTATTCCATCTGTACACAATAAGGTTTTCACAGAAGAATAAGAATAAAAATTCAACGCTTTGGGACAGCGTACTGCGGTCAAATGAAACTAAAAATGCCGAGGGTTACATCAATATATTGAAAGAAAACATGTTGTCTCCACTCACTTCTTTCGTATAGAGAGTACTTATTTTTGGACTAATACAAATTCATATTTTCGGTTTTGTTAGCATGTTTTTCGGTGCGTGGTTCAACGCATACAATGTGTTCCCCAAAGAAAGGAAGCATGTTTACATAGCACCTCGTACACATAGATTGGGAAAGAGAAAAATAAACATATAAATCCGAAGACGTATATATAAGGGTATGTATTTTAACTTTAGCTTGAGTTCCTGATTTTGTTGTTATTTTTTCATGCTTACATTTTCGTATACACAGATATACATTTATCCATAAAACTTACTTTATTCTCTTTTTTTTTTCTAGCTTTTTCATTTTTCTGCATGGGATCTTTCACCGCAAAGAAAATGTCACCTGTCATAAACGATCACATCATCTATTTTTCAGGAAGGATAGGTGGAAATGATGAGCAAATCTACTTACAATCATACTTTATCTCTCATCAGATTTTTTTACGACATACATCTAAAATACATATTTTTATACAATAAGACATGCACTTTTATTTTTTAATCCCGGTAATTAACCCTGGACATGTAGGATTCCATAATATAAAATATTAGTTGACAGACACACACGCACACACGTGAGCGAACACATACATACACACACATCGCTTGAAATGACATTATCAATATGGAAAGATCATATTGTTTCCTGAGTAGCTTTCACAGCCTTCATATATATATATATATATATATATATATATATATATATATATATATATATATATATCGCTTGTTTGTGTTACGGTCGAATTGCGTTGGACACGTCAAGCAACATGGAACCTGGACAATACCAAGATGTGTGGTCGTCTAGGAATATCATGTGCCATAACCCCCTTGAAATCATGTAGGGAGCCTTTCATGGCAATCCCTTTAATCCTCCTACACTGCACTCAATAATGCAAGCCAAAGGCTCCACCCAGACCCTCTGACTGACTTGGTTGCAAACGACAAAAATGATTGAATGGCGCCTATTCATATCGAGCTAACAAACTATGATGTGTGTAACAATTTTAGGATTTCAATACTTGATTATTTTATGGGCCTAGAAAATCCCAGTGTGATTCAATAAAAATAGATTAAACCCAAAGCAAAACTTCCGACAAGGTTAAAGTACTTAAAGACCAATTAAACACCAATAGCTTTATGTTTCTGTCTCTAATTCCTGCCTATGATAGGGAATGACTTCACTTTTTTATTTCATTGGATTGACATGGAACTACAGGAAGAGAAATCGATCCCGTTTAGCAAGGCCAATAATATTCTGATCCTCCCCCATGATTGAGTGTCAACTGTTAGGTTGTTCTGAATATCAAATTCGTTTCACACTGTGACCATGTGAATTGATACAAGTATTTTGGCAAATTTCTTTTGTTCATGATTGCTTCGATTTTTATGTGGATTTCACTGCAGCCAAACCCTATTCATTAACTGTTTGTTTTGTAGGTGATCCTCCATTGGTTCAGAAGTGTTAGCACACTATTGATCTTTTTTTTCAATTTTCACTTTTGCTAAATTTTCTTTTTTAGCCTGTTCACGTTAATGAGCGAACAGATTTTTTTATGCATACTGACCGGTTTCGGATTAGGTTATGATTGCAAACCAAATTTCATATCTTCAGTGAATTTCTGACTATGTGATCATGTGAGGAAAAGCAATTTTTGTTTATTCGGATTACGAGATAAATGTCAATAACACAGTTTTAGAATTCAAGAGTTGATGTCTTTGTTGATATTATGATCAAATCGATCATCGTTATTTATCGGTGTTACAGACTGGAGGGCTGAAAATTTCAACATCCACTCCTCTTCCTGTCTAGAAAAAGTGATTTTTTTATTCTTTCACCCCATAGATCTTTAGCGTGCAGCGAATTTACAGTGTGAATTTATGCTAAATTACACTCTTAGATTTTGTTTACACATTTTTTTCCTATTCGGAAATTTTAGTGTCCAGCAGATGGCGAGAGAAGTAACTTATTTATCAATAATCCCTTTCTCCAATTTTTTTTCATTGTTCACTCCTGATTCAGTATGCTGGTAAAAGACGTTGGTCACGTGATGGTCTCTACTGAGTAATTTACCAGACCTATCTATCAACATATCTATCGATCTATTTTAGTCTTAATCGGCTGGGTTTCTCTTTTTTATTGGTTGTCCTATTTCTCTACACTTTAAGTACCCAATATCTTCATAGATTTTATCTACTACAGCGCTTTCAAGGTCAATCTATCTATTCATCTATCTAGCAATGGTTATCTGGTGGCTGAATCGTAATGGTTAGCACGACTTCCTCACTAGGAGAAGGATCCGAGTTTGATTTCCCCATATGAGCGATGAGTGTGGAAAATTAAGACTGATTTCATTGTGCACTCAGTTGTTAAACGAGTACACTCTAAGCGCCCTTCTCATGATATGTGTATATACTCATACATATGTATATATGTTAAGGTACTTCATGCACTGATTTTCTAATTTAGTCCCTTTTTTGATCTGAACAAAATTATAAGAAGGCTCTTAAATTCCCTTCAAGGGCAAACAAGTTCAACACTATCTCAATTGATGTGTCTATTTATGTACTGGAATTATAAATAACAAATTAAAAAAGCAGATAGTTAGATACTTGAAAATACGTTTTATATAAGATTCGTTATTGTTGAAGCTTGTTTGCTACTCTTTGCTGATCTGGGCATCAGTGATGACAAGAAAAGCTTCATGAACCATGAAAAAATATCAAACACCGTATGCCAAACATTGCTCAAGTAGGGCCTTATTGTAAGAGGTGGTCCCTGTCACGAACCTCACGCCATACGGAGTCTTCCACGTTAGAACATGATCACATTTCTTAACCGCAACGAAGATCTGCCATACGAATACGGCACTAAGGAGACAAGTTGTCGAAAACGAAAACACGTATATATATATATATATATATATATATATATATATATATATATATATATATATATATATATATATATATATATATATATATATATGTGTATATATGGAGCCTTAGTAAACACTTAATCATCTCAGTCAACAAGCAAGTTGATATATGTGAACAGACTGAGATAGATTGATAAGGACAAACTTGTCAATGTCTGATACTCTTGATAGCCTGTATCAACAGCATCAGCTATTGACAAGCAGACAAATATAACCAAATACGAAGAGGTTTGAGATATGAATCTCTACATGTTCAAACTAACACTTGGCCTTGCAGGAGTGATTACACAGTGCAACTTAAGACAACAACAACTTTTTTGTTCCCGGGTAATAAGTGTTATTTTCTGTTTGATTATGTCCAAAAAGTATATAAAATGTCAATTATCCCCTTCAAACTTTGCTTTTATGACTAGAACTGATATAATTTGAAAACATCGGTTGTCTGTGTCTCGAGGCAGAATCATTTTTATTGATAGATAGGTGAACAAGAACAAATCTCTAAACGCCTCTCAATATAAAATACACAAAGCTGATTTATTAAAGACAACGGCCAAGAATTTTCTAATAAAGGAATTCTTCTCACATTCCTGCTCTGCTTTTTGAAGTTCATAATTTACGAATTAAATGTCAAATTTCAATATTGTCCATTGCATTTTCAGATATTTTACTTATTAGTTTTTCATGTTAGCAATTATCAAAAATCGGATAATTATTTGTTTGTTGATATTTGTCTTATCTGAGTATTGATCCAATTATTTTGTGTTCGATACTATGTCTAGTATAAGAATCATGTATGTTTTTTCACAGCTCTGTGTTACATTTGGATATCCAAATTCTTCCCCTCTCTACCGGGTGTTTGCAAAGAACACAATACTTAAAAGGGACAGAGAAGAGTAAAGCGGAAGTCGATCGTGATGTACGAACAGATTATGAATTAGATTACAAACATTGATGGGTAATTATACAACGTGAATATTGTAGATTTGGAGGGTACTGAAACGTAAGGACTGCTTCGAAGATTTGTAGTATTAACCCCCTGATGATTAAATCTTCCCTATTTTCCAAATCAGCATTGGAAAATCCTCACTTTTTCCTAGATCAGTCCCCCGTAATAAATTTCATTCTTATGTCAAGCGGGCTAAATGTGATCAGTGCAGAAACATGGTTAAATCTAAACAAACTATTGAAAATTTAAAATGATTAAAAGTGCGTACACACTAAAATATACACTTGAACACATACATACATACACTTGGATTTAGTTTTTTACTTACAGATACATACACATTCACTCACAATAACACTCCAACACATGTGCACACATGCAATCACACACGCAATCACACATGCGATTACAAACGTACGCTCACAGCATACCTGTCGTAATGCAATTGTTAGCAAGTTAAACTTGCCGGTCATTTGTAGAGAGTTCACTTCTTTCTGAGTGCCTCACTATTATTGCCTTGTGCCAGATTAGACTGAGTTTAGTGAATACCCCCACCCACACACTCATACACTCATCCCTCACATAGATGAGACACGGATGCATCCACACAGACGCACGCTCAAATGCTCAAAAATATATATATACACGAAAACACCCGCGCCCTGAGGGGTAGTAGAAACATGAGTTTTAGAGACCGTCAACCATAATTGCCAACATGGGTCAGCATAGGTTTTTTTCATTTTCTAAATTAGTCTGACTGGCTGGCTGACGGGATATTTACATGCCACGCGTACAAGCTGCATCAACTGAACTACAGGACTGGAAATTCAAAAATTTGCTGCTTATTTTGTCTAAAGTCTTTTTCTAAATTTCCTCTCTAAAATGAATTTTTTAGCTGGAGGATCAATTAACAATATAGGTTTATGCTAAATTAGGCCCTGAATGAATCCCATTTTCAGTGATCACCGCCAACCAAAAGTCAAGAGCAGTAAGTTATTCATTGATCAAACCTTTATTTATCTTTTTTATTGATCACCCCAAAAGAAGTTGGCCTCGTGACAGTTTCTATTGAGTGACCTACCAAACCTGATTATATTTTGTCTAAAATTCATTTACCTTGTTTGCTTACTCTCAGTAATTTTCTATGACAAAATGTCATTTTTGGCGACTGCATCGTTTTTCCTTTACGTTCAAAGTCACTCAGACTTGACCCTCTCTGAGTGCAGACGTCTTAGATGTCTTGCACATTTCCACATAACAATAAGCTTTAGAGAAATTCGCTCTTGTTGACATTGAAATAAGGGGAGAGAACAATGTTCCCTCCTAATACAGAAAAGAGCACTTTAAATGTCAGATATTTGATTTGAACAGCTCTCCTTTATTTCTTTCTTTCTGTATTTCTTAAATCTCATCTTTTCTTATTACTTACCACCCTTTTTTCCTCTCATAATTCTCTCTTTTTACCGTTCTTCTCCTTTCTTATTTCCGCTATTTATGAAATATATTATTGATACAAAGATGCTCTTATTCGTACAAGTGAAAACACACACCCATATATATAACAGTGAATTTATGAGTTGCGTCAATTATTTCACGGTTTCAAGTTCTATGCATTAGTGACCAAAATATTCGTCTGCAATCATCAGGTGAATTTTCTGAATTGATAGTTTGAGACGTAAATTGTGTAGATGCACTTATATGTCTCCAAAATGTTTTGATATATATTATAACAATTGTCTACATTTTACGTTTTACAATGTACACTGTCGGTGAGAAGAAACACCCTATTGGAAATTAGGAATACTTTCTGAACGAAATATACTTTTCGCACCTTAAGATTGACAGGTATGTAATTCTCCTTTGACCCCGCATAATGCCATTGAAACATCAGCTGTTTTACAAATTTAAAGACGTTTTTTCGGAAGTGACTTACTCTCAGAAAAACAAGTAATCTTTTGATTAAAAAACGTATTTTTCATACTTTCAAACTGAAAGATGCCAAAAAAAAAGTTTTCTAATTTTATATCCTTTTTTCTTTCTCTTATCTGATATCCTTTTTTCTCTCTTTTATCTGATATTCTCTATGTAATTATATTAAAAGCATAAAAATTACTTATACGTTTTTTTCCATGGCAAATAACTTTGAAAATGTATCAATTGAAAAAAATGCCCCAGATAGGAAGAGAACAACTATCTCTTTTTTTAATGGTATGTAACTTTCGAAATTGTATAAAAAAGCATAAAAATTACTTATACGAAACATTAAAACATTGAGAAAAAAAAGAAGTTTTTTTCTCATTCGACTTTTTTTAGATTGAAAGTGCGAGAAATTCCTTTTTTTTTTCAAATGAATACTTGTTTCCTGAGGGGGGATAACTTTCGAAAAGACTTTATTTATTGATAAAACAGCTGATGTTCCAATGGCATCATGCGGTATCAAGGGAAAATGGTATGTACGCTATGTCTTTTTCTAATTTCTGCAACTCATGGGGGTATCTGCAGCCTTTTTTCATATCGTCAACAATTCGACGATATGTTGGCCATAACATGTCAAATGTGCCTCTCTAGTTGATCCAGAGTGTGTGCGGCACAATTCGAAAGTCACCGGGCGTAAGATCAGAATTCCATGCAGATCATTCATAGGGAGTTAATTCTCACCCATCCTGTATGTGGGTGTATTTGAAGTTATTGATAGATGCATTCATGTGTACCATAATCCATTTATCATCTTTAGAGCGATTTTTGCAAGGCAGATTACTAGTTGGAATCGGTTGCCCAAAGAGGGAAGTATATGTATACGTACACTTACATGCATATCTATATAATTGATGAAATACACATATACGTTTACATACTCACACATGTTCACATACATACATAAACATATACATCCCTAGTGGAACATCTGCAAAGTCTTTGATTTTCCACTCTTCCCCCCAAAATAATTTCAGAATTCACAGATTTTTGTTCAATTATTGTAGACATGACAACAGTAATTGAATTTCATAAACACTTTGCCTTGTTCCTTGATTTCTTGCAAAAAATCCGAGACTTATGAATTATTTTGATTTTTTTCATTTTTCACATTTTTGACAAATTCGGTTGGCTGATTTTTTTCTCAGCCCCCCCCCTTTAAAAATATAATTACGACTTCTTCGAGTTCTTGGTAGTTTAATTCTTTACAGATTTTAGCTAATCTATTTCTGAAAGTTGAAAATAATCATCATCATCATCATCATCATCATCATCATCATCATCATCATCATCATCATCATCATCATCATCATCATTCTTTCAACGTCCGTTGTTGGACATAGACCTTCTCCAGGATTCGCCACACATCTCTATCATGGGCGTCGCGGAGGCAGTACTTTCTGAATTTGTCTAGCTCGTCTCTCCATCTAATATTCTGCCGGCCTCAGTTGCACATGTGATCTCCAGGGATCCATGTCGTGAGTTACTATGTCCATCGGTTGTCTGCCATTCGTGCAACATGGCCAGCCCACTGCCATTTGAGCTTTTTAATGAATTCTATGATGTCCCAGGTTCTTGTCTTTTCCCGGATGTACTGTGCTGCCTTGTGGTCTCTCCATGAGACGCTTAGCATAATTTTCTCATAAAATACTTCAAATGTTTCCATTTTTGATACCTAAATAAGAAATGAAAAACTGAGAAATACTGCTTCCTCCAGCTTGTAAGCATGTCAGCCCGATCCAGTTTATTCTTTTTAGATGGTATCAGATAGTGATATATCTATTTTAGGATTGATAGCTCAAAGGAAGAAAGCAGTTGTCACCCCCACCCGTCTAGAAGGGAAGGAGTCTCTCATTAAGATGAAGGTCTTAACTACAGGGCTGTCAAGAAAAAGCTGAAAGAAAGAAACTCGGATATTCCATTGACCACTATTCGCAAAATTGTCCACCGGAATGAAGGTTATTATCAACCAGTGAAAAACGGGTTTAGAAAGAGATCCACTTAATTCAAAAGAGAAGAGAAAACTGTCCTAAATGGATTCCACTGACAGGAAACAGACAATCACTTCTTTGTCCAAGAATCTACTTCTAGTGAAGGGAATTTTTCAACCAGACATACAATTAGGAGGGCTCTCAAAGAATTTGTAATTTCCAGCAGAGTTTCTACAAGAACGCCCCAGCTGCCAAAGAACATTGCTTATAGATAGAAATTGATTGGCCTCAATGAGGATAAGGACTCTAATTTCTTCCGGATGTCATCTTTTCTGATGAGCCAACATTTCCCCTGCCTGAGGTGGGCATCATATATGTCTCAGAAGATCAACCGAAAATGGAAAAAAAAAGACTGTGTACAACCAAAAGGAAAATTCAGAGCGACGGCATTATGCTGTGGGGCTGTTTCCCTTGACAAAGTGTTGGATCACTGATCATCTGCAATGAAATTGTCACTGCCAGTTACTACAAGAAAGGAATTGTAAAGACACATCCCATTCTCTTCATGCAAATCTGGCAAGATACGAACGGGATAATGCCTCTGCTCATTCAGCTAAATCAATCAAGATTTTTTTCAAGATTATGAAATTCAGACTTATTTTTAGTCTAACGTTCTGTTGTGTTTGAACTACATGGGCAACCATTTGAAAAGTTTGATTCGTGTGGACAAAGAGACAGTGAATCCACGCTTCAAACAGATACAAAAAACATTGTCTCTTAATGTTAATAAAAGCTATGACGTTTTCAAAATATTCCAGTGATCAGACCTATTTTTGATACACGTAGAGTTAACTCAAGTATCCAAGTCTTGAAAGTTCAGAGGTTTATGGTTCTGTTACACATATACGAGTATACATGCTGTTGTGAATATTTTTGATTCATAACGAGAGGGGAAATATATTAATGTATGCTTGCATATATACATTAATATGGCATAAGTATATTGACTCAATTAATTTATGGGAAATGACCTGGTCCAAGTCGTGTTCATGGAGTTTCAGAAACAAAGATTCATTATTTGCGGTATTCCAGCAAGAATAGAACAAGTTTGAACCCGTATTGAAGAATATTTCTGATAGTATGATCAACAGAATATAATTCGATAAATTCAAAAGAAAAAAGGATTTATTGTTAAATTTTTGTTGTTAGTAAATATAAATATTGTTATCATAGAAATTGGAATAAAATAAATTTTGATTTATTCAAAATTGTACAGTTTTTGAAAAATCCAAAACTTTTGCATGATTTCATTTTTAAAGTTTCAAAATATACACGCATGTATAGAATTAATTGTTCATCTTGTAGATCAGTTGATTTTTCTTTGTTACCACTCATAGAAAAAGAAATCAAATTAAAGATAAAAAAGTAAATTTTGGAAACGAATTGTTTGTTTAGTCACTCAATAGAAACCATCTTGTGATCAACGTCTTTTGGCAGGGGGTCGAGATCGGGATGATCAATTTGAAAATTAGAAAAGGGAGATTAATAAAGTTACTTCTATAGCCCTTTGTTGGGCAATGATCACTGAAAAGCCCGAACATCAACTCTGAACACTGCAGGAAATAAGTAAGAGATCAATTTAGGATAAACTTACATTTCAAATAAAACCTCTCACTAAAACCTATTTAAAGGTTGACTTAAAAAATAACAAAAAAAACAACAAACAAACAAAAACAAACAAAAACTGTTAAATTTCCAGCCCTTTAGTTCTACTGGTGCGACCTGTTCGCGTGATACATAAATAACCAGCCAGGCAGCTGAAAAACTAAAGAAACCTATGTTGACAGCTTTGATGAAAGTTTTGGTTGGCGGTTTCTAATTGAATAACTGAAATGAGAGGGATATCTTTCTAATTGGCGACACAACACGACTGAAATGCTGGTCCATAACTGTCAATGATGTCTCTTGTGAACCAAGAAAAAATATCAGAAAACAGAAACTCTTCTTAAACTGAAACAAACAAACAAAAACAAAACAAAAACGAAGCAAAACGTAATAAAATGATTGAGGATTGACAACACAGCCGAAAAAATAAACGTATACTCGATCTATCATGAGAAGGAAAAGTATGAGCATGTATGCCTGAATATACACAGGGATATGGCATATTATGTAAGCAAATAAGCGTTGAATCTAAAATAACAAACACATGTTTGGTACCGCTGAAAAGGACATCTTATGCACTCCAACGTACTAAAAGTCTCAATATGTGGCTCTTGAATAGAATTTTTTAAAAAATTGTCTGAATTATTCGGGGTAGAATGAAAATGTTTTCTTTCGCTGACTGCACAGTTATCTAAAAACGGATAAAAGATTTTTTCTCGAAAAGTAACAAACACAAATGGTACCAGAAGTTTCAGTCATATGCATCGTACTTATAAGTATCCTTTAAACGTACATTATTCCAAGGTAGAACTTATTTTGATATTTTTTTATAGTGATTTTTATCTTCAACTTTTAAAAGGCAAGTCTCAGCCTTTTTTCATATATATGATTGTAAGAATATTTTCGGGATAGAATTTTGGAAACCGGGTTAAATCATACCAAAGAAATACCCAGATTAGCAAAAGAATGTTGCCAGTTTTTCTATGAACTTCAAGGGTGGGGGGCATTTTGAAGCACAAAATTGACGGCTGTGTGTGTACTTTTCTTCCATTTATGACTAAGTTATCTTGTATCGATCCATCTCCAAATCTAATTACTTTCATAGCCTATTGCACACCTTTGCACCAAACTTCATTTCAAAATATTGTGGAGACAGACAGGAGCGGATACAGAAATGTATTAACGAAAATGCAAAAAAAATATCTCTCAAAGAATAATTCCTTGATCAACCCCCAAATTTGACCTGTTGCTCCTTGCCCCAGGGCCCACATTTTAGCAAAATGTGATTGCCATTTATGAATTCCTATTTTTGTCTAACAGTTTTACGCCATTTTCTTGATATTAGACAGTGGTAAAACGCACATCGTACAGAAATTTTATGACTTATATTTTTCCCAAGGCTATAAGAAAATAAAAATATTATAAGATATTTATAAAAAAATGAATTTCTTTTTGGTTTAGAAGCAAAACATGTCGCTTCCGAAAAAAAATGTAAAAAAAGATTGTTTTACGTGACTTTTGTTTGTTCTGTTTGATTTTATGAAAACAAAAAAAATAAAAATATCAAAAGATATAAAAGTAATAATTCAAATATTTGTCTCTTTTTAAGAAATACATTCAATGAAATATCAAGTTTACAGGTTTGATCTCATATTCTCACATTTATGATATAAGAAAACTCGAAAATCGATCTTTTTCCCAAGTATTTTTCATAAAAAATTGCTCAATCGACACCACCCCAGAGTTTACCTATGATATGTTGCCAGCCGGAATTCTACCAACGATCTAATAAATCTCTTAAAGGACTGCTTGTGTGTTAATCCAAGCTCGTCTTTAAGAATGCATTATGCATAAATATATACAAAAGATTTTCACACACACACACTTCTCCCCCCTCTCTCTCATACATACAGAATCGTATGAAAGTTAAGTCAGTATGTCAGTGAAAAGGCTCAAGAAGGAAGTTATTTGGTTGCACAGATTATTGCACAAAAAAGGAGAAATCGTCACACAGTTGGTGAGAGTCTAATAATTACAGTGTGTAAAATTATAGTGTATAAAAAGCTGGGACAAGGTGCAGAATGAGAAATTGAAAATGTTCCACTTTCAAACAATAGACCAAATCGACATATTGAGGACATGTCACATGGCACTGAAGAGGCTTTGTGTGATAAACTGAAAAATAGAAGATTTTCTATCCAGATCGATCAATCAACAGATTTTACCAATAAATCTCATAGTTTTTGTAAGATTTGCCAACGAGAACGAAATTCAAGAAAACCTCTTTCTGTAGCGAAGAATTGCCTGCAACAAACAAAGAAATTGATATATTTAAAATTTTGTCCTCATGTCTTGTAAGAACAGGTATCAGCTGGGAGAAGTGTTAGTGTCTGTAACCATGGTTCCGTATAGATGATTGGTTCCAAAAGAAATTTTGTTTCTCTTGCAATGTAAGAAAAAACAATATTTTCTGAACACATTGCATTTTTTGGTGAGAGATGCTGATCTCAAAATCTCTTGGAGATAAATTAAAAAGAGGTTTTTGATGAAACAACAAAAATGTCAACTTGAGTAAACAAAGACCACTTCACTTCATGATGTTTGAAAGGCTGTGTGAAAACCTGGACAAAGAAAACTTAAATTTCTTGCTTCATACAGAAATCTGGAGGCTGAATAGAGGAAAAGTTCTAAATAAGGCACTTGCGCTGAAAGATCATTTGCAGGAATATTTTCAGGAAAACAATAAGCCTGTTTGTCAAGTGCTTTGTTTTTGGAAGATGGTAGCAGAGGCTATTCTACTTGGCTGACATATTTCATCACATGGATCAGTCTAACAAGTCACTGCAAGGCCCTCGAAAAAAAAATTTATAAACTTAGAGTGACAAGATTCTTGGATTTAAAAGAATTTTGGAGAAATAATGGTGCAAAAGGAGATTTTGAAATGTTACAACTACTGCAAGGCTAAAGAGAGAATGACATCGGCAAATTTCAAGTCATTGAAACCCGCCTGGAAGAAATCTGGATCAAAATTACGCATTATCTTCCATCAACAGTTGTGCATATTTGGGTGAAGGATCCATACTCTGAATCTTCTCTGAATACTCCAAATTTCCCGTTCATTCTGAAAACTTGACTCAGAGGAAAGAAGAAGAAACTTATCAGCAGCAGTCTAATTGTACATGATGATGAGATATTCTGAATTTTACCTTGAAAACTTCTAGATTTATGCGAAAGAAGAGTATCCCACGATTCATAGAAAAGCAACAAATTCATTGCTGCAGTTTTCGACGACTTACATGTGTGAAGAAGATTTTTCTTATTCAACAAGTATCAAGAGCAATGACAGAAATTGTCTCTTGTCAGTTGAAGATGAAACCGTGCATGTTTCTCAAAAGTCTGTTCCCGAATCAAGTATTTGAGTACAAAAAGACAAGTAGAGGTTTCAAATTAGAAAAGCAAGTTTCATTAACTAAATTGGATTGAAAAATAACATTGCCATGGCCCATATGACGTATAGCCTCATGCCTTTTCAATACTGGGCATGAAAGATTGTTATTCTCTGAGACATGGAATTTCTCTGTTTTTGTTCTGTTTATATGTGTTATATAAGATACTGGTTAATTAGACATATGTTTGATTTTTTCGTGTGTGGATGAAAACCTTTAAATGAGGTCTCTTAACAAGCAGATTGATTTCTGTTACTTTTTGCATTGTCAAAAACTCAAGTTATTTTTTGCTTAAACCAATTATCAGAAATAGATATTGTTATGAAATGTAACTTTCTGAAAGAGAAAGAAAACAATCAATAAAGATATATTATGATTTCTATGTAGACATAAAGTTTTTTCCAAGGCTTCCCCAAGGGTAGAAAAGTTGTGAAACACTGGATGGACAGTTAGGATCGAATGCAGGGATTTATTTAAAAAAAAAAAGACGACAACCCGATATCCCCCAAAGTTCCCAATGAATTTGATGAAATATTTTGGAAAGCAAGGACACAAAATAGATGAGCGGTATCTTTTTTTTTTTTTTTAGCAGATCCTGGAATTTGCTTTTGATTGAACGATATTTTTCCATTATAATATCTTGTACATTTCTGTATTCCCTTCTGTCTGTCTGCACGATATCTTTAAAACTTCTCAATGAATTTCAATCTTGTGGAAGGGAGAGTCACTTCATAAGGAAGAAGTGGTCAAATTTTTGGATGGATCCAGGAATTTGTTTCGATTGAGAGATATCTTTTGTATTTTACCCATAAATTTCTGCATTCCCCCCTGTCTGTCAACACAATACCTCCGAAAGTTCTTTATGAATTTCAATGAGACTTTGTGGCACTTATTGAGGGAAATGTGATAGAACTTGAGAGTGCATCCCGGAATTCATTTTAGATTGGAAGATATTTTCCCTTTTTTCCTCATATTTCTGCATTCGCTCAAGTCTATTCACACGATATTCAAAAAATTCTCAATGAATTTCAATGAAATTTCGTGGAAGGATGAACCACATCGTAAGGAAAAAGTAATTTTGGGGCAGATCCTGTAAAATTATTCACCCAAGAGCAACATTGGGAGGCGTTTAGTACATTAAAGTGCATAAAATTTCTTTCCCAGAGGTACGAATCGTGTTTTGATGATAATCACATATAGTCTGATCCTTTTGGGGGCTTATTTGCTTACACTAATAAGTATATTTATTCCATTATTTTACCAAGTGTTACTCAAAGGCTAATTAGGTCACGAAAGAAATGCAAAAAAGAGGGTGAATTCTTTAAATTAGCCCCTTTGAGTGGTATATACACAATCACACACAGGTACACTGCTTATAGAAAGTAGCGGCAAATAACCGCACTACATTCGGTTCGCTCGTGCTGCCCAAATTCCCCGAAATTTATGGCAGGACATCGTGCAGGGATTTGAAATTCAGCTGAAAAGATACATCCATTGTCAATGAGTCAGTTTACTATGAAAACAGAAAAGAAATAACTGAACAATTATTTCACACTATTAGAGCGTAGAAACTGTCGGATACAAAAAAAGGTAAATCCGACGAGGGAGCCCCATTTTTAATAGTTAACCTTTGCCACCTGAAAACAATCCCTGTGAGAAGGCCGGCGATGTACCAGAATGTGTTTAGACTATTCCAAGAACAGAACTGTGGTATCTTCATTAGGTGTGTTAATCAAGTTGAGCAACGAGTCGCAAGCCTAGCCGGGATTATTGTTTGAACTGCTTTCAATCCACTATCAAATATCATTGATATTCACTTTTAGTTTGGGGTGCAGTTTCGTGCACCACTTTCCCAAAACTTCTGGAAATTCGTGTGGAATATCAATCAAGAAAATGTAATCAGGCCACGGGAGGAACTTATTTTACTGTTTACTGATCATTATTTTGACAATGAACGATAGAACTCCATAATGCACGGTTGAGGGGAGGATACCCTCACTACTTCTGCGATGATACCTCCTTTTACTTCTGTTTGGTCGCAGGCTAGGGTTTATAAATAGTCAGCAGTGACGTGAGGAGTGGAGCTCAATTTGAAAGGTCGCAGTTGTTGAAGACAGGAGTTACGGTTCAAGTGACCAGAAGGTTTTGTTACAGTGTCAGTCAGATACAGATACACTCACAGAAAACAAGTGGTACTCAGTCCACGCTGAGAAATCCAGTATAACCTTTCCCACATAATAACATTTTTGCAATTAAAAGATCGTATTATCTTATTTGCAACGCATGCAGCAAAAAGACTCAAGAGTAGCAGGTCCAAAAAGATATTAACCGACTCAAATTAATCATTTAACATGGATCTTATTGAAGACTCCTGGGCCATTGTGTATTTTTGAATTAAAGAACTGTCCATTAGCCTTTAACAAAAGAAAAAAGTTGTTTTTTTTTGCAGTTTGAATGCAGCCTTGTAGAATATACTACAAAAGAATGGCAAATACACTGAATTTTAATTTACATGATCCGAAACTCCGAAAACTGAAATATTCCAAATTCCAAAACTTTTTAAAAGCCAACATAACGTCACGAGTGGAAAATTCCACACCTGTCCTCACTGTAGTACAATTCAAAGACAAAAGATGAGGCCAATTTCCAAGGCGTTTAACTCATTTTGAAAAAAATCTATAGTAAAAACTTGGTTATCTTTGTAAAACTCTTATGAAACGTAAAATTATACTTACATCACAAACGCTGAAAGATGGAACAAGTCCGAATCAAAGATAGATATTGTCGACGCAAGACTTCCATGAATTGATCACCACATTTTTTGCTTATTCTCTCATCCGTAAAAACACATTGTTGACGATATCAAAAAAGGCTTCAGATATCCCCACGAGAAACAGTAATTAAGAAAAGACAAAGCGTATATGTTTATTCCATTATGTACATGCAAATATTCCCAAATCCGAAAAATCCGGAGTCTAGAACACTTCAGGTCCTAGGCATTTCGGATAAGGGGTACTCAATCTGTAGTATGTAAAGATGTTTAGCATCTTTACACCCAGCGGGAAATCCTAATCAACTAGAAAATCAGTAATTCCTGAACACTGACACCAAGTACTAGGCCAATGGTCAACTCGCTACTAGCTGACACAAATTGGTATGGATCAATCGATTAATCGATCAGTCAATACATGGATCGAAAGAAAAGGCCGGAAGTAGATACGAACAGATTGAGAAGATTTATATATCATGGGTAAAGAAGAAGTAGAAAGATATTGAAAGACTGGAATATATATTTATTTGCACTGAAAGAGAGGAAGGTTAAAAAAGAAAGAAAATTTCAATCAGTTACATTTTAAGGAACAAGAGGGAAGAGATTGACAGAAAGAAAGATAAAAGCTTCATTGGGAGACAGGTAGGTATAAGCACGCGTAAATGGTCAATATTTATAAAATCTTCGATGAATATATATCTATATCTATATCTATATCTCTCTCTCTATATATATATATATATATATGTATGTATATATATATATATATATAGTTTGTTTAATGTATCGTGATAGACAGTGGAGATTTTGTTTGGTGAGGATTGTTCTTGTTGTTATTCTTGTTACAGGAGGGCGAATTCAACTCCAGTTCGAACTGGAGTTTTATAAAAATATCTAAATTTGCAACCGTGTAAAAGCCAACCAGCAAATTCATGATGATCAATGTTTATATCATGTGTGTTCCGAACATTCGACTAGAAACAACACAGAAGGAGAAAGTGGATTTCAGACTCATTCCCATATTTCCTATTGATCCGTGAAAGTAACAGTAAAACCAATCAGACTTCTTTTCTTTTTGTGTCCTTAAACTAGTGTGAGTCCACAACATGTTCTATGTCGCCTTTCCTTCCGGTTGTTTAGTCAACCAAGAAATTTACAAAATCTCTATTTGGACGTTTTTCCATTTTCAGAGACGCCATTTTCATACATCGTTCCTCATATATTTCACCTTTACATTTCTATCGTCGTATTTCGTTTTCTATTTTCGTTCCCTTCTATTCCTTTCCCTTCGTTTCCTTTTCTCTTTATATCGATTTCATTGCTTGTTTCCACATTCGTTTCGCTTTCACCTTTCTTTTTTTACTTTGTTTCATTTCCAAATTAATTGTCCTTACTGTTCACGTATTCTCTAATTTTTCTTTCTTGTTTGCTAAGCTTTTGTCTATTCACTACATTCTTTCAGGATTTTTAGAAACAGTCAAGCAATATTGTCCACGTCATCAAATATTTCTTTCATTTTTTAAAAGTTGGTCTGTTACTGGTTGTGTGTGTGTGTATATATATATATATATATATATATATATATATATAATTGTGTCATCCACAGACAGCTGTTTCGATGTATTACATCTCTTCAGTGTTGCTATAGACTTTCAATGAACCCATCCAGTACCACAAGGCAGAATTGAAACCTTCACTTCAGACCCGTAGGCCGATATCCTACCTCTGGACTACGGAACTGGACAGGCAGTAAGGCTGAATTTAAGCGATGTATTCATTTACACACAGAAATTCCTCATCCACCAGAGTGCTCAATTCCTATAGAAGAGCATTGCATAAGCTTACGATAGATGAGTTACCACACTTAAAGAGTGCTCATCCCTGAATAATGAAGCATTATATATATATATATATATATATATATATATATATATATATATATATATATATATATATATATAATGCTTCTTTATTCAGGGATGAGCACTCTTTAATATATATATATATATATATATATATATATATATATATATATATATATATATATATATATATATATATGTGTGTGTTCGTGTGTGTGTGTGTGTGTGTGTGTGTTATGCGTAGAGACCGTATCAAATGCACCTGAAAAGTTGAAGACACCTACCAAAAATTTGTTTTTAAATGTGTGTGTGAGGGGGTGTCACTTTTCAAAGTTAGTTTATGCCAAATGAATCCCTTAGTTTTTGTCAGTGTTCACAGTAGTGTTTTTGAAAATTTGGATTAAAAAAAATGATCACTGCCCTCCAAAAGGTGAGAGAAATAACTTATTCATCGATTTGTCCTATTTCCAATTTTTTAAGTGATCATCTCCAATATGGCGTGCTGCGGAGAGATGTTGGTCACGTGACAGTTTCTATTGTATAACCGTCCAGACCCGTGCTCCTTTTTTTTCAGTTTATTTCTTGCTTTCCTACGGGTTCATTTATGCTCTTCTCTATATTTTTCATTAATTAATTCAGTTTTAATTTTCCATCCATTTGCTTTTTCCTTCTTCATTCATTGATTTCATTCTTCATTCTTCATTTGTGCATTTCTCATATTTTTCATTTACTCCTTTAGAAAAAAAAATTTCTAATCCATTCGTTTATTAGTTTTCTCGATATCAAATATCTGTTCTTTTTTATTTCGCTTATTTTTAGACCGTCAATGCATTTAATAAGATGATTGACTGCAAAGCACTATACAGGGCTATTGAATAAGTACCCTGTAGCTAATCTAGAGCCACATAGATTACAAACGCAAAGAATTGGGTTCAAATTTCCTGAGTAGCTATCTTAAATTAGAAAAAGTCTTTTGCATTTCATAGTTTTTCGGTCAATAATTCTCTCTCTTTAGATTTACTGCAATTGACCGGCAGGAAATTACGGATTGATGCTTGCGGTTAAGGCAATGCAGAAGACGCATTTGTTTTTAGCAGTTCAGCTTTCCGGTCCACCATTTTATTCCGCTTTTGCCTGCCTCTTGTGAAATGATCCGGCTATTTCTGGGTTTATCGTAATACCTTTTATTGGTTAATTGGAACATGAAGTCTGCTCTAGATGCCGACATGCGTGTGTATGTGTACATACATAAATTCAATCGCCAGCAAATATATATATATATATATATATATATATATATATATATATATATATATATATATATATATATATATATATATATCAGTCCACTTTTGTGTGTAAACAAGAAAAACTGAACAAGAAGGTATTTCTTGTCTGTTGTATTCAACCAGACGTATTATTGAAAGATCGCTGTCTACACACAGATGCAATATATATATATATATATATATATATATATATATATATATATATATATATATATATATATATATATATATATATATATATATATATATATATATATATATATATATATATATATATATATATATGTATATATATATATATATACAATCAGGATAACATATTTTTTTGATACTGCCTTGGTATGAAAAAGGTGATTTTCTCAAGTGCTCACGCACCTAATTCTTTCTCATTCAACCACCATGACATGCAAGTGTCAATACATTTTGCAAATAGATCTAGCAACGGGGCAGAATGCATGGAGAAGTCAATTTATGCTTTTCCCGTGGATATTAGTCTGAAGTGAACGCAATCAATCACACAGAAATTTGAACTCAATCCCGTTTTCTGTGCCCATAACCATTACGGCACACCCACCTCCAACGTGCACGCGTGCAAATGAACTAAAAAAAGGTTACATGCGTGGTTTAGTTAATGTGGTAAAACACTGACTAAACATCTAGTTATTTGAGTATAAAGTTCGACTTGCGTACAATTGTTTTTCACACCATGTCCAGATCGATTGATACCATTCTGCATTTGTAATTGTGGAATCATAGATAAACTATATAAAAAACAAAGATACAATCTGTGTTGTCCTGAGGATAGATATGTAATAACCGATTATCTCCAGGAGATAGACGCTGCACTTTCTTTGAAAATTGCACTTTCTTGTTATTGTTGTTTTTTTCCAGAAACCATGGTTTGTGTCCGGCAGCATTCCTGATTGTATTTTTCTGAAAATTCAGACTTTTTCAGTGATCACCGTCCAACAAAAGGTGAGAGAAGTGACTTATTCATTGATCACCCGTTTCCCAATGTCTTAATTCATCATCCCCAACAAAAAATTGCATCAAGAAACGTTGATCAGATTATGGTTTCTACGATGTGACTAATCAGACCTATTTATCTTTTTCATGTCATTCTTTTTGTCTAACTCTAAAACTGCAGACTATTTTTCTATCGTAACGAGAACAACGGTAACAATCACCATCAAAAGATGTAAAATTCACATCCACTACCGTGATTTGAACTAACGATCTACTGGTTGCTAGGAGAATGTCATATTGACTCATATATATATAATTTTTATTTATTTATTTATGATAATATTCGAGTCTTTTGTATATTTGGACCTCTTCTCCGCAAAACTACTAGGCTGATTGACCTGATGTTTTGCATGGAAAATCCTACATAGGCTAATCATCGAGGTCACTTGAAGTCACCAGAGATCGTTAGGTTTCAAACATCAGAAAGAAAATTTATACCAGGATTTTCGTCATTCTTTCTTCTTAAATCAGGTCATTTTTGTTTCATGAAATTATCTTATTATTTTAATTCTATGAAATATTTTAACAATTATTATTAATTTTTTCTACTTACTATTTACCATCATCTTAATTTTTGGTTAATTTTTTAAATCATAAGTGAGGCCATCATTCTGCGACAGCAAAGATTGGGAGTAAAGATTTAGGTATCTGAGTAGATTTTTCTCTCCTTTTGTTGCGCTAGGTGAGAAGAAATAAAGAATTCATTTTTCGATTTGTTGTCTATTTTGAAATTCTGTTTTTTCCGGGCATCTTTGCTCGTTATATATTCAAGAAAAATTTTGCAGTAATCGTTTTCAGTCGGAGTGAAGTTCGACCCTGCAGCAGCCAGTCTTGTTGTTTTTATTCGCTCGTGTTTATTTTATTAATCATTTATCGTTTCTTTCAGTTTCTTCCGTGTGAAACAAAATAAGTAACTCCGAACTCGGGTGCAAACTGGAACAGCCGGCGACGACTTTGAAATTGAAATCGGCTAAACAAATTCGAATGTTTCTCTGTGGATTTTATGGTACTTTTGCATATATCTTCAGAGGAGAAAAACCTATTATGTTTCTGTCATTATCGAAAACTGTTACCAAAAACTGTCACCCAAAACTGTCAATATTGGCTCCGTTTTTAAGTTGGTCTGGCTGTCTGGCTGGCTGGCTGGCTGACTACCCCTGTATCATGCTTACACGCTGTACCAACGGATCAGGAGATCTGAACATTCAAGAATTTACTCCTTATTATGGCTTGAATTTTGTTGGTTCAAATAGGTTTTTAGTCGGGGTTCAATTCAAGTTTATGCTAAATCGTTCCCTTCCGGTTGCAATCACGCTTGTTTTTTTTGAAAATTCAACTTTTTAGTGATCACTGTCCAACAGAAGACGAGAGAAGTAACTTATCCATTGAGCACCCCTTCTCCAATTTTTTGATTGATCGCTCCCAATGTGGTATGCAGTCAAAAGAGTTGGCCTCGTGAGGGTTTCTATATTGAGTGACTCACCAGATTCTTGAAGTAAGAAAGCATTGCCGTATTAATTCAAGTGACCTCTTCTCTGAAGAATGAAGAAATACTTTTTACAAATTAACTTTTCGAGCTATTGTGACACGTTTGACCCATTCTGATAGGGACTGTCAATATCAAGTTAAAATGACAAAATGAATTTAGCAACTTACTTCTGCACGTGATTGACGATTTATTTTTTCAGTAGATTGTGGATACAAAAAAGAGTCGGTTGATTAGTACAGTATTCTGGTAGCATTGAGCAGAAAGTAATTTTCTGATAGTTTATATTGCTTCTGATATTTCTTCCTTCTTAAAAGATGGTTACATGTTGTGATGTACGCTGAAGAAAATTCCTGAATACATTTGTGAATGACACTTTCAGGAGAGAAAAAATAATTACTACTTTTTGAGTTGTTTGGATGGCCTCAGGGAGATAATTTACTCTATTTCTACAGTGAACAAAAATGCTGAAAAACTATATTTCACATTAATGATAGCTAAAAAACGTTACACTGTCCTATTAAAATATATTTTATCATCTATTTCTTATCAACTAAACGAAAAGACTTGGCGTATTTGGTTATTTGATTATAAGCTAAGAAGTGCATATTGTGTTTAAATGAAAGCAATAGGTTCTAATAATCATACATTGAGGTGGCGTTTACTACGTTACTATGATTACCTGATACATTGAAGTGGCGTTTACTACGTTACAATGATTACCTGATACATTGAAGTGGCTTAAACAATATTTAAAACTGTCTTTTTGAACACTGAATGCATACTATACAATACATTTCTATAATTCAATTACAAAGAATATAAGTCTATTACGGAACTAATGAAAGTAGTAAACTTTCTATTATCTTTATGGTAGTTTCGCCGCTGAAATTCCGAGAGATATGTCTGGAATAGAGTTGTAAGAGGTACCAAACCGCCACCATAGCTTGCATTATGTCAAAAATAGTTTATGCTGATTTAATGTATAATAACTTGTGTTCATTTTATCTCCCGACCCCATTCGCTACTATAATATAATACTTAGTAATGAAAATGTTACGATTATGAAGACTATTTGAGAAAATTGATTCATACGACCTCTCAGATTCTTCCCTCCAGAGATAATCATGAAAGCTTCAAGTTTTACCAACCAGACTCATTGTCTTTATTTCCTTTGGTAGAGGAGAGAAACATTTTTGTTCTCTTTCCGTCTATTATCCGTCATCTAAAATTGACGAATACATTATCAACCAATATTTGTGTTTTCTTCATTCCAGATCATTCACATGATAACTCAGATAATAAGTGTTTTGAATTTTTTTAAACTCAACTAGTGAGCATTAAAAAATCCAACACTGTTTCATTCAAGTATCTTATCCCTTATGCTGTTTGATAGAGGGGTGAATAATCTTTAGACGTTTTCTTATCTCTCTAACAATTTATCAATGATCACGTCACTAGTCTCAAATTATGTTCTAGTTATGTCATCTTTCTCGCAAATAAGCTCTATTCCCCTAAAGTATGAAAGACTGAAAAAGAAAAAAACGAACAAACACACACACTAAATAGTTTAGTAAGTGAGAAATCAGCTCTTAAAAATGAAATTTAGCAAAACTTATAGATACTGAAAATGAAATTTGCTTGCAAGAAAGATAAAACAAGTATATTTTTATGTACATAGGTACACCAGTAAGTCATCAGCATAACAATGAAAAATAAGCGTTTAATCTACACGAATGGTTTCTATTTCCAACATAATCTCTTTCTTGGACACTCAATTCATTGGTGAATTTTAACCACTTAGATTGAAGATTACACTGAAAACTTCAGATCTAAATCCAGATAATAACTACGCGTCAGGGTACAGAATTATGGATGTAACATCGTTAAATCTATTTTGGGGCTTTGATTAAAAATGAGCAGATTTCATAATAAAGAAAAACACAGGAATTAAAAGAAAACGTTACTGGAAAGAGGGAAAAGAACAAAATGCAAAGCTAAATAAAATGAAATTTCCCTCACATTATTTCACCGATTCATAACTCAAATGGTTACAATAGTTCACAAATAACCCACACAATTACAATATTCCACTGATACATCACCTAAACAGTCAATATTCCAGAGATGCATAATCCTAACTCTTATATCTTAGAGATACATAACGCAAGTACTTTCAATATTTCACAGACCATTAAACCTAACACTCACAATATTTCAAAGATTCATCTCCCAAATAATTCCAATATTTCAGAGATACATAATCCAAACATCCAATATGTCTAGGGTGAGTGAAAATTCACAATGTAAGTTCATACTAAATCGGTCCCTAAGTTTATGTATGGTACAATTCATGCTTTTTTCTTGAGAGTGAGAAGTTACTTCTTCATTTATGATCTGTTTTTCCCAATATTTTAATTGATCATCACCTATATGGTATGCTGCTGAAAGACGTTGGTCATGTGACAGTTTCTATGAGGAATAATGCAGTAGGTATTGTTCTTGGCCAACTTTGGCACAAGACCATAGTTTCTCTGCTTGAGTGGCTTTGCTCTACGTACAACTACGAAAGGAAATAGGAAACGGAATTATCTAAAACTGAACCAAAGAGAACGTCTACATGCTAATAAGGGAAGAGAGTCTAAAAGGGAGCCCGAGGCAAATTCCTGGCTTCCTATCTCTCATAATGGAGCTACATCCTGGTTTATATTAGCTTGAGGCAGTTCATGCTTATTGGCTGAGAATACAATGTTTAATTATCAAATAATTCCTGCGAGTATGATACACAATAAAGATGATTATTATAAATCGTTATACTAAAAAATCGACACACACACAAATACACACACACATACACACACACACACACACACACATACACACTCATATATATATATATATATATATATATATATATCACGTATGTCGATGTTTATTTACATCTTGCTCAGAACGTCATATCTAGAAATAATTCTCGTTGCTCATTAATCGATGCACATATAAAATGAATAAGATTTTGCCGATATCTATTGACAACTCCTGGACTAAAACCTCCTCGTAAAGAGCGCCATGGAATTTCTTCCTCTAAAATCTTGTGAACCTTAAATCTTCCGAGAAATATTCAAGAACAACAATAACAATCCTTAACAAATTCTTGGGAGTAAACTCTTCATTGAGTGCCTACCCGTAACGTTAAACTAAACCGATGTATAAAAAATTAACATTTCCCTCCCGTGAGAGCAAATCTCTTGAACCAAGAGTCAAACTGCCAGATCATATATATCTACCAATTTATCTTTTATACATACAATGCAAATGTTTCAGTATATATCTTCAGTTGGAATAGCGGTGTTTGACCCTGCTGCAACCAGGCTTGCATTTATTGAAATGGTCTTTAAGGAAGGAACGTGAAAAAGGAAAGCTGAATGATTCGGGATGAGTAAGATTAAGACTTGATTCATCTGTTTGAAAAATCTAGTGCTTACCGACTGATTTGTGATGGTAAAAATTTAACCTCGAGTTTTCCACGAGTCAAGTAATTACTGTTACAGAATAGAACTGTCCTTATTTGAGGTTTTAACTTGATGCATGATCGAATTGTGGGGAAAAAAACTTTAATCGTGGTGAAAAAAAAAAGAAAAAGAGGAAGAAAGAAAACACGTAAATAGATCGGAAGAAAGAAAAGAATAAAGAACAAATGAAAAACAAAACACGATTGAAGAGACAGGAAGAATAGAAGAAAAAGAAAAAGAATGAAAACAAATTCAAAAAACAGTAAAAAATAGATAGAGAGAGAGAGAAAGAGAGAAAGAGAGAGAGGGGGGGATGGAAGAATGATCTTTTGGATGACTTGAAGGAATAAGAAAGTCAGACGGAAGAGAGATAATTATAAAAAAAAAAGACATTTTAAGACTGCTCCGAAAGAGGAATAGAAGTTCCTGACGTTTTGATCGGATTTTTTTTGGAAGCAGATAGAAAAGACACCTAAAGAGAAACGCCACAGACCGTAATACGTGACTAGCTGAAGCAAAAAAATGATTGAAAAACGTTACTTTAAATGCATGAAAACCAAAAAACGAAGTAAAGAGAAGGAAATAATCCGAGCTACGTCGAACTGGCCGGCAACTCGTAGGTCGGCGTTTAGGAATGACAACAACCTTTATAACATTGCAATCCTCGGAGAAGCACAGTGTGCAGTCTATGTAGTAGTAGCATGACCGCCAGCAATAGTAGCCAACGATTGCAGCTCGTATAATTACTATTAGTAGGGCCTGTGACAATTTCACTCGGCTGCAATGTTTTTAGAAATAGAATAACAGTCTAAATTCTTTGATTCTAATCACAGACAAATGTATCGTTTACAGTTTTAAATACCGATTCATCCATTTATAAATTTATACACATTTGACAAAAACAGCATTATCCTTAATTTTCAAGATCTGTGCTAAAACCAATACATCCCTGGAAAATATCAACTCATTCCTATGCCGTTATTTTCGGTTTAAATCGGTTACTTTTAACTCTTATATTTTGTAATGACTTTATTGTAGAGACAAGAAAGAGAACAGACTCCGTTCAAAACCTACGACGTTGTTTACATAAAGTTTGATAGCATTTGATAGCATTTGATTCTGTATTAAAACTATTTGTTTCCAAATGATTAGAAAAAAAGAATATTGTAGAGATTTGAAAACAAATTTTCTGAAAATGGACCCTGACTGGTTTTCTCGAATTTGCTACATTTTCGTTTGTATCCAAGAAGTGTTCCCTACGAGTTAAAGGTCATAACTCTACGCTTACAATATCAGATGTTAAAAATTTTATTTAAAAAAATTAGAAAATGTTTTATTTTCTTAAATTACAAACGCTTTTTCTTTCGTCACATTTTTTTTATTTCGAGAATTGATTAAAATGTATGTGACGTGAAGAAGAAAAAACAAACAAACAAATATTCCACTTTCTTCGCTGACTCTATCTTTCTTTCATTATGAACGCTATAAGCCCATTCAAAATTGATCTGAACGAAAAATACATGGGCATTCATAGAGCTGCCGACTTTTGTCGCAGTTAAAAACAAGCAGATTAAAATTACTTTTAGCTAAATACTGGTTGTAACAAGAATATTCAAATTTAGTTCTATTAAATTGCATAGATATTTTTTATCCCATTGAAATCAGTTATCTAGGGAGTGGTACCTTGAAACTTTAATATCCGTAATGAATAAACTTCTCTCAGTAATATTGAAAGCATCACGCACACTGTTGGTTGGTACTATTCATAATGAATCTGCAAGTAATAATGACTCAATATGTTTTGGAATATTTGTAGAGTGTTGTATGGGATGATAGGTATGAACAAGCGTATACGTATACAGGTTATCATTATGAGAAGTTGCAAGACGGCTTCCAAGTTCCTCATACCAATGTTTCATCTTATCGATAGAGACAATCTTTCTTTAGATAGTTCAGTTCAAGATTCAATAGAAATGACTAGTGTTGCACATGTCAGCTTTGGTACTTGTAAAATCTTGAATACTTACGAGATATTCAATATAAAAACACAAATCATATAACAACTGAAAAGATGAAAGTAACTCCGAAAAACATGTTTGTTGGTAACGAATATTTAATATACATAAGATTTTTGATTAATCAATATTTTGACGCTTTCCACACAATCCTCAGACAATCATAATAATCTGAAGATCAGAGGGATAAATATCGAAATATAAAGCGGACTGAAATTGAGATATTTTTCATTTTCCGTTCAAAACATTCTCTAACCTTTCTTGGTCGGCCACAACACTTAACATTCTCCATTGATCCGGTCTCACGGCGCTTTCCAATCATTCTACAGACAGTGGGATCATTCAAATCAAGCTCACAAACAATATCCGAGGGCGATTTACCAGATATGGCCATTTTGAAATAATCCTCCTTTGTTGCACAGAACAATTCATTCCTCGTGCGCATTTTTACCCAAACCTACAAAATAATGTCTGATAGTATATCAAGCACCTGCAAAGATTAAATCGCTTGTAGCAATTAAAGGTTTGGGAAAACGAGTGCGCATTTTGTATGACACATACACCAAATAAAACGTTGGTTTTACTCTCCAGGTACATTTACATAACATGCATGCAAAATATATTATTACATATACGAATAAAGGGACATCACATTTGGCCACCACTATATATATATATATATATATATATACATATATATACATATATATATATATATATATATATATATATATATATATATATATATATAGTTGTCATATGTATATATATATATATATATATATATATATATATATACATCGTTGTCATATGTATATATATACATGTGTGTGTGTGTGTGTGTGTAAGTGCGTGTATTTGTGTGTGTGTGTATGCGTGTGTTTGTCTCAATGATCAAAGGTGATCGAATTCACATCTTTGCTCTCGCAATTACCGCAGATACAAATATACGTATATATATATATATATATATATATCTGCATATACATATAAACACCCCCACGTACACACACATATATATATGTTGATGGCAATATCTTTTGCATCGGTATGACTCTGATAACTCATGCAGATGCACACGCGTGCATAGACACACCCACTTAAAGATTCAAGTTCTGCAACTAGTTCCATCTTCAGTCATCTCAATGTGGCCTTGCTGTTGACACCCTACAAGGACCGGCAATGAAGCCGTGTAACAGGAAATTCAATCTTTCCCTTTCATTTTTGTGAACCTGGGTGCTATATCTATTGTAAGTCATGACAGACAATACCCAAAAATACATTCGAGCATGTTAATGAAAGATGTCGCTTGGTTGCTAAAGTAGTTGCTTATTTACAACCTCTATTTGGGTGCAGATAAAATATCAGTATCTCGAATGCTGATTTTCAAGGCAGTCAGGGAGATTGGAAAGCTGGTGGATCTGCATACATTTCACACATGTTCAAACGCAAACACTTATTCACATACACACACAGATTCACACACATTCACACATGTATACATATATTCATGTTAAGTAAACATTCATTGGATTATTATATTCTGTGCAGATGAATGTAGTGCGAAAGCAAATAAGAGAGAATGAAGGATGTTGGCTGAAAGCTCTGATAAAACATTGCAAGTAAGAGACCACCACGTATATTTTATACCTTGGACACTATCTGTCTTTCTGGTCATCTATCATGTTCATTTCTTTCTAACACGTATTCACTCAAGCTAAGTTTGGCTTTCTTTTTTTCACTTTTATCTCAAATGTATTCATTGCAGAATTTATATACCTATTTTCACACACACACACACACACACACACACACACACACACACACATTTACACACAAACATATGTGTGTACGCGTGTGCATGCTCAAACATACGTTATGAAACCTAATCATACGAATGTGCCAATTCAAACACAATCAGAGATGTTTGCTTATATCAATGAGATCCGAATATCCAATAGAGTCTATAGAAAAGGTTGTGCGTATATATATACGTGTGTGTGTGTGTGTGTGTGTGTGTGTGTGTGCTTGCATATATATATATATATCCATTGGCGAACATGCGATTATCAACATATACATCCAAACACGCATGCACCCACATATATTTAAGCTAAAGGAAATAGTTTTCTCTTTGCAAACTTGTCCATCCCATATATATATATATATATATATATATATATATATATATATATATATATATATATATATATATGTATATATATATATATATATATATATATATATATATATATGTATATATATATATATGTACATATATATGTATTAAGAAATGGATGTATGATCCGACAGAATGATTATAAATTGCATAATATCATAGAAACTCTTATTTGAAATGATCTCCCGTCACGACACGGTAAATGTATCATTCGAACTAAGTAAATAGAATAAAAAAATTAAAGAAAATGGCGCTGCTGCAGGAATCGAACCTGTTTCTATATGATAAAACGAAATTCATAATTATATATATATATATATATATATATATATATATATATATATATATATATATTCTGGATATCAATTAATGTATATTGCTGTTCGACTTCATCTGCAAATAAATTGTTTTGAAGCATTTCACCATGGATTGTATTCTCTGAGCTCTTATCGTAGACTGCAGCACTAATTATCAGATGAGAGTGAGATTCGCCTGAGAACTGAACATCAATCTCCCAGACAACATCTTCACATTTGCATTTAAATACCATTCCTAGAACCTGCAGTTGACCACAACCATTTTTGGAAGTTCTCACCTTAAAAAGATCTTATGAGGTTCAGTGCTGTCGAAGATCACCGGAGTGCTGCTCCGCTACGTCTGTAGAAAAAAAGTTACAATGAATAACGAGACATATCGATTGACAGACATATCATTCTTAGCCTTCTGAATGATAGCCGTTACATAATCTATTAAATGACTTGGAAAACCTTATTCTACCATGGACCTGTTTCCAAACATTCAGATTCATTTATTAACATAAACGGGTCTGGTTAGCCACTCAGTAGAAACTGTCACATGATCAACTTCTTTTTCGCAGTATGCTTTGTTGAGGATAATCAATGGGAAATTTGGGGATCATGATCAATGAGTATTACTTCTCTCGCCTTTTGTTGGGCAGTGATCACTAAAAAGTCAGAATTTAAAAAAAAAGCTGGAGTGAACACTGCCGAACATAAACTAAGGGATCAATCTAGCAGAAACATTTATTATTAATTGAACCCCCGCATTAATGGGGGAGGGGGCTACAAAAGCAAAACAAAAGTTTTTCTAGACATAATAAGGTGCGGCCTGTATGCATACATAGATGCCCAGCCAGCAAGCCAACCAGACAGACTGACCCACTTAAAAACTAAAGAAACCCATACTGACTATGTTCATGTCGACAGTTTTGGTTGACAGTTTCTAATATGGATTTGGCGAAAATTATGAATTCTTAGTCTGATTTGTAAATAGGCTGATTCTTCAATGGATCGCTTTTCCCACAGAATATTTGGCACCCACCTAAGACTTAAGAATCTTAGCTTGAGACAAGACTTTCCTATCCCCGATCATTATGGTGACTCCCAGTATGCATTTACTCATAGAATGAATGCTATTTAAAAGTACAATTTTCTCTCTCCTCAGCAAAAACGCTATATATTGCTGTCACTTTCGGTCTCTATCATTACACACTCTTTTTCCTTCGCTTTATAATACCTTTGCTTCCTCATTCATATCCCTTTCCCCTTCTCTCATTGATTACGCTTGTGCTTCTCCGATTAGAAATACACATATTATATATATGTATATTTAAATCAATAAGTATATATATTTACACACACACACACACACACACACACACACACACACACAAACACACACATATATATATATATATACATATATATACGTGTGTGTGTATGAGAGTGTGTTTGTGTCTGAGTAAAATGGCAATATTTGGAGACTGTTTAAAACAAATGACTTTAATCCAACCAGGTTTTTGTAGCGCCTTAATTCCCTGACGAAGTTCGAAATGAGCGAAACGTTAAATAAAGAATCATTTGTCTTAAACAGCCTTCTGATATGTCATTTTACTCACTATCAGATTAATCATCTCTCTCTCTCTCTCTCTCTCTCTCTCTCTCTCTCTCTCTCTATATATATATATATATATATATATAAATATATATATATATATATATATATATATATATATATATATATATATGTACATCCGTAAGTCGCATAAATGAATCACCGTTGCCGGTGCGTGAACCAGAATTGATTATCTTAAAAATATTTAAAATAGGTCTTTTATCTGAAATTCTCTTCAAAATACCAGTACAAAATTAAGGCACTGTTGGTTCAAAATGACCATAGAGACCAAAAAATACTGTAAATAAGTCTGAAGCCTAATGATAAACAGAGTATTCTTTACACTTCAAATATTTAGTTTTCAACATAATTTCCTTCCTTATCAATACACTTATATCAGTGGTGAATATAAATCCAATAAATCAAATATTATTGATACATTCTCGTATATATCCTAGAGTTCATTATGTTTCCTCTTATTCACTCGTCTCTATCTGTTATCCTCTGCACTGTAATCTTGTGAATGGGATTTTGAAAAACAGAATTCACAAAGTGTGAATTAATTTCTGACTGGTCCCTTACTTTTTTTGTTGATGCTAGTACCTATCTATGTACATTCCCCCAAGAAGACAACCTGTCAGTAATTACATTCAGTTGCAATAAATAAAAACATCAAATTGGCTAAAATTACATTTTTTTCTGCAAATTCGATGTCTTTAACTGCGACGTAACTTGACAATAAGGAAGGCAGACATTTAATGTTTAGACCAGATTTGAATAGGTTAACAGCGTTCGTAACGAGAACCAAAGGGAGGGCTAAAGAGAGATAGACAGGGTTGTTACAGAAAGGAAGCTCTAATAGTAATAAGAGGGTGATAACGAGAGAGACAGAGACAGACAGAGAGAGAGAGAGAGAGAGAGAGGGAGAGAGGGAGAGAGAGAGATTTCTTTTTTACGTCACAGTACGTCATTCTATATAGTACTTTTAAAAAAAATCAATCCCCGAGATAACAAAATTACAAGAAAGGAAAAAAGAAAGGAAAGAAAAGAAAAAAAGCAGACTTAAAAGTGTCTATGACTAATGTATACACTTCATATACATATATCTATGTATTTATAATTTTTCTCTTTGCTGATGTATTATATTGCATTTCGGACGACACTTTCCCTTTTATTTTCGATGCACTGATTATTTAATTTTTTAAACTACAGAAACAAATATTGACAAATGTTGCCAAATGCTGTCAAAATAGTTAAACAACGTGGTAGATTTTGGACAGAGTTCCTTTTCCTCTTAATAAACCATTCACCCGAAAGAGATGTCATTGAAATATTATTCAGTTGCAAGTAAAATTAAGGAAACGCATAGACTCTCTCATTCTCTTTGAAAATATTGAATGTGATACTTTTATCCTACCTTCTCCATTTTATTATTCTCCGCTCCTTATTCTTGGACACATACACGCCAACGCTGTCTCTCTTACACCTCTTTCTTTTTAGATAACAAAACAGTATACTATTTCACGCACAAATTCACGCGAACTCTTCTTTGCCTGTCTCTTCTCAACACTGTAAGTTTCTCCCTGACTCTCTCTCCGTTTCTCTGTCTCTGTTTCTCTCCATGTATACCCCCTATCTCTGGCACTTTGTAAGAGGTTGTGCGTCTCTGTATCTGTCTGTTATATATTATCGCCGCAGTGAACTGGGGTTCAATATTGGTTGGCTGTTAACAAGTCCGACCTAAGATACAATATTAACGATTTTTACACGAAGTAGAGTGTTCACTAGTTGACACACAGTCAATAGTGTTAGAAAGTTTCACACCCAAATGGACATTGTATGCTCGTTATGGTTCGGAGTAATGCTTTCCCCATTGTTTTACAGCTATCCATATCCTACGTAGGTACGCGACTTCTCCAGCTGATCCATTCTGAGAAAAGGGAGTGTTACCTAACAAACCCCTTTTTTTTAAAAAAAAAGAGCGTCCTTCTTCTGGCGGAGTATCGCCGTCTTCTTGGGTTCACTCCAAATTTCTTTCTTTTAGACAGAACCAAGCCTTGTTGTGATGGTGTAGGCACCTGAAATGAAACATAGGTTATGCAGGGCCCAAACTCTTCGTCCGTGTTGCATTTCTCTGTCAAATATTCTTAGGCGAATTTGATTGACAAACCTTTTATGAAGGTAGTACACTACTTTTATGCTATATATCACCTTTCCGTGCCTTTCGTACATTTTCCGGCCAACCATTCTTGTCCTTATGGTCTATAATGTCTCACAAAAACCGTGTCACCTTTTTTTGTGTCACTGCTGTTATTTTTTTTTGACGTTGCACTGTACCTTTTTTCCGGTAGACTTTTATCGAAAATGGTTTTGATTTTCCCGTCGAATAATAATTCCGCCTATCGTTTCGCCCAATCAAGATTAGTTTAACACTCTTTTGAGTGAGTCCACAAATCCCTCTTCTTGGCCATTTTAAGTTGACCAGTAACTTTTGACATAAGACGCAGATATTTTCAGTAGTGACTCCATCTTTGTTCACATGCCAAAAATCATATGAAAAGCTTATAAAAGTTCCATTGAATCCAACTTGGGCAACCCTCGAATCGTTTGATTCACTGATTATACCTGTTAACCTAGGGACCGGAAATATGCGATTTTAACAAAATTAGGCTGCTTAACCATGCATTTCCTACATTTTGGATGGCGAGAAAGTAGAAAATGAAAAAAATAATTTCGGTTCTGTGATACTTATTTCGACAATCTTTTTGTCTTTTGTGCTAATTTATGAGTAAAATGAGGAAAACTGAGGCTTGGAGACTATGAAATGTGTTAATACTTTATATTCTGTATTTCTACATTGGTGAACTCGAAGACGAAAAAACTAAAACTAAAATCGTTCGGTTAAAATGGCATTTTAGGCAATTTATTGCACAATTCATACTAATTTGTGTGAAAAAATGTTGAAAAATTGAATCTTTGACAGTGAAATAGATGTATGGAGTGGAAAACTACGTATATTCTATATTTCCTGAGCCAAGAAACTAGAAACCGAAGAAATAAAACTAAAATGTCCATGCTGAAATGGACATTCAGGCAAACTTTGTCCAATTTGTATCATTTTCTCTGTGAAAATGTTTTAGAATGTTTTTAGCACTAAGTAATGTAATAAGATAGCCATCATATGATACGTTGTGAATCATTCTCGATATCAGACTTTCAATCAATGAAACAGTCAGCCTAACTACCAACAAAAGCGAGCAGAAAGTAATGATAAGTAACAAAGCTTTCATGTAATTCTCATTGAAATCACCAAATATTTCCTAGCACAAGTTTCTTTTAGCATGACATTAAAAGTCTACGTCCAAATTTATACTGCAGCTAGTTTGCCAATGATGGGTTCCTTTTGCCAATGCCCTCTACATCCACAATGAATGTTGCTAGGCTATCTTCTTTTGGAACATCCACATGTAGAGCGGAGCTTTTCACTCTTCTGGCAATTACATTTGATTTCTTGTAAGATAGCTTCTGGGACTACATCATTGTCAGTGATGATTTGGATCACGTTACCTTCATCTATATTGAAACCATGCAATTCCAACTGCCAAATACTTCTTTTACCATTAGAATGGGCACTAATTGGGACTCCACTCTCATGAAGATGTTCATGATATCTGTTGCATGATATAGCAAGAGAATGAATACATCAATGTCATCTGCGACAACCTGAATGGTTTCACAGCCTGCAGCCAAGAATCCTTAGTAGTTGGCACATCATACCAGTCAAAAACAACAACAGAAGAGCAGCAATGCTTCATTGAAGTTGTTACTTCAGAAAAAAATCGTATACTGTGGAAAATGTGCCAACTTTTAGCCATGGAAGATGGTGAATAAGGGAACGTCCATCAAAAGTTTTGGCATAGGAATCAGGAATCTGGAATCTGAATTGTTTATTTTGGCTGTAAATTCATAAGGATTCTCATCAGCTGAATTTTCTTCTCTGTCATCATTAACGAACGATGGGACAACTAGTGCAAACTTATAAGATCTGGCAAGACAAACATACTAATAGACGATATCAACGACTGATACACTTCCTTTAAAGACATGTAAATGTCTCCATTTAAAACTTTTATAGGTTTTCTCATCATCATGAAAGTTTGTACCAGACCTGCCCTGGAAAGTTTATCCCCTTTTCCCATCCAACTTCTCGTGGATTATCTTGCTAAATGCTAAAGCAAAATCAGTATTGACCCCATCACTTGCAACCACGCCTGTGACGATGTTTATCAAACTGGGCTCATCGAAGTTGAGGAAAGGGTAATAATCCAGGAGAAGTGAACTTCTGAACATCTGCAAGATCCTTTTGTATGCCGCCCAGCAACACGTCTTGATGCTGCTCAGACTGGGCCCGTCTTGCTGTGTTAGAGTGCTCAATATTGAGCCAGAATGTTAGCTGCGAGATGCCAATTCGAGCTGACTCATTGTAGGTTATATTTATCAATTCAGTTTGACTCTTTCCGGGGCGCGTTAGGCAGTGTTCAATTGCCTGATCGGACTATGTACCACTACAGAAAAGATTGGTATTCGTGTGCATAGTAAATAGATTTTAGCTAAGCAGACACAAAGGTTTATATCACCCTGATGACATAGACGTACACATTTATTGTATTTGTTGTATCCAGCAGCAGCAAAGTAAAACTGGATTTCCTCCGTTGCCTTAAGAAGAAGGGGCCAGTCTTTTGTTCTTTCAGATCTAATAAACAACCTACTTATAGATACAAAATCCATAAACATCAATCACGGCTGTGCAGTTGTAGACTTGCACACCAATGCTCATGAATTGTCAACCGTGGACAGCAAATCTCTGATAATTTCAATTGGTTCCTCGTCATCTAGAATTATTTCCTCAGCCAGTAGTATCTAATAACGCCTTTAAAGGCTCTATGGGATTCTATTCGCGTTCTATCTATTCTGTTATTAACCAAAAGCAACCCTTGTTCATCAGACATATTAAAATCGTCAGATCCATCATTCTTAGTGTCATAAAGTTCTTGATTGATGTTACTGAAGATATTTGGCACCTATACATTCTTCATCTTCCTATCCATCGATATTATGAGACTCTACTTCTGCTTCTTCTTTGCAGGAGGACTTTTCGACCTCACTATGCAGTAAAGCACCGTGCAAAGCAATAACTGTCAACAAACAAGCGCGTATGAACATAGAGTACACCTTCCCCTTAATCATATATCTTTTTCACACCTACAGATCCCCGGTCATCTTGTGTAGGAATCTATTATTATTAAGTTATAGACTTCGTTAATTGGTTCCACATCGTCAAGATGTAATATTAACCATGGGTTACCGATTTTAGACGACGGTTGAAAATTTGTACGTGGCACTTTAATCGCTATTGCGCTGTTTGGGGAGCTTTTTACCGAGTCTTCAATGTTTCGAGCCATCCCTAGATATTTTAAGACCCAGTACAAAAAGTAAAAAATTGAAGAGGTTTTCTATTTATCCTTTCAACTTGGAATATTTGCCATTTTCTATTCACACTACCCGCTTAGTCACCATTAACATTTTTGTCACTTGTAGTCACTGGTATCTAGTATGAAATAAAGATACTTTTTCACCAAATGTTTTGGTTAGAACATTGGATATATTTTCAATGCTCAAGTCAGCAGTTTTCTTTGGCAAAATGAATTTACAGAACTCTTCGTGTTCTGTCGCGCCTAACTTTCGAAATAAAAGTCGTACTTCTTTATCGTTCAGTGAATGTTTCTTTTTTAAAGAATTCTTTGTGCCGTCGGATCGAAAGTTACTTTCTTCTCCGAGTCGTAGTGGAATTCACTATCTGGTTCTCGCCCTGTCTCTCTCTTTGTCTCTCGCAGTCCTTTCTCCCTCTCTCCGTCTTATTTTGTGTCGCATTCAGATACATCTGTGCGCACACAGATGCATACATAGTATTTTGTATGCGTTTACTCTACATTTCTGTCAAATAGCTTCATGACTTCTGGTAAATGAAGCAGCTCATCTGATAGGGACTTTGATTTCATTGACCTTCAGGGTATCAAATATCATATTTCACCATGTATAATCCAAATTTTCCGGACAAGTTTGATCTAAAAATCCAAATGCGTATTATCAATGGAAAAGTAATTGTTATATATATTTGTGTATATAATTCTTTACACAGGATAACGTATTTTTCATTCGAAGTTGAAGCTCAATCGGGGTTTGGGTTGTCAGTGGTGGCAGATTATGCTTGGTGAGATACGGTAAGTATCATAATTCTCCCAGTTATACATGCCTGTTCGTAAGCTTGTACCCGAAAGAGACACGTTTTCATCGAAAAAATTCAAATGAGCAATAATCCACCAGACAAAGTCTGATGATTTTAAGGAGTATTCTTCCGAATTGCTTCTCTTCAATCCGTTACACAAACGCATTCTCACCTTATTGAATCCTTTCCCTTATAATTGTTCACTTTCTTCTCTTTGTTTGGAACACAGGGTTGTTACTTTGGATTTTAGCAAATTTACCAAACGCTTAAACTAAAACGCACCTAATCGTCTGTGAAAGCACCAGATAAATAGAAATATGTTAGATACTAATAGAATAATAAATCAACTGCCTCATTTTCATCAGTATTTTCATTTTAACGAAGTTTTTCTTTCATCTTGTTTAACTTTTTTTCAGACAGTTTCCACTAAGTGCAGTTCGTAAATGCCTTGCAGAAAGCAAAACGAAATGTATCTTAATATTTCGCTCGATCATTTTATAAAATATACATTTGAAAGAAAACAGCAGAAAACGTACATTTTCCGAGACTTGTGCAAAACGTACCAAAAGGAGTCGAATGTATCAATTATGTACGAATGTACAAAAATGCAACAGCTCTGATAGAACCCAATACTTTTCTTTATCTTTTTTCTCCCTTTCATTGGCTGTGTTAAACATTATCAACTACCCATCCACATAGATTTATTGATGTGTATACATACTCTTTTCACCCTTCTGCTTTTTTCCTTTCTTAAATCTAGCCTCTGTTTCTCTTTCTCTTTCTTTCTCAGTCTCCTCACACGCTTTGTCGCTTGCCTATGATTGCTGCAGTTTTTCCCCTCTTCTATAAATGCAGACATGTGCAAGATTCAGTTCATTAAAATTTATTTCACATGTAAGGCATGCCTGGGTGATACATCAGGAATAAGTTGTTTTTGATGCCCCCATTCGTAGGTCAAAAACTATTCACATCTCTCAATCCCATTCGGTCCAAGGGCTTTACCCTCACGAAAACCGATTATTTTGCGCTCTCTAACCAAGAATCCAGATATACACCGTCTTTTCCCAACCATTTTCTCGTTGTCTAGAATTAACATTATAGTCTACATTAGGGCCCCCGCCCGAGAGTAATTTTAAATGGCAATACATACTTATCTTCGCACCCCTGCATATACAACCTTGTCCTTTAGCCACCCTGTTTTAATCTGCTACGATATCTCTGCTCGAGAAACTTCCAGGGCCCCTTAGTTCACTGGGCCCCGGTGCAATTCACCGGCTACACCCCCTTTCAGAGGCCGTGGTCTGCATATATTTAAACAGTCTCTCTCACTTCATATTTCTCTGCTTCAACTACTGATCGTATTCTTCACTTTTTGTCTCTATCTCTCTCAAAGGCACAGACAGGGGTATTACCTGACTTCTACAGTTTGTCTGTGTGTTGGTTTACCTTTCTAAACACAAATTCATAATACTGCGTATTCTTTTACTTCAAGTTGTGCATGCGGTCGTATACGCAAAGAACTCCTCCTTTCTTTAAATGCATTATTTCGTGTGCACTTACGCACGCATCCACGCGCCTTTTTTCAGCTCTTCCCACCTATACTAATAGAACATGAGCCAAGTAAATACACACACACGAACCCACACACGAACACACGTCCATGCGTGCACACACTCGAACACACACACAAACTTTCTCTCGCTATTCTATGCACAAGTTACCTCTTCATTCAATCTGTTTTTTCCTTCCTTTCTTTCTCTCTCTCTCTCTCTCTCTCTCTCTATATATATATATATATATATATATATATAAACATATAAAGAGAGAGAGAGAGCGATATATATATATATATATATATATATATATATATATATATATATATATATATATATATATATATATAGAGAGAGAGAGAGAGAGAGAGAGAGAGAGAGGGGCCATTTCCGAAGTACAGAGCTTCTCACTTTCTTACCTGGACAGGTACACAATTTTGGGGTATTTCATTCATGATTATGAGTTATCATTTCCATTTCCTGTGTATATATTCTTCACATACCTATACGTACCCACACGTTCACATATACTAACTCTTATTCAAACTTCTTCTCTCTATCTTAATTCCTCTCTATCATCTTTTTTCCTGTTTCATTTCCATGGCGTGCGCAAAAACTCCGTTCTGCGACACATACTATCGACCTTTACTCTCTATTTCACTTCCCCCCCTTCTCACAAGCACAGTTGAATTTACACATGCATGCATACATACATGGGACCAGGCTGGATGATCCTCGTCTCTGTCTCTCCCTTTCTCTCTTTTTCCCTCTCGCATACGCACACACGTACACAAACGCAGACTATTGACTTTCTCCTTTCTTTCTTTCTTTCTTTCTTTCTCTCTTTCTCTCTGATGCACAATCGCGCGCACGCGCACGCGCACAGGCACCGGTCCCCGCGCTCGTGCGTACAATGTCGACGACTGGAAGGAGTAGCCAGTCTCTTTCGCTGAGCACCTGTGCAAAAGGAGAAATGCGCCAAGTGAAGGAGCCGCTCATGTCAGCACTGCTTCTCTCCTCGTTCTAGCACGACGTTCGCAGACTGGCGTCCAACGACTGGGCTTTTTTATACACTTGTTTAAAGAAACCTACGAGACAAGCCGATTCGGAACTTTAAACGGATAGGAAGGTAGGATCATTCTTTTTTTTCTTTTTTTACTAACAAGAGCGATTACTAATGAATGACATAATAACAACCTTGATATTTAAGAAAAATGATCAACTGAATATCAATACTATTAATAATATTATTCTTATCATTGTGATTATTTTGTTATGATTATCAGTATTTCCATAATGATCATTAATGTTGTTGTTTAAGTGGACGACGTTATTATTTCCGTCTCAGGCATTTCGAACAAAAATATCAACACACGTGCGTTGTTTTCAATTTAGACGCTTTCTGATACAACAATATTGATATTGAATAATGATAATGATGATAATTCCTATCACAGCAATTATCAAGGATATCAACTATAACTCTATCACGGGTATTATACATAAACAAATGAGTATTGTTGCTATTATCGTAAGAAGTCGCTTGGGCACTTGATATTAGAAATATTGTTGTTGATATTCTAGTTAGCTTTTTTAATCTTATTCTTCTGATGATATCGTAATTTCGGCGAAGGCTTATAAACACGTGTTACATCAACGCTCGGCTTATTTCAATGTAAGGAGTTTCTAATGCTATGGATGTCGACTGCATATGACAGAAAACCGTTTTTTTTTTTTTTGGTGTATACTTGTTATTTTGTTTCTTCTAAGAGTGAATGATGCTTTGATGAATGCAACAAAAGGGAAATGAAATGACAGAATACTTTCACTCCTGGCTGTGAATTCGAGTGTCGTTTTATATCAAGGCTTTTGGAAGAGGCATGAACAGGAAAACTGAAACATGCAAAAGTACAAACTCCAAAAGATCAAATCCGACTAAAACTAAAGCTTTCGTGGTAGAATTATTGTACAGTTTTCGATAACTTTAGCTGCTGCAATACCAGTGAAATAAATATCGTTTTTTTAAAAATTTGGACTGAATATTGTATTCAGTTATATGAAAGGGGGCCAATAAGTCCGTAGCCTGACATGTTTATCAGCTAAATTTTGATCTGAAATCTTCACTATGTAGGGTTCACTCCATGTGTTTAATGGAGAAGCCTTTTGCTGAGCGCATTGGCAAAGAAGGGAATTATGTTGAAAGGTTCTTTCAGTATATATATATATATATATATAGAGAGAGAGAGAGTGAGAGAGAGAGATGTGTGTTTGTGTGTGTGTGTGTGTGTGTGTGTGCATGCATGTGTATGTATGTGATTGTACAAGAGAGATATGATGTGAATCCAGAGAGACAGGAGGGATAAAAAAAAGAGAACCTAGGTCGCTAGTCAGATATAGGTATAAACTTTTATTCGTTTAATTTGGAGATGTAAACTTTTCAAACTTAGGTGCAATAATTGGTGTGTTCGATCCGTATATACTTATGCCCCAAAGCGTGTGTAGTTCCTTACATGTTTATCAACACGTGTACAAATACAGATATATGCGTGTGCATAAGTTTGCATGCGGGTAACAGTTGTAATAAAATGCAAAATAAAAATGATTATTCATGTCTCAAAAAACATGCTGTTATATATATATATATATATATATATATATATATATATATATATATATATATATGTTTTCGGTATATATCAGTTGTTGGGGAAAAGGCCAGCTGGGGATGGGGAGGGAATAGGAGATCGTGGAAAGTTTGGGTTTCACCAACCTTCCGAGTGGAGAAATGATGCATGCATGCCTAAAAATCAGCTTCGAAATCTATTCTTTCACCTACGATTGAACCCTGACCTATGGTACCGGTATAGAAATACGCAACACAGCAGACTTATTATTGATATTCACTGAGTTTAGTCACGAGATTGCAAGCGTTGGTCAATCAGTGAGAATCGAACTCACCACAATATCGCGGCCCGTGAAACGAAGTTGCTAACTGTGGCTCCATGGCGAGGTGTTTAACCAAAATAATAACGTATACCCATCTATCTTTGAATGTATACCTATATCTGAATGCATGTCAACTTAAGGACATGTGTTGTGAGAGAAGATAATTATGATCCATAGTAGTTCTAAAAAGTAACAGTACATCTAACTATGAAGACTTGAAGAAATATATGTGTATGTGTGTGTGTATGTGTGTGCACTGCAAATATTCGACAACTAGCCATTGTATGAAGATCATAGATGTATCAGTCAGCATGCAAAGCAGGGCAGTGTTGAGTTTGTAGTTTTTTGGATAAGTGGTTCTCGAAAAATCCAATAAAAATAAATAAATAAATAAATAAATTACAGATTATAGGTCTTTTATCCAAAATCATTGCCTAAATTCAGATATAAAATATCTAAATCAGCAATAAATTTAAATGTCGTTATAGAATATCTAAATCAGCAAAACCGATGAGAAGTAACCGAAATATTTTGAAGTCGTGGTTCCGTACAATGGGCGGAATTTCATTTTACAAAATTATTATGGCAGGCTGCTTCACACATCATAAGGTCTGGCATTTCCAAAGACGAATCTCCGGAATAGGGACGATCCTAGTTTAATCTCAGATTACATTATTTCCATTCGTGTTCATTTTTAATTAGTCTACTACTGGTGTTCAAAAGTTGGCGATTCGTCTTCTTGCGATTGTTGATTTGGCAAGTTTTGAGACCGATCGACGGAGAAAATGTGATATGAAAAGCCAGGTTCTCGAATCACCTAATCGTCTGTCTTTAGAATCGCCCAATTGATTCATTGAATTGGCTGTGACAAATACAACACTTTGATCTTATCAAAAAAAAAAAAGGTTGCAAAAGATGACCTTTTCGGTTCTGTTCTTGAAATCAATAAAACAGGATTCCTTTCTCTCCACTTTGACACTGTTTCATTGATGTGCGAGTACATAAGTGAATAATTGATTTGCTCATGTGCAAGACTGGCGAGATCCTTTCAAGCACCCTTGAAGAACTTGGCAATCCTGTCGCTTGATCTTTTAATTTCTTTGCTGGAAGGTCAGTTCTGCACCCGCTGATGCCTGTGCCCTTCGCGACTGACTAGTTTGGCCCAATAGGTAGCGCCAGTCATGTTTCTGGGACTGACATCTATTGCCTTCTTCATTTTATGATAATGGCTTTCCCTATGAGCATGCTAACCGCTATGTCATCACAAATACTGATCTGGAGCAGAAATTGCTTCAGCCACATTAATGAAATTAGTTAAGAGTAGAAAGGTACTTTTCGTCAGTTGTTATGGGTTGACGATAAATTGGACCGGCCTTGTGGGTGAGATAGATGTGTTGTTCCCATTTGCAGTACTGGTCAGTGAAAAGCCAGGATTTAAAATGCAGATTTTAAAGGCACTTACACCCCATTCAATTGGAAGATTTCAATCTCCACTTTCCTATCTGGTCTCACCCCAGGTTAAGCTAAGGATAATACGCTTTATGAAAGTTTACTTCCCAGTCATTTCACAGTACTGTAAGTACTAAAAGTAACTGGTTTAGTTTCTCACTCAATGGAAACCATCACGTTACCAACGTCTTTTGACAGCATGCATTGTTGGGGTGATCAATTAAAAAATTGAGAAAAAGACTGCACCATATCTCGCCTTTTGTAGGGCAATTCACTAAAGAGTCTGAATTTTCAAAAAGACTGCATGAACGCTGCAAAATACAATGTAAGAGAGCAATTTAACATAAACTTACATTGTAAATTGAACCTTCTTGTAAAACTGATTCTGGAGGGATTTCCAAGAAGCAAACTAACCGTTTTTCTAGATATAATAAGGAGTAAATGCTAGAGGTAAATGTTTATTCAGCGCTCTAGCTCCATTGGTACGTCTTGTATCTATGGTAGATAGCCAGCCAGTCAGATAGATAGGCAGACTCAAAAACTGAAAAAAACCTGTGTTGACTGGTTGACGATTACTGAAACTGTTTGCAGCATGGATAGAATTAAGGAATAGTACTATATTCATGCATGTGTCTTTACATCATACACAGTGATGGATATAGGGGCACGCGAGGGTAAGGCGTATGCCCATATCTCAATTTCGAGTTTTTTGTATAATCAGTGTCTACTAATGGGAATGATAGCGTACAACAAGTTTCCCAAAACCAGCCTAACAGTGTATCTATTTCTTGAAATCCATTTCCATTGTTAATCATTAGTCTTTACATGTATTGATACCGCACTAATCGCAGAGCAGAGAGCAAAGGACTGAAAAGTTTAAAATTCATTCCTGATAAGTACACCTTCGAAAAAGTATTAAAGTTGCTTCATGATATATACAACCTTTACAATGGAAGTCTTGAGTCAACGAAGTCATTTAATTCGATTTTAAGCTTTGAATATCAAAATTTCCATTTCATTTTCTAATTGTTGAAACACTACAATTATTTTCTACATGTCCAACAATGGCTAATATGATCCGAACTCTACTTAACAGCGTCTTGGAGTTGCATGAGGTGGAACAATGAAATCCCTTGTTTCATGTGTTCCGTTATCTGAGAATCCTTTTACAGTCTCTAGCAAACCAGCAAACACCTACCCAATCATTATCTATGTACCCTAACCCTCTCGTTAGTCATTTTGTTTTCTCTCTAGAGGCAGAGAAGTACAAAATATGAGAGAGATTCAATAATCCATAAATACTGGCCGGGCAATGGCAAGTATGGCTGCAGTAACCATTCATAGTTGTACGAATCAACGATCATTGATTATAAATTATTTAGAAAAATCAATATTTCGTCGTGTTAATCAAATTTGTGAATGGCAATTTTGGTTCCATGTAAGCGTGTCGATCAGTTTTGCATCGACATTAAAATTATAGAAACGACCGAGTTATTTCCCTGAAATTTTGCAGAAGACTCAAAGTTTGTTGGAAATTGAATGAATTATAAATAGGATTTGAAACTTTTCTGTATCCAATAAACATTTACATAAAATAAGATTCGAATGGAATTTTCTCTTCTTTAAATCATTTTGCAGAAATAACAGATAAAATCATTTATTTCTTACAGGTAAAAATCCAAGGATCTTTTTTTGCATTGTCGTCCCAAGAGACACAAAATTATCTCTCACTACTTTCTAAATATAATTTATCGATCTCTATTCTCGTTTCAAATTATTCACACAAACACACACATAGAGACAAATAAATGTACATGAATTGCTTTAATGAATATTGATCCCCTGAAACACAAGAAAACAAATGGACATGCTGAGTGAGTAAAACAATTATCATACTGATTTATTCTAACTGGTGACCTCATCTTGGTTGTTTTACTCCCAACGTTTCCACCTTTATATCCTTCGGCTGTTATCTAATAATGGTAATTTCTCGAATCGGAAATTCAAACATAGGCTATTACAATACAAGATCTGACAGTTTATGACACAGAAAAGAAATAGTTACGAATAACAAACCATATTTCTTCATTGTAAACAGATATTGATAGATATGAATATAATACACATAAATATATAAAATGCAGGTAAGACAAAAAAATCAAATTAAGTCGAGTGAACAAACTGAAATAAATGAACATCAACTGATATACAGAAAAAGCAAAGTTTGAATCCATTCTAACTCAATAAAATTAAATATCAATATACTCTATTTGATTGCATATAGAGCTAAAGAAATTACAAAAACGAACATTTAACTTAGGTTTATTGAAGGCTTTCACAATTACATAGAGGAAGCGGGAAATCTTTTTAGTAATTTGTTTTGGAGGGAAAACGTGCGTCCTTTTCACCGTCAAATGAATTAAAAAATAAATACAAATAATAAGACCGATTCAATATTTGTGTCCAGTGTCAGGGATCGAGAGAAGTAAACTAAAATAAAGTGATTTGATGATAATGATTTGATAATAACCTTGGAAGCAGAATTGGAGCAATGCAGGTTAATCTTGCACCAATCGCGAGTAAACCGGCCAGTTATACAGATTCAGACAAACACAGGTGCACACACGAGCGCATTAGAAGGCCTGCTGTTGTGCCAACATTTACGCTTACTTCTTAAATGCAGGATATCTCACTTGAGCTGGAATCAACAAAATGGTTTCAACTCGTGAGTTGATCGCCAATGAATTTCTGACTCGAGGCTTTTGAGAGAGGAATAAACTCAAAACTTTCTTGCGTATTATTAAACTGGCAGCAAGTTTATTAACAGGAAGTACTACGTGATGGGATATGGTAAGAGTGCACGTGCGCGTGCGTGTGTGCATGTGTTGATTGGCAAAATGAACGATAACAGAACCTTAAAAACTTTATGATCAGACGTGATTTTACCTTCTGGGGTTCTTCTTCATAAGATAGTAAAGAACGTCTGGGCAGTTGATTGGGAATATTTCTATAAGTTTCACCATTTTATATAGTTTTACAATCAATATTCATATTGTTAATATTGTCAGTATTGTTAATTAATTTAAAAGATGTTACCTGAGTTTAGTATGCAAAATTAATTCTTAAAAATTAAGTAAAACACTAAATTAAGTAATACTAAAAATTAAGAAAGACTTTTTTCAAAAGTAAGAAGTAAACTCTCGTATTTTCGTCATCATCATCATCAGTCTTTTAACGTCCGTCGTCGGAGGTACACCTTCCCCAGGATTCGCCAGACCTCTCAATCATGGGCGTCACGGAGCTAATACTTTCTGAATTTATCTAATTTGTCTTTCCATCTTGTATTTTGGCGGCCTCAGTTTCGCATGTGATCTCTAGTGATCCATGTCGTGCTGTCCATCGGTTGTCTGCTATTCTTGAAATATGACCAGCCCATTGCTATTTGATTTTTCTTGTTGATTTTATGTTATTCCCTATTATATTGTGCTGTCTTTTGATCCCTCCAAGTAAGGTCGAGCATGATTCTTTTATGTGCACGTTGCATGCTTCCCAGTTTGCAAGTCAGTCTCTTGGTTATGTTCTATGTTTCAGCTCTAGCGGTGACTATTGGATGAATGCATTGGTTGTATACCCTTCTTTTATATTAGGGAGAGTGTAAAATTCCTTCTTTGAAAACAAGAGGCCTGATATATATTTATAAGCCAGTTTCCTCTAGAAACTTTTGCTTACACCTACACACACACTCACACGCACACATATATAATGTTCTTCCAACATGGAATGGAGCACTTTGGTGGATGAGGAATACATACCATAAATAAATATATCGCTTACATTCAACCTCACTGACTACCCAGTGCCGTGGAGTAGAGAGGGGATACCAGCCTCCGGGTCTGGAGCTAAGGTTTCGATCCTGTCTCGTGGTACTGGATGGGATAATGGATTGTCTATAGCCACCCTGAAGAGTTGTAATACAACAAAACAGCTGTCTGTGGATGACACAATAATATATATATATATATATATATATATATATATATATATATATATATAAACAATGTTCTTCCGAATCAATGCACTTAACCCAACAATTTTCAATAGATCACATTGATAAATATAATACAGAGGAAATTTCAGATCAAAATTCAGCTAATGGGTTTTTCAGTGCTACAGGCTTTCATTTTAACTCGAGGAGGTACAGAACTATTTTCCTTTGGAGAATGTGCTGTGCCAACTATGTTAAAGACATTTCTTGCTCAATATTCGTAATTTAAACTCACGCAGTTAGCCAGCCCCAAACACCAGCTGCAGGTGTTGAAAGTGAATGCACAAACGATTTTTTTATCCAAGTGAATATCTATACAAGTCCAAAAACTTTTAATTCATCAATCTATACCTCTGTTTATCTCTTTCTCTGAAAATTCATTTATCTCTTTCTCTCTCTCTGTTTATCTCTGTCGGTCTGTTCATCAGCGATTTTTTCTTTATATCTCTCCATCTGTTCAACTCTCCTCTTTCTTTTGGTCGGTCCTTATGATATATATATATATATATATATATATATATATATATATATATATATATATATAATGTGTGTGTGTGTATGTGTGTGTATAATAATTGAATTCAAACAACCACAACGAAAGCAGTAGCAGTGCCACCAGCAAAGCCTCCATCAGATGATCTTAGGGTCAGGTATGGTCTCGGGGCCGAATCTGTCTGTCTGTCTGTGTCTGTCTGTCTCTTTATATATAAATATATCTACCATAAAATACATATAATTGTTATATTCAGTTTTAAGCACGTGCAGTTGCGTGCCTTGTTTTATGTCGTCGAAGTAATTTCTCAATGAATGTGATTGATTTTACATAAAAATCGATAAATTGATTTTGCTGCTTGTTTTGTATATTTGATCTTATATCAATTCATTTACTTTTGTTTTGTGCGTTTCTTCGTGATTTCCACTGTGTCCGATTTGAAAAAAACAAAAAAGCAAACTCAAATACTTTCAACATTCAGTGGAAAAATGAATAAATGATAAAGAAAGATTCAAGAAGTTTCATGTTTTTCGAAAACCATACACTCACTTTTACACACTATCCAGTATTATACTAATAAAACCGACGCAAGTAATACGACAATAACAAACAATGAACACGACAGGAAAACAAGAAAAAGTGAAAGCACAACAGGCCTGATTAGTCACTCAATCAGAACCATCACGTGACCAATGTCTTTTGGTTGCATGCTATGTCAGGAGTGATTAGACACAATATGAGGGACCGGTTTAGCATAAGCTTACATGTACGTGCTATACATACATGCATACATACATAGTCATCCATCCAGAACAGCTTAAAAATTGACAGTTTCTAAAAATCTGTCCTTCGGGATGGTTGGTCCCGTATCAGTTCATTCTATCATTTCTTGCCGCTCGCAGCCAGGCCAGTTAAAGGGTTGGGTCGAGGCGGCAGGAAAAGGCCTTTGGCTCTCGTTATCGATCCTTGGGTGGATCAACGGGATCATCCCGGGAGGCTCTCCACGTAATCCCCAGCTCCTTACGGTACCTGGTATTTAACCGACGGTCACCAATCTAGGTAATGACCAGACTCGACCTGGCTCAACTTCGTTGATCGTACGAGAACCGGTGTTTCCAACACGATTAGTCCGTATCACTGTACTCGAACCAGTCAACGCCAAACATTAATTAGGAATAAACACGCACCTCTGATTAACCGGAAGGAATAAGATCGGTCTCGTTATACAATTTCATAATTGAGTATACATGTGCATATATGTACCAACATAAACACTTTCATAGCGTAGTTCCAGGCTGGTAAGATGCAATAATTTGAGGATTAAATATCATTTTTCATTGTCGCTGCTAATTATCACATTTTGGGACTCGAGAAAAAAAGTGTGTCTTACGTGGCGGGAGATGCGGTTCATACACATGTAATTTTCTTTGTTTGTGCAAAGAGATAGTCATATACAGGTGTTTGCATGAACACATATTCATACATCTTCGAACTATGAATATAAGTATATGCACATATGCATAGTGGCGTGTTTACTGCAGAATTTTTTAACATTTGATTGTTAATCAATCATTCGATAGGCAGCGTCATGTGACCCATGTCTTTTGGCATTATGTTGGGGTGGTCAATTGAGAAATTGAAAAAGGAGTAATCAATAAATTAGTTCTCTTGCCTTCTATTGGAGGGTGACCACTTACAAAAAGTCCGAATTTTCAAAAAACGACACTGCCAGAGGACCGAATTGGCATACACTTACGTAGTAAATTGAACCCCCACTAAAAACCCTATCGGGCGGATAAAAAAAGCTATTTTTTGTAGTGATGATAGGGAGTAAATTTTCAACTATTCAGCCGGGTAAGTCCATAGGTGCTGCCTGTATGCGTAATTCTTACCTAGCCATCCAGCAATGCCAGACCAATTGATATTGATATTAATGATCTTCAAGTCATTTTTATTTTCATCTTTTACTTCACGATGTATAAGGGCGCATCAGTAAGTCCAAAATCTGACACGTAGCTATTCGCAGAATTTTTATCAGAAATTCTCATTGTATAATTTCCGATCCATGTAATTAATATTCATCACTGGATCAAGTAACAAGGAAGTAAATTCTATTGTAAAATAAATACTTCTAGAGAATAAATGTTATTTCATCATTACGCCACAGATCTATGGATGTGCCTATATATATATATATATATATATATATATGTTTATATATATATATATATATAAGCGTATGTTGGGGAGGGGATAAAATTCATTTTGAAAAATAAATTTGAGAAGTATGTGTATTCGGTCGTGTCCTTCCGTCTACACAATATCCATGTACTGATTGAATCCTAAGATTTTATGGAAGGATGGGCAATATGCTACGGAAGAAGTGATTGAATTTTGGGGCGGATCTATTTGCAATTACTTCCCCCTGAGAATTGCTTTGATTGAGTTATGTGCTCTCCGAGTGCTCTGTCGTTCGTGTATACTTTTTGAATCTTCATGGCAGAATGCAGGCTGATATTTTGCTCCTATGAAAATCAATGTCTGTAACTTGCGATACTTTTTCTCCAAAAAAAACACGGTACTTACACGTACTAGTTAGGCTGGCACATTGTACACACAAACATACACACACACACACATGCACATACACACACACACACATGCACATACACACGCACTAGTGTGTGCATTTACATGTATATGAATGATCTCTGTTCATCAGTGAAGTTACCTTTTCTTCTTTCAAATTGTCCGTTTGTCTGTTCACTCGATATCTCAGAAAGTATAGAATGGATTTCTCTGAAATATGGTAGAAGAGTGGGCAATGGGGTAAGGGAGAGGTAGTTATATATATATATATATATATATATATATATATATATATATATATATATACAAATAAATTATTTTGATTGAGAAATATTTTCCAGTATCTTTGTGCTTTCTAGTTAATCAAGTATTGATGACCGAAAAGCATGTTTTCTTGGAATAGCCTTCATATTTTATTTCTTTATTGAAAGGCAGATAATATCAGCCAAACTGGAAATGCAACACCTTGGTTCCAAAATCGAAAGAATATAGAGCTTTTTTTTAATCATATATATATATATATATGTATGTATATATATATATATATATATATATATATATATATACTGTGAGATGCATTGCTCACCGTAATCGTGGTTGCTCTGGTAGAAGTTGAATAAAGTGTATATGATTCAAAATCTCACCCTCATTTTTACACCTCATGTTTTTACACTTCTTATTTTTTACACTTCATATTTGGAATCTGTCATTAAAACTAAATAGGCAGTGATTGTAAGATTGTGCAGCTCCATTCTCTCAGACTTGCTTTGATTTGAATCAGATAATTGATGCTGTTGCTTTTGATCTACCTTCTTAATGTGTATCCAAAATATCAATCGTTTTTTAATCGAATTTCGAAGAGAAGTGCGTTGTCGATAAACGGGTGTATCCATTTCTTCTAGAGGCGCCTCTTGGCAGAACCAACCTAAATCAATCGATCTTCCTTTTACGATTGTGTTTTGATACTTGAGCTTTTGATGCAGGAGGCGCCTTATAAGCCCGCGCACGAGCGTTCACAAAAACATCTTTAACTCTTTAATGTTTTGGTACATTTCTTTGTTTGTTGCAAAGTCCTTTACTTTTCATTTGTTTGATGTTTTCCTCAAATTAAGATTACAACAATGAAAGCGAGGCGTCCGTGCGTGTCCAATTGTGTGTGTGTGTGAGAGAGAGAGAGAGAGAGAGAGAGAGAGAGAAAAGAGATATTGAATGAAACAAATAGAGTGAGGGAGGGGTCATTCACACGCCTTTGTGTTTCTGTTTGAAAATCAAAAGACGGAAATGACGAAAGCAATGGAAATAGACGGAGGGGAAGGAAGGAAGAAAGATGTAACAAATCAAAGACGAAAGTAAGGAATGAGGTGAAAGAGGAGAAAATATGAGGAAAAAGAACGAAGAAGGAAAAAGAGGGAAAATAACCATAGAACGAGGAAAGGTTAAAAAAGGAAAACAAAGAAGGAAAAATGAAGAAAAGAATGACAAGTCTTGTTATTACTCAATAACAACCGTCACGTAACCCATGTTTTTTTGGCAGCATGTCGTGTTTGGAGTGATCGATAAAACGAATTATCGGGTCTGGTAATTTAATAGAAACTGTCATGTGGTCAACGTTTTTTGGCTGCATGCCATGTTGGAGGCGATCAGTCAAAATTTGTTTATAGGACAATAAATGAATGTTCCTTCTCTCCTCCTAGTTGATTAGTGACCATTAAAAAGTCCGAATGTTCTTCTAGACACAATAAGGTGTAGCTGCATTGGGATGGCCTGTACGCACGATACATAACCAGTCAGCCAGCTAGACCCACTTGAAGAATCCTTTGGTTGATGGCTTCGAATTGAAGGAAAGATGAGAAAATAGAAAGAAAGATAAATTGAAAGAAAGAAAAAAAATAATATCAACAAAAACGACACAATTAGAATAGAAAATAGGATAAGAAAGATAAAAAAGAAACAAAAAAGATATAAAGAAAGAGATTTTTAGAAAGAAGAGAAGGAAAAGAAGAAAGAACAAAATGCCATTAAAAAGAAAACTTGCCATCACAGTCAATAATTGAACAACTTTTGCATCAAAATTAGAAGTCATGCGAAAGAAATTCAACAGAAGAATAAATATAATCAGAATTTTTTTTATCTATTACTTTACTGGCGTTTTCCACCGGAAACATTAAATAGAGTAAAAAAAAACAAAACAAAACAAAAAACCATCTAGATGCATTTTGGAGAATTTAGATGTTATTATCAAACTATACCCGTAGAAAAAAAAAGAAGGGCAAATAGCTTTTTTAAAAACAATCAAAATCAGAACATTTTTAGAGAAGTCTAGTGGAGTACTGATGCCAATTTACTTGTCTGGAGATGAAACAGCGCGGTTTAAGAGCACTGGAACACACTAACACGTAAACAAACACACGTCCATACATATGTATTTATATAAATGATAAAACACCTCACCATCTTTGGTGACTACGGTGGTTCAACAGCAGAAAATCGAATAAGTTGAACGATGTGAAGCATGAAATACTTGAATAAAAAAGATTTTTATCTTCAAAGGGAATGAGTTAAAAGATTATAGAAAAAGGTAAAATGCGCAATATAACGCCCAAATGCAATAGAAAAAAAAAACCTGATTAGTCACTCAATAGAAACCATCGCGTGACCAACGTCTTCTGGCAGCATACCGTCTTGTGGTGATCAATCAAAATATTGGGAAAAGAGGTGATAAGTAATAAGTGAACATAAACACAGCTAGACACAAACTAAGAGATCAATTTAACCTAAACTTAAATTGGAAATAGACTCCTCTCCTAAAAGTCCATTTAAGGGTAGAATTATCAAAAAAAAAAAAAATTCTCTCTCGACATGAGTAAATGCTTAAATTTTCAGCCTCTAGCTCTTTTGGTGTAGCCTGTACGTCTGATACATACATAAATAGCGGTCAGATCAACTTGAAACTTGAATAAACAAATGTTGACAGTTTTGGTTGACAGTTTCTGACTTTATACTTATGTACAATCGTTGACTGAATGCATTATCTACTACTCATAAAACTCTAAATTAAACAAACTGATGATGATGATGATGATGATGATGATGATGATGATGATGACTTTATCGAACAGATAGTACAAAACACTGACTTCCCGTCTTGATATATGATCCTCAACTCAAAAGTTCAATGTGGAAAAAAATTGTTGAAGAAAAAACGCGTTAACGACACGAAAACTCTTATTTTGTGTCATCTGATTTTGCGAAAACAAAATGGCTGAAATCTGAGAAATCTCCAATTTTCTTGATAAAGAATTGGAGTAGAAGAAGCCATAAAGGAGCCAGGAGTGTTCGGCTATTTATATGAGAAAAACTACTCTTTGGAAAAAACACATACACATGTATGCATATACGTATGCATATACCATGTAGTGCATGGGTATGTTTATAATGATATATGTATATCATCATTCACAGATATATTTTTACGTATAGGCGTATATAAACATCTTGATGAGTATGTGTGTGTGCGTATGCTGGTTTTTGTGTGTGTCGATGGCCTTAAATTCGAAGATAGATACGACATGTGTATGTTGCTGATGTGTGTATAAATAGGTATTTGAGTGATCAAACGGACAAACAGTATGTCCTATTCTTTTAATGGGATTCAGTGTGCATGTAGCATAAATGAGCCAACATTTTGCGCTTGGGTATTTTTCCATATATATGAAGATGTGTGTGTGTGTGTGTGTGTGTGTGTGTTTATTTATTCGAACACACTAATATCACGTACATTTGCATATTTAGCGATATATATATATATATATATATATATATATTTTTTTTTTTTTTTAGATAAAGTAGATTATCTTATCGTGTATTAGATATATGATTCAACCAATGATGGCGAAATGAAATGATTATTGAAACAATTTCAAAAATCGAATCCCATTTAGAAATTGAAATTTTGTGTCACTTTCCTAAAACGAAACTGAAAGGCCATTTTTTATTTTTTTTTTATTATTAGAGTTACTTTTTCCGGGCAATGTCTCATATCGTTTGTTGGGTTAAATTTCAGAATCTATCGACTTAGAGATGATTCATTTTGTTCCTAATGATGATGACGTTCATCATCATTATCATTGACATTATGTTCATTATTACAATCATCGCCAAGTTATCCCGAATACAATTCAAATACATTCCTTGGCTGTATTCGAGGACTCTCTGAAGACGTGACTCGACATTTCAGCGTACGACAATTCAGCGCCGACAAATCAACGTAAAATTAAATAAATTAGCTCTATAAACTTTATTTTACGAGAGAAAGAGCGAAAACACATCTTATTAAATTGATTTTGTTATCGTTTCGATCCTTAACTGCAGAAATGGATTAATTTCCAAAATATGATTTAACGAGCCGATAAACAGTTGTACCAGGAAACTCCAAAATTAATTTTAATTTTTGGATTTCAATAAACCACTTTAATTCCATAAATTGTTTTTGAACTCGTCCGACAATAAATAAATTAATTAACGACTACGGAATTCGAGCCAATAAACTGGTAGAACCTGCAAACAATAAGTAACCAAATTGAATTTTAGACGTAAATTAATTTCCGACAACAATTCAACTCGAAAAATAATTTTAATTTTTGAATTGCTGTAAATTGTTTGAATTCCATTGCTTTTTTTTTATCCTTGTGCTAAATTTTCTTACGTTGAATTGTCCCAGCACCAAGTTGTCGTTTATTGTGCTTTTTAAAAATCCTCCTCCAAAAAAGTTTTCAGGGGCGTGTTAATTTACAATGTAAGTCTATGCCAAATCGGTCCCTTAGTTTGTGCCCGGCAATACCCATGCTCATTTTTTGTTGATATTTCAAACTTTTTAGTGATCACAGCTCAACAGAAGTCAAGAGAACTCATTTATTGAAAACCCATTTCCCTCAAATTTTTAATTGATACCCTAACACAAAATGCTGCTAAACCAAAGGACCCGGGTCACTTGGAAGGTGAAAAAACGCACCTTTTTACTTATATCTCATCTGCTATGCAGGTAGTTAATTACGATTGACCGCAATAGACTGGCTTAAACAATGTTGTTGGGTTTAGGTTATTCATATGTTTTGACATTTTTATCTATGTATCCGGATATCACCTAGTCTTGAATGTTCTCAGTGGATTTATTCAAAATCATGATTGTATGGTTCAAACTATACTGGTAGAATTCTCATCAAGGTAACTCAATTTTACTGTCATCATTACGAGGTAAAAAGAAACATGTATGGGTGGTGGTGTTTCATAATCTACCATGGGAGTCTAATTTTTTTCTGGGGTGTTCTTTCTTATCACTCATTTGGAGAGCTGGTGTCTGTCAAAATTTGATCTTTGAATGAAGTTTTTAGCTTGATGTACATGCAATAGACCTCCATGTTCAGATATCATGTATTGGAGTTTAATATGAAATGAATCCTGACTTTAAATGCCATGTTCACTGTATCTGTTTAATCTAACATAAATAGAAAATGGAATTGAAAAAAATAATAACAAAAATGTGTCTTACATTTTACTCATGTTCTTTGTTGAATATGCTCAAATTGTACATTGAAATTTGTTAAATACATCAAATTCAAGTATCTGTTAAAAAAATCATTAAAAAATTGCATTGAGTTCATACACCCACACGCACACCCCCACACATGCATAACCATCCATTTCAGGTCCATTACTGAACAAAGGCCTTCCCCAGCTCTTTCCATGCCGACGGTGACTGTGCTTACCTTTGCCATATCTCACTGGCAAACCGTTGTATCTTCCTATCTCATGCATAACTTTCTTCTACAGCATTTGCTATCTTTTGGGCAACGATCGACTCACTCTCTCTGTCTGTCTCTCTCTCTCTGTCTCTGTCTGTCTTTCTGTCTGTCTCTCTCTCTGTCTCTCTCTGTCTCTCTCTCTCTCTCTCTCTATATATATATATATATATATTGTCACACACACACACACATATATATATATTGTACAAAATATATTTATTGTCCAACTCATGCTCACTCATTAATATATTGTCCACACTCACACAATCGCGTAAATACATAAAGAAATGCGCGTCGTGCGGGTCTGAACCTGCGTCTACCCAGAGGTAGCCTATACGCTACCCTGCTCATACCAACTGAGCTGACGACACCCTGGCATGGCAGGAAGTTTGAGAAGCGCACTCTATCAAAATATGAAAACAAAGGAATGTGTGACAGAGTTCAATTTCAATGTTTCAAATGCTGCTCACTTGACAGGCAAACTTTCTCCCCCTCCATTTCCTCACTACTTGGCCTTTCATCGACCATCTCGATTCAGTATACCATCTGAAAGGGGAAATAGCAGAATATAAAATGCAACTCGCTGTAGCATTTGTTGACAGTTAAAAGCCTTCGATTTAGTGGAAATCCCCAAAGTCATTGACACAATCATGTAACAAGATGAAGACGGAGTACTGCAACATATCTACCGACACTACAGTTCCTTCATCAGGCTACATAAAGACTCTGAACCCTTCGAACTAAAGAAGGAGTGAGGCAAGGAGACACCAGCTCACCGAAACACTCCTAAGCCTGCCTTGAGATGATCTTCCGAAATCTAGAATGGAAACACAAAGGAATCAGGATAGACGGCAAATACCTAAGTAGCCTCAGATTTACTGACGACATCGTCCTCTTTGCAAATAATCTTCATGATCTCCAAATATTGCTTGATAAACTAAATGAAGCGAGCAAGAAAGTTGGTCTCCAGAAGAACTTAGGCAAAAGAAATGTTATGCAACATGTTGAGGACAAAGACAACGATCGAAAACGCAGAGCTGGGGAAGGTAGACTACTACATTTACTTGGGACAGCGAATCTCCATACAGTCCTCTAAAGAAGAATAGCACTAGGTTGAAAAGCGTTTGGTAGAACAAGCTCGACTTTCTAGAACACAAAAATCCCACAGTCCTAAAAAAGGGTATAAAACCAACGTATCCTCCTGATAGTCACCTATGGAGCTGGAACATAGGACCTAATCAAAAGATTGACCTGAGAACCATGCAATGTACACATGAGAGAATCCTGCTCAACCTCACATGGAGAGATCACAAAACATCGAAGTATATCAGAAAAAAGACAGGAGTCTGAGATATCATAGAAACAGTTAGAAAACTCAAATGGTAATTGGCTGGCCATGTTGCAAGTATGTCAGATAACCGCTGGATATCACGACTCACAACGTGGATCCTCAGAAACCATACGCGAAATCGTTGCCGACAAAAAGTAAGATGGCGTGACCGGCAAGATAAATTCAGAAAGTACTGGCTCTGCGATGCCAATTATAGAGATGTAAGGTGAATCGTGGGGAAAGTCCACGTCCAACGACAGACACTGCTGCTAGTATTCAATGGGAACCCATTATGTCTCCATTAAGCGAGGTCATACACCGTATTCCATAATGTCAGGATAGATGTGGAGAGCTTGATTTGATTGGAGTAGAGGTATTCAACCAGCCGACGGAGTTGGATGTTAATTACAACCGGAATATAGATAATAAATAAACTCTAAAGGCGGGAACGCATTGCTATCTCGTCACATGAGCATGTGAACACATGTGAGTTCACAGTTTAGTATTGTGCAGGCCAGCTTAATGCTTATTTGAATTGCTTGGAGACACACTGGTGTAATTGACTGCAAGTCACTTGATATCACCAGTCCTTCTTGGTTCGCTCACATGATTCAAATTTTATGTTTTTGCACATATTTGAGAGGTACATGATTGTGCAAGGTTGTATTTCCTATAATCTAGACACGGAAGAATTTCTGATAGAAAATGTGAGAAAAAAAAAGGTTCTCTATAATATTAAGTCACCTAATGTTAAGTCACTTCTAATGAGATGACGTGAAACAAGTGTGATTCTTACGGCTGAATTGCATGGTTTTGAGTCCACATGAGCTTGCATAAGTTCGCGTGAAGTGATAGCGACGTGTTCCCGTTTTTCATGGGTTTATCTAACGAATTTGATACTAAGATCCATGGAATTGAATTTGTTTTTTTTTTATTTTACGAAAGAATATTGACAAATAATATCATTTCCTCGCAGCCTGGTAGCACATGCTTTGCGACCTGGTACCGGGCTGCGGCGGGTGGGGACCACTGGATAAGACAACTGAATATTCCCGAGAATGATTGCTGTCACTTAGAAAAAAGAAAAAAAGGAAAAAGAAAGAAGGACTTTGAATATATTTGAATGATGGGAAACATATCGTGAGAGTCTATTAATCAGAATCCACTGTCCCATCTTGTTTTTTTTCCGGTTGAAATCGAACGATTGAAATGTTTGCAGACTGACCAAGATGATATTAACTTTGTGGACAGATCATCAGTTGATCAAAGACATCATCATAGTTAAATTCTATGTACAAAATTAGCTTAAACCCTCCCGATAGAACTCTAAATTTTCTTTTGAGAAAACAGATATTCTGAGTTCTTCCCCAAGGTCCACTAAATGTGCAAATCAGATTTGGTTGAACTACACCAAAGCCAAGCCAATGAACGGAAAGTAAAGGTTCAGTGTTGGATTGTAGTCACATGGTGAATAGAACCCCCTCTAAAATCTTCAAAAATATTTTTGAAAATTGAGCAGTACAAGTTCCCCCTCAAATTTCATTAAATTTGCCCACAAAACTTGGTTGAAGCTCGAATGCCCAAGAATAAAAAAACAAACAGTTGTTTTATGTTAAGATATTTCGTCCATCTTGGATGTAAATAATGATTCCACTTGTGTACATTAAATATAAATTTATACAAGCGAGACATTTTGTAGTTGAGAACTTGGCTAAATTTAAAATCAGAAGTTTTCTTCTGAGATTTAATAATAACATATAAGTTTTAAGATCCCTATATAAAAAAGGGGAAAACGAATAAATTGTTAATCATATATATATATATATATATATATATATATATATATATATATATATATAAACACTTAGATACTCAAATGCATATGAGAATATATGTTCAAAGCCAAACTCAGATGAAGATTGAGCAAAGAAAAAACAAGAAAATTAATGCTTATGTATCAGTCTATATTTATCCATGTATGAATAGATAAATATATGTATGTGGATATTTCTCAACACATGCAAATAAGCATGCAGACAATAAGCACGCATACAAAACTAGAGATCAAAAGATAAAAGGAAGGGTGCATAACTATTGCAGCTTGTATACATTTAATTAGGATAATGTATATGCACTTATCAGAAAAACCATACGTACTTGTAGAATTTTACCTGCATTCAAAGAGATATACAAACTAAAATGTAGACATAGGACGGTCCAAGAGACGTATCTACACACTGATATATATATATATATATATATATATATATATATATATATATATATATATATATATATATATATATATATATATATATATATAAACTGACCAGGATTAAAATATTAAGAGCTTGAAAAATGGAGAGTCATTCATGACAGTATTCATATCAGTTGCTTATAGATATATCATATATATATCTTAACTAGCTTTGTACCCGTAAAAAAATGACAGGATTATTTATGTTATCGATGGATATATTATGTGTCGGTGTAATGCAGTCCTTTCATCCCCGTTTCCCTCCGTTTAGTTTTGTGTAGTACTACATACTTGATGTAAACAAAAGTGAAATCAGTCAAGCAATCAAACCTGTAATCAACAGTTGCCTACGCCTCTTGCTTGCTAGGTCGGTTTCTAACTTTCACCCAATCTTCCTGCAGCGCAAGTCCAACCCAATGGATACGCTTCTTGCCTGTTATACGTTCGAATCACAGAAGGGCTGCGTTAATTTCCTATATCTGTTTGCTTTAACGCAGCAAAGCCCAACAAACAAATAAGCAAAAAAGTGACAACGTCTTTTATATAAAAAGAATCATAGCAATATATGCACCCTCTTGTATTGTTTTTTCAGATTCTTCTTCTCTATCCACAAACGTCCTTTCTCATCATATATCATTACCGTTGCCCATCTCATTTTCTTATATCATCGATGCTTTTGTTAAACCACTTATCTTCATTACTCGTCTACTTTCTGTTCTGTCCCTGTCATCTCGTTAAAAAGGAGCCTTCTTCATTTTTAACCTCATCACCTTCATTGAAATCCCCCTTCCTTCTGCATAAGGGGAGACTAGAAGTGAGAATGCCGGCTGACTAACGAACTGACAGTTCAGTTCAACGTCATTATTTAAACATGACAGATGCCGTGCGTTGATTGGATGATGCACTCTCGGAATGATTATATCTTTACTCTGAAATGTAACATAGTCTGAGAAATTATATTAAGCTGCACCCACTCTGCGTGAGTCTGTGTTGTCAGGTTTGGCTCAATGGGCAGGTAAGAGAATAAATAGGGTCTGTTATTACGTTCCTGATGTTGGGTAATTTACGCAAGTTAACACGAGTTCGCTTGAAAGAGAACAAATTGGTTTTAAAACATATATCGATAGATATCGGTTGAAATTCAATAGATGTACGCTTCTGTTTGAGGAGATCGTAACCACGAACTGACTGGCAGTAAAAGCAACCAAAAATGTTGTTTTAAAGACGTTAAAAAACCATTCTCCGTCACTTGCAAAACCCAAGATACGAACGGGATTCAAATATAGATGATAGCATGAAAGCTAATGAATCCATAGTAAGTATAAAACCAGAAACAACTTACTATAAGGAAACAAAGTGAACTAATCCTGAATGATTAGTCGTAAACGAATGAAATCTTCAATGTGTGTGGATGTGTGATCATGATTATGTTTACTGCTGTTAATGTGAAAAAAACAGATACAGGATTTTTTGGAGGGGGTTTCATTTTTCTTTCTACGTTATATATATATATATATATATATATATATATATATATATATATATATATATATATATAAATGATAGTGTCATTCACAGCTGTTACGTTCTCAGTTTGGCTTTGAGAAAAGAAAGACCCTTTTTCAAAAATTTCATTTCCCAATATCTGTCGATGTATTATATGCAATTTTCTTTCGTGTTTTATCTTTAATGTTTCATGCATACTTTAATATTTAGGTACTATGTGTGAATTTTCCCTTGTTGGAATCACAGTTGTTTGCCATGTAACCGTTACGGAGATTTAGAAACAAAACAGTTATATTAACATGGCACCCTGGCAGTGTTGATCAAACACCACCTCCCTTTCAGCAATGACTTATATACATAGCTTATGTCATACTTCATGCAGTTAGTTATTTTGTGTAGGGTATCATCATAACATATTTTATATGGATGTAATTTCATACAACACATCATTTAATTTTTTGAAACACAGAGATTACTTGTGTAGGTTACACCCTAAAAGTATTTAACGATGAGGAATCAGAATAACAACAGACGTGACTTATATATATATATATATATATATATATATATATATATATATATGTATATATATATATATGTATATATATATATATGTATATATATATATGTATATATATATATATGTATATATATATATATATGTATATATATATATGTATATATATATATATGTATATATATATATATATATGTATATATATATATATATATGTATATATATATATATGTATATATATATATATATATATATGTGTGTATATATATATATATATATATATATATTTGTATATATATATAGAGAGAGAGATAGATAGATAGAGATAGACATGTAGATATAGATAGATATATAGTACATTTCCTCAATTTGTAACAACCAAATAAAAAAAAAAGAAAACTGATTTCATCCATTGTAGATGTTTATTCATAGTGCTCAACATATAACACAATAAATAGAGCTATTAATATGTAAAAATGATATTTACAAGGACATAGACCCGGTAAATGTAAACATACTGTGCCTCTCACACTCACCAGAAACCGGCTGTCTGTTATTTCTTTAGAAATGCCAGAATCAGGAAACCACAGACCAGACAGTCGCTTGCTGACGAGTGTGGGAGACACGAAATGTTTACATTCACTGGGAATATATATATATATATATATATATATATATATATATATATATATATATATATATATAATTTTTCAAGTGAGGTAACTCGTTCATTGTAAGCTTATGCAATGCTCTTCCATGGGAAGAGAACACTCTAGTGGACGGGGAATATAAGCTAAATAAATGTATCGCTTAAATTCGAATCAACTAACCCTCTAGTTCCGTGGAGCAGAGGCAGGATACCAGCCTCTGGGTCTGAAGCGAAGGTTTCAATCCTACCTCGCGGTACTGGATGGGAAATTGGATAGTCTGTAGCTACGCTGAAGAGTTGTAATACAACGAAACAGCTGTATGTTGATGGCACAATCATATATATAAATATATATATCAAGATTGTGATTCCAAAACCCGATAAATCAATGTTCTATACAAAATAGTGGCAGCATAAAAATACACTTTTCTGTTCAAAACCTTAAGATAACAGCATAAAGTTGTAATAAGTTAATAAACTCGAATCCAAATCTTTATTTTAATTAAAAAAACGAAACAATTATTTTTCTCCAAAATGCAATCCACTGCATCGTTCCCCAATCCAAGGCGATAAATCCATTACATCAGTAAAAATGTTTTGACTGTGTGAAATTATGCAGAATATCTCTGAGAATCTATATTTATAACTTACATTTCATGTCATTTAAGTTTTAGTTTAGATAAAATTGTTTGTAAGTGAAATTTATCGTTATCTCATGTGGGATGTTTATCAAACAGCTTTGGATTGTTTATTGAAAACAAACGATTCTATCGAAGGATGTCACAGTTTGCGCAAATATCGACGTTTATAGCATGTTAAGAAGGAAAAAAACTATCAGGAAGTTTACATCGATCAACACTTGGCTGAAATACATCGCATTCTCAAAAGAAACCGCGACTCTGTTGAACAAATGAAAAATAATTAATTTATTTTCAGTTTTTATTTATCATTATAGGATGAAGAATTGTAGCACAAAAGTTCTATTATCAATTTTGCCTGCTTTTTATCTGCATCTTTATATTTGGTTGCCTTTTCATCACAGCTTTAACTCAATCCGTCATATACAGCAACGTGTTAACAACACAATTGGAAATAAAGTTGACGTGCTCTTTTTTTCTGATCGTACTGTCTAAGTCAAAGTTGTGATAAAAAAGTGACTAAAAATTACGATGAAGGTAAAAACCAGTCAAAATTTATGATAAAAATTTTGTGCATCGCTTTCATTCTTAGAAAAAATCATTGAGTATTTGTGTGCAATAGCCCATAACACTGCATAACATTTCATAAAACTCACACTCGAAAATCGAATTTCAAGACTTTTGATTTTTCAAGGGTGAATAATTTTTTTCTGTTCGTGAAATCAATATTAACTTTCATTTGTTTTAAAGGTAAAAAAATTGTTTGTGTATAGAATGAATTCTAAAATCTTTATTTTGCACCGATATTTACATCAGACTTTTATACTTGACCATTAATTAACTTTGCTTTCCACGTGATATATTACCTTGTTAAATTTGCACCCATAACTTACATCTTGTACAATTTACTTTTTTTCAGTGTAAATAAAATCAACCAGTTTATGAAATTTACTTCTTTTCTTTCCCATCAGTTTTATTTCATGGTTTTATTTATTTTTTTTTTTCACCTTCTTGGTAAATTATAACTCTTGATGAGTTGTTGTCAGTAAATCATCAGAATACCGTTAAATTAACACACGCACTCAGTTGATTTTCACAGTGCGCTGCTATCACTGATTACGTGATGGAAATGGTGCACTGTGATTGGTTGAGCAGAGAAATCAGGGTTTGTGGAAAATCCAAAAGAAACTTGAATATTTTGAAAATGGCGTTTATCAGGTTTCGGAACTGTGCCCTTCAAAGCCAGAAAAGACAAATAAAATAGAAATATATTTTCCGGCAAATGTTCTTGTTGAAGAAAACAAAAAAACACCAAAAAAACCCTGCAGAGTTTCAGAATTCCAATTCTTTGTTGACATTTGTTTTTTCTATGGCAATTGATCACGATCGAGAAAAGAACATTTTGTCACCCCACCCTCAATTTCCATTTCACCGAGAGGAGAATCTTTGTTATATTGAGTTAACACACGAATTCGTAAAGTTAGTATATCACGCGAGGGAACTGGTCCTGATTGCTATGCCATTAACAATAAGAAGAAAACTCGTGCATACGCGTGCAAAAACACGGACACGCATGCACACATACACACACACATGAACACATACACACACTTGCACACACACACATATATATATATAAACATAGTCACGGCTGACAAGGTCATCGCTGATGGGTATGCAAATTCTTGTCCATCTCTGTCCCTATTCTATTTCTTTTATATTCTTTTATACACACAGTGCCTGTGCACTCACATCCACACACACACACACACACACACACACACACATATATATATATATATATATATATATATATATATATATATATATATATATATATATGTATACATACGAGAGAGAAAGAAACATTTCCAACATATGTATGTGTATGGACAGGAAGAACGAGATCAATACAAGGAACTAATTTGTTCTTATCTCTCTGCTTTTTCCTCGAGGAAAATATCGTCAACACTTGTGAAAAACCGGTCAATCGGTGAGAATACAAAGAACGCTCACCAACATCTGCAATTAATCTTTCAATTGGTGCAAAAATCTGTTTAGCAATCAATAGGCTTCTTTCGATGTTATATCTAACTCGGTTTTATCGAATGGAGATTTAAAAAAAAAAGAACCGAAACCTTGCAAACCGGTGAATATTTAATTAATAGAAAAAGCCGATCGTTACCGATTCTTTAATATCCTTGATTGTTGTGAATGTCGCAAAGTGAAAGCAGAAGTTCTATTTAATGGGAAGGAGAAAGACAAAAAGAAGAATCAAGAATGAAGAGAAATTGAAGGAACAATTGGTTCGAAAAGCTGAGTGAATCGACGGTCAAACATTTTTTGACAAGTCAGAATTCCTATAGCTACGAAACCAATCATCATCATCATCATCATCATCATCATCATCATCATCATCATCATTTTAACCCTCTGACCTTATCCAACATTCGCCAGATCTCTCTATAGTCAATAGTGTCACTGCACCAATATCTCCCGAACCTGCTCAAATCGTCAGGCCTTCTTATTTTCTGCCACAATTACGCATATGATTTCTGGGGATCTACGTTCTAATGTCTGACAGTTGTCTGACATTCTTGCAACAAGGCCTGCCCATTGCCATTTGGGGTTTTCAACGGATTCTATGATATCCCCGACTCCTGTCTTTTTCTCTAATTTACTGTTTTTCCTTGCAATCTCTCCACGTGATGTTGAGCACGGTCGTCTCTTGTGCCCGTTGCATGGTCCTTAGTTTGAGAGCCAATCTTTTCAGCTCCATAGGTGACTCCGGGGGAGGCATTGGTTGAAGACCTTCGTTTTCAAAACTAATGGGATCTTTTTGTTATTGAGTGTTGAGATTTTTTTGCCGAAGGTTTGCAATGTTGTGTGCAAAATCTTCTTTCACATTCATCTTGAATTGCATCTTTTAATATTCAACCCCTTTCATTGGTAGTTTGCTTTTTGTTAGTTAGTATTTATTGAATGCATAAGATATTGATTTGTTACCGTCTAGAATTTTAGAAGAAAAATTGAAACTCTTTTTCTGGTGTTTTTCCTCTTCTGTAAAGAGAAAGAAATGATACCAATGTGTTCCAAGTCAAAACTCATACATATCTTTATCACTCAATAAATTATGTATAAATCAAATCGCGCTGTACGGCTATAAATTTGTTCGACTGGTAAATAGACTGGAATAGGTGTTCTGTTAAATCAAGTAAGCTATAACATTGGTCAACTCAATCTTTATTAGATATTTTTCATTATCAACCCACTGTACCCAACACACGTGTTACAGTGCAGATCAAGGAAAGCAATTATTTTATGTTGACAGTTTGAATAATCAATTTTAAAATGAACCTGATCAACATCGACTACTGAAGTCTATTCTGGATTAAGTTATGCTTGATCTCAGCACGATAATTCCATTTCGTTCTCAACTGGACTGATCAGATTACATGGATGTTTTATGAATTATTAGTGATTTCGAAGCAAGAAAAATGAAAATACAATTATAGCGACGATTAGTTTTGCTAATGGATTTATATCTACATCTACATTATGCAACCCATTCTATTTCTGTGAGCTTTTAAGACCATAATCAATTTCTTTTCTTGATATATATATATATATATATATATATATATACATATACATATATATATATATATATATATATATATATATATATATATATATATATATGTATATATATATATGTGTGTGTGTGTGTGTGTGTGTGTGTTTATTGTAGGTAATGTATATGATAAACAGTGAGAATATAATTCAATGCATATAGAGAACGTGCGTTACACAATCGTATCTTGTGTCAATATAGATATATTCATGTTTATATTATGAACTAAACACATCTTATATTTTTAAATATATAAATCATGTTTTTATTCACTCTTATTAAGATCAACTTTGAGGAACAAATTTTGCTACTTCGGCCTGAACAGCCAGGATAGGAAAAGTAGAGTCTTTTGCCCAAGCGCTCACTCTATGACACGCTAGTGACGAGGCATATTGCCATTGCTCCATGGTGGTTGCAGTTAACCCACTTCGTAGCATGAATTTAAAAAAATCCAGTCCAAATCTGGAGTTGAGTTTAATTAATCCTTACCAAATTTAGGGGAGTAAACTCTTCACCGTTTATCAGTGCCGTCACTCAGAACTAAACCGATTTGTAAAATTACCATTCGCCTATGGTGATTTGAAATCACGTCCAACTGAGTCGGTAGACTTCTCTCAAACCGGTGGAGCTAAATTGACATGTCTTACATATCTACGAAGATTTATGTTTGAAATAAGAGCGGTCTTATTTCCTTCTAATAAGTAAATTCTTTTATAAAAATCAATATTTTCCCCCATGACGTGAAATCACGACCAAGTACTTGATTGCTAGCTCTCTTACCGACTGAACCAAAAGTATTAGATATCTACTAATTTGTTGATCATGTATACTATACAAAAGTTGCAGTAATTATCCCCAATCAGAATAGATAGCAGTCGAGTTCAACACTGTTGCAGTTAAGATTGCTTTGCTCTGTTATCCATCGGTTTAGTGTTTGCTTTGAATGTGTTTCTCTGATACTTGTATTTACAGAAATTGCATTTGTTGATTGGATACGTTCTTGGAGAGCTTTGGTCTAAGCTGCCGTTTGTCGGGATATAGCTAATTTTTTTCGTATGAGTTTTTTTTTCACTGAATCAACGACCACAGTGAGCAAATAACCTAAGTTCATAATATATAAACCGTCAAGAACATTTTGTTCAGCTCCTCTCTCTATCTCCAACTTCATCATTTTCCCCTCGCTTGTCTATCTTCTTGCACCCTCTATCTTGCTCTCCATTGCGCTTCTCTTTTGTTGACTATCGTTTTATACTCTCAAACATACGGGATGAGGACAGGGCTGCATCCTTCGTTCAAATATACATATATTTTTGCAACTGACCATCGCACCAAAGATGTTTGTGAGTGAAGGGGAACAGTTTTCCTTACAGCTTTCACTCTGATATCTGATACGTCGACGGTATGGATGATAGAAACAATTTCCCGCCAAAACTTGTCGGCAAAAGAAAGGTATAAGAACGAGGAAACAGAAATATTAAACGTCTATTCCCCCAAGCAATAGACACCAGCTGAGTATACATAGACACAACAATCAATTTGAACATAGACTTTTATAAATAGACAGCTTTGGCAATAAAGCGAAAATGGACACTTGTGGATATATTTATATATCGATACACAAATATAAACCTCCCTACCTTCTCACCTACCCTACATACATACATACATACATACATACATACATACATACATACATACATACATACATACCAGACCTACCAACCTCCAATGTGCGAAATATATTTCAACAAAAAATATCAGGAGATTTCACCATAAATCTGGAGATTTTGAGGTGATGTTAAAAATGTAAAAACGAGTAAAACATAATTTAATTCTTCCATAAACGTCAATTCTGTAATCAAACTATCAGTTCCAATGAGCATTGTTATAGTTGACTGTTGCATTCTGGTCTTTTTTCTCCATAGGGCCATCGTCTGGTTGCCATTTGTGACAGGCTCTTAGACGCCTTAAATCTTGACTTTATAGCTTAAATTTTTGATAAAGTGCCCCCTGAGGTCGATGAGCGACTGTCAGTTTTATTTTTGTGGACAATACTAAACAGTCTTTCCTTTCCTGCATTACTGTGTGTGAGAGCCAGAATCACCTCTGCAACATTAAACAGATAACAAAAGAACTGATCAAACGTTGTTAAAACTGTTTGAAATGGCCGTTCTTGAAAGTTTGTAGAGAAATGTTGAAAACTGTGTTAAATGTACGCAGAGGCTCTATTTTAAATCAGATTGTAAAACCTCTTTTTCTTGCGAACCTTGCAACGTTTCTCTTACTATAATATCGTTGCATGACGTTATCGGTGTTCTTTAGCTGCATGTGTCGTTCTTTTTTTCAATAACTTTTATTCCATTTTCTTTGAAGAATATCGAACAGATAGAAAAAACAGAAACATGTCCCGGTAATAAAGTATAAAAGAAAATATGATCATTTATCAATATTGTTATTTGATTGTTTCTTGTCGAAAAAAACCCTCCCCAAAACTTCTTTCTCTCTCTCTCTCTCTCTCTCTCTCTCTCTCTCTCTATATATATATATATATATATATATATATATATATATATATATATATATATATATATATACTGCAAATGAATAATGTGTTGTTTTTATAAATAAAGCGCTGAATATAAAAACAACAACAACAACCACAAAAACAGAATCAGCGTGAAATTATATACAGAACATGAACCTAAAACCCATTCGTTTGGCAATTTTATAATCTTCAAGTGGGAAGGGTCTTATTGGATAACTCAATTAGCTTTTATCTCCTTTTAAATGTATGTTATTCGTTTGACGTTCTTAATTTGCATTTGAATTATTACCCCTATGTACTGTTAATTGATATTGGATATTTTTTATGTTTATTTAACGTTCAACACTTGAATTCCATTTTCTACTTCCAATTTATCGTAACTTGTTTTTTCTTTTTTTTAATGGAAAAAATAAAAAAAACCCTGAAGAAACAACGTTCAAAAAGGATATAAAAACCTAAAAACCTAATTAAATAAGACCATTCCCGGCTGAAGATCGTAAAATTGTCAAACTAATCTGCTGAGGGTTCCACCACACACACACACACACACACACACACACATATATATATATATACATATATATATATGTATGTATGTATGTATGTATAAGAATTACAGAGATATATACTTGGTGAATGTTTCGTGTCTAAAACACTCTTCAGCAATCGTCAATATGTTTTATTGTTTTTTTTCTTATAACAAGAACAAAACATATTTCCGGTTACCAAAGTGTGTGTTGGGCACGAAATGTAGACATTCTGGGTATATGTATCTTCGTAATTCTTATTTTTATGTATTAATAGCTCTATTGAGTACTGTTATCAGATATCATCCACAACAAATAAAATTTGTTTTCTATTTCTTTCTTTTAATATTCTTATAAACTGAAAAATATATTATGAACTATATATATATATATATATATATATATATATATATATATATATATATATATATATATATATATATATATATGTCAGTACGTGCATATGTGTACATGTATGTATGCATATGCTTGAACTGATGTATATACATTTATATTCGTATTGATGTGCACTCGTGAACGTTGTACCAACCAAGAGAGCACGACTGAACTTTGGACAAAAACTAACAGCAAAATGAAATGAATGTTGACATGAAAAAAAAGCAACTAAACAAACAAACAAAAAAGCTGAAGGTGAATAGTAGTCATAATTTTATAATAATGGTTGATAAGATTCGATCTAAAAAAACAAAATAGTAAAATATCTTTGACTCCCCAATCGCGTGGGTATTCAGGGCGCCGATCCCTTGCGAAATTTCAATTTAGCGAATTACTAAAGACTCCCTGCTAAAGCTGAACACTTATTACAGTAATAATACTTTATTGAAAGCAATACGTGCACATCACTTAGCAGTAAAGACCCATAAAATACCTCAGCAGTAACAGTACTAATGAAATAAAACAGTAAACGTGGAAGAGAGAGAGAGAGAGAGAGAGAGAGAGAGAGAGAGAGAGAGAGAGAGAGAGAGAGAGAGAGAGAGAGAGAGTCTGTATTCGAACTTTTTAAGATATCTTTTAAAAAGATTTAAGAATAAATTTAAGATAATACAATTTAGCTGAGTACTGAACACATGATGAAATATGCTTTTATGATTACGAAACTGTACCATATATTTCTGGTCTACAGTTTTTCATAGCAGCCCACAAAACTTGAAAAAGAAATGACCATTGATGAGAGAAAATGGCAACTAATAAAATCTGCAAGATGGAAACCAGCGAAATAGGATGACCAAATGCAAATTACTTTCAATCTCATAAGAAAAATGACCTGATCTATTCAGCTGGTGCGTTTTTAAAAAGGGAAGGGAAGATAGAATCTGACCACGGCTTTTGTTGTTACGTCTGAAAAAATGGGCTCATAGAATTTACTAACGACTGTCTTACTAATTCTACACTGCAGATGATATGAAGAAAAATCGCCGAAAACTTGTTGAAAATTAATTTAATTATAAGTAAAGGTTATTCGATTCACAAGAAGAAAGAATGACGAAAATTCTGGTTTAAAATTATGTTTCTCATGTTTAGAACAAAGGGTTGGTCGGAGAATGACCACATAAGTTACTTCAATGATAGCCTATGTTAGATACCGATTTTCATTGATTCTTCCTGTCAAATATTGGCTCAAAATGTCTTATAGTTTAAGAGTGAAAGAGTCACAGACAAACAAAAAAAACTTGGAATACACACATATATATATATATATATATATATATATATATATATATAATAATGATTAGATAATTGAGATCCACAGACAGCTGTTCCGTTGTATTACAACTCTTCAGTGTAGCTATCCATTATCGCTGGTACCACGAGGTAGGATCGAAACCTTCGCTTTAGAATCTGAGGCTGGCATTTTATTTTTGCCCTACGCAGGACAGCATGGTCAGTTAGGTTGAATTTGAGCGGTATGTTCATATTTTTTTGTGTGTTGAAGACCATGTTTTTGGTAAGAGCTACCAGGAAATTCAATTTTATAGTAATTGTAAGCTGCTGCTTGTCCATAGCAGTCATTTGCATCCAAATTATTGCCGATATCATTATTTACAATATATTTAAAATATGAATGAACAAAATATGAATGAATAAAAATGAACACAAAGTGAAAATAATTGAAAAAATCTGATTATAAAATTTGATTTACCAATAGAGCAGACGGATTTCATCAATTCTTCGGCATTACTTTTATCATTTTGTCATCATTTTGAATTTTGTTTCCGCTTTATAGCAAGAAGATTTATGTTCAAATGATGATTCGAGACAGTCATCAAGGTAATAAATAATCATCTTTCTTTCATCAACGAATTATTGACTGCTTACAAATATATCTTTGAAAAATGTCTGCTATTGTCTTGTCTGAAAAATTGTTCCATGGAAATATACTGCAGAGATTCAACTGATTTCGAGAGAGACGCAGAGGGAAAAGTCTGGCAAAAATTCTAAGTTTGTAGGGTTTTTTTTTACCTTATTTTCAATAAAACTGGCAAATTTATGTTTAGACTAAAATCGTAGTGTGCATTCCGAGGATTCTGATTTGTTAGAATTGTACATATGCAAATCTAAATTTTCATTGTTCCGGGAGCCTATATTTGCGAAAAATATTCTCACTAGATTTAGGATACTCTTTATGAAGCAAAAAGTGTTATATTGAGCTATTACAGATACAATGATTTAAGTAAATTATGACATTGCTTGCTATTATCAATTCATAAATGAACACTGGATCTGCTTAAAAGACCGTTCTGTCTCTGTTGGAGATTTATATATTGCTTAGTATTTCAAGGAAATAGCATCTAATCCAATACCAACAATAATCGACTCTTGGATCTCACCCCTTCCTGCTCAGTGACGGTGTAAATGAACTGATATCTGCGTGTTATTTCATTATTCGTGCAAGTCTGTGGAATAATCCATATTTTTATGTAGATAACGAGATAAACGAGTGGAAATATCGGTAAATCCGCACACGGACATGCATATGCATTAGTTTAGTCGCGTGCACATAGTTAAATATTACTTCTGCATCTATGAACATGTTTTCCATCGTCCAAATCAGAGAATCAACTTACATATATTAGAGAGAGAGAGAGAGAGAGAGAGAGAGAGAGAGAGAGAGAGAGAGAGAGAGAGAGAGAGAGAGAGAGAGAGAGATCAAATCGATTTTTATAATTTCGTTCTTTATTTGCACACTTATTTGTGCGCTAAGCATGAAAACAAAAGAAGAAAGCTAAATGTTCAGTTGATAAAGAATAGAAATGTAGAATCGGTAGGGTGGGAAAGAATAACTGAAAAAATAAGCCTGACTGCTTCATGGTCAAACTCCACTCCAACAGAAGTTTCTCTACTCATTGAGGCGAGCATGTGTGCAAAATTTCAAGTTTCTATCATGAACAGTTTAAAGATGTAAAAGTAATACATACACAGATAGAACAACGCAACTATTTTAGCAACTCAGCTGAATTTTCAAAAAGCGAAAAATATGGACCCCCTCCACCCCCCCCAAAAAACAGTTTTCGTTCAACAGAAAAGGATTTTTAAATTTACAATAACTAGTACTATCTAGATATTTTTCAAGATAAATGACATGACAATTAGAAAAATCTTGATATAATTTGTGGCAATAGTAGTATAATTCTATGTATAAAACGAGAAAAAGGTTGCCCGTGGGGAAATGGAAGTCTGGTGGCTCGAATTTCTATTTATTTCTATTTATAGTTGAATTGAAATAAAGTCCCATGCCAAATATCAGCCTCCTTAGCAGCCTAAAGGGTTCTAATTTTGGAGAGGATCATTGCTATTATTGTTGTCAGTGTTGCTACCAGGGAGAAATAAAGTCAACTCCAAAGTAGGAGTTCTACAAAAAACAAAATGAAAGAAAGAATAACTGACTTGCAAGCAGATTGGTGGGAGATAAGTTTACTATTAAAGGTCATCAGCCAATTATCAAACGGTCAAAACGCTGGGAAGGTTTCACCATCAACCCTAGTTTCATGTCAGAGTTACGAAAACTGTCATGTGAAGTTTTCAAAATCTCTCTCTTTTCAAGCACAAAAGAGTCCAAAAAAGTTTCTCTGCATTGCACCATATACTTAGCGACTTCCTTTAGTAAGCGTCACATAAATAATAGGTTATAACTGAATAAAAAAAGAATTCTGGTCTCAGAATCGTTCGACTCCTCTGTGTACGTGAGTGTGTGTATTTTGTTAAAAGTGACGCATACTCAAAACTTGCGGAAAACTGTCGGCTGTTTGCTGGAAATGGCATGACAAGCCAAAATCTATCTGTTGTCTAAAATAGGCTAAGAAGATAATGATATTTGTGTTATTAGTACAAAAAGAGTTGTTGGAAATTATCAATCAAAAATATCTCTGTAGACAATACGAAACTGGGGATAACCGGGGTTGAAAAGTTGTTTTCATTCTCAAACCGATGGACTTTACATTGGTAAATTACCCAAAATCATCACCTAATGCTTTGAAACAAACTCATAATATGGATGTAATAATGTAGTAATAAGAATATCTAAATACTGAAAAGAGCTCCAATTATCTTATTCAAATACGATGTAAAGTAAGAAAGAACTCATACGTTTTACCACAAGAATTGTGCTGTCCATTTAAAAGAACAAAAAGTTGACCATTTCTTCCAACTAATTGGATTTAAAACAAAATTTGCCAGAGAGCCAGTTCAAGGGCCCCAACTAGCCAAAAATGTAACATACTTGCCTCTCATCAATATGAATCCAGCTGAACCAGATACAATATTGACTACTGTACACCTCATAAAGTCAGTAACTGAAAAGGTTGGTTAAGATTACACAGTTTTTGCAAATGACCAGCAATTATTCAGTTTCACAACTCGTCACTTGGTAGCAGCCAAATGTCTGGGCAAACTCTACCCTGCTCTTGGCTATATACATTCATGTATTTTATTGGCTATATTGGCACATTGATGGTAAATACTGCGTACTGGAGGCTACTTTTGGAGGTGTTGAAAAGATGCTGCTCGGAAACAACTTCCCACGGAAAATCCGCGCTTTACGCATATGTGCAGAGGAGACACAGCGAACGATAGAGGTTTTGATGACTAGAATAAAACTGATGGTTAATTGCGGTTTGACTGCATTTTTGTGGCTAGATGTCTTTATTAAGCAAATTTTCTTGCCAATGCAATTTACCAGAGCAAACAGAGAAACCAATTGGTTCTTGCACATTTACATTCACAAGACCATGCTCCCTCATTTTTCTGCTGGTGGTTATTGAAATTATATTTGATATGCAATAGTGCAATTGATTAAAATGGTCAAGCTACCTACAGATCTTCTGTTGAAGTTTACTTGCGGAGAGCAAAAAATAAGACATCAAAACAGCGTGAAATTCTCTGATTACAGGCATCAATCAATTCTCTACTGAGGATCGTCCACCTGAGATAATAACATTCACACGGGTAAGTATCCAAACAAGGATGTCAATGTAGATTGGTAATGATCTACTGGAGAAGTTCCATGCTGAGTTGTCTCAAGAGTTTTACTAGCCATTCACTGAGTTTGTTAAGACCATGAATATACTTGAAAAATCTGTGCGAGGTAATGATGTCGAAGTTATTAACACTTCCCTCATCTGTTCTCGAGTCATTGCTACACAACTAACGATGCGATGAAAATTGAAAATGTAATAAACAATGAGCTGGCACCGATCCCAACATCTCTCTTCGAAGACAGTGGTGATATAAGAGCAGCCGATGCAAAGTCTATTTTAAAGAAGATAGGATCTCGTGTAGTAGAGCCGCCAAAGCTTGCTGTTTATCAAAGGATTTGCGATATCGAGGGTAGCCGCTTGGCCCACAAAAACACTGGTTTCAGACTAGGTAGACAATGTTAGTGCTTACATACGTGAAACATATTAGAGGGGTGACACAAATCTGGTTTTTGATTGATTTTCTGTCTTTATCATAAAACCTTCAATAAGAAAGTCTGCATCTTGAACTCACAAGCTGACAGCATCCTTCCTTCTTCCAGCAACCATGGTAAATTTCATATAATCAAGCCTGTATGTGTCCAATTAGTGCTTACAGTTGCTTCAAGGAAAACAAATCTTTCTCTGATTGTGACTGACTCATCTATGACACCTACCCAATCACACAATAGAACTGTCATTGAAGGAGAGGTCACATGAAAAAGCTGATCTTATGATAGTTCAACAATCTTTTCGTTCAGTCTGCAAGAGTGGTACCAAATCAGTGCGCGTTATGTGTGATAACAATGATGAATTTGTTGTCCTTGTGTACTTTTATTAGAAGTTATGACTAAAATGTTCTTATGCAAGGTACGAGTAGAGAGCGTAGTGTGATTGATATAGGTGGTATTGTAACACACAATGTAAGTATTATCTATAACGTTCTTACAGATAAGGCAGTGTCTAGTTGTGATAATTTTACCCTAGATCATGGCACAGGGAAGACAAGTGTAGTGAGAAGGGATTCAATTGAATTTATTTGGGGGTATTCTATTGACACAGTATTTACCTTAATTGGTAGTTGTTCACGGGTTTGAAACAAAGAACATGAACGAATGCAGAATCAAGTCATGATTCCAAAAGACTAAAAAAGCCAGAAAAACTGAACTCCCTTAAATCCCTCCCCCCAATATAGCTTTTGCAGAAAACATAAAAAGGACCCATTTACAGTTTGCCATCTGGTACACTACACTGGAATCAGATCCTCTGAATTTTGGTCCCACATTGTATGGATGGAAAGGTAACGAGGGAAAAACAAAATCCTCATTCCAGTTGCAACACCTGATGGCATTTTGCACCATTCAAGTTCATCAATCAAATAGAATGTGGCTGCTCATCAAGTGCACCAAGTGTAAGCAGAAGGTGTTCCCGTGTATCTGCAAAGATCGCTTGCACTTTAATGTATGGTTTCTATAGAGAACAATGCTGCAGTGACAAAACTAAGCTTCATGCAGAATTACCGGATGAGGATATTGTATTGTCTTTTTGCACTTGTTTAAATTAAATAATGACAGCCAGCAATCTGTCAGTGTGATAAACTCAGCAAGAATCTGATATCTTTCATAGGATGTAAATCTAATGGTGAAGCTTGAAATCATCATCACTTAATTTTCTGGCACTTGATTTCTGAAACAATTTGCTTCAGCTCAGAATTTCCTTTCCAGTGATACATGATAAGCGTATAATCTGTTATACTCCAGCCCAAATGACGTCATTTTGAATTTGCCCAAATATCTCTGTTTACCCAAACTTTGACGGGTGGGATCAATTGGATTCAGATTCAGGACCGAGTTTTGATGGAAAATATCAACAAAAAACTACTGCATCCCCAAATTCAAGGTTAACCCCCATTTCTTGTAGACTATCGGTCAATATTGTAATAAAAAGCCTACATGCCAGAGTCGAGCATTCGAGCTCTACTGTAAAACAGACGGTGTAAATTGTTCTCGTTTCTCGAGTGATCATTTTCTCACTTTTTGTCCACTCCCTCCCCCTCTCTCTTTCTCAGAGAAATAATATTCTTGTTTCTTTTTGCAAGGTAAGCGATTTGCCACTCTTTAACTTTTAGTCAAGTGAGCATATGTCTTGGCAAAAACAATTAATCTTACACACTATCAAGCGCAGCATAATTCATCAATTTCATTATTTGAAAGAGATTCTTCCAATTACATGTCTCATTTACGAAAATATCGTGAACCATTCCTAAAAACACTTCTCAGATAAATCATTAAAGTATATGTTGCGGTCTCTTTTCGCATGAAAAGTATTTCAGAATTCATTGATATGGCTACAAACATTTCAATAGATGAGCTGTCATTCTTTTCCCCATTTTGCACTAATCTAGAAACAATTCCTTAGTACAGACAATCCTGTTTCTTTTCTTACGAAAAAGAATTATTGGAGATTGATTGAATGACATTCAACATGTATGAACTGCTCCGATTCACATCTCGAATCATGAAAGCTGAATGCAGTTTGGAAGTAACAGCATTAATGTTGAGTACACATTTTGATTCAAGGATCTGATTTCATGCAACTGATTTTCCCGCTGCCATCACTACACAGCGCCGATCTTCCGACTTGTGGCATTTTCAGTGCAGAGATTACAGATCTTAATTTGACTGTTGCCCTTTCTGCCTTCAAATCAAGAGTCGATATTAGGAAATGGATGGCGAGCAAACTTAGATTATTATACAGATAGACAGAAAGATAAGTGGCTAGCTAACTACACGCCTAAATACAAAGATAGATGATGATTAACGAGAAACTGTTAAGTAATATATAGATTTACATGCATAATAGGTTAGGATTGAATAATGGATGAGTATATAATAGACTTGCCTATATGTGTTTGTGTGTGTTTGTGTATGCATGTGTGTAATGCATGCGCGACTAGCTATAAAAGGAATTGGCACATATGACGCTGGTTAACTAACGCAATACATATAGAAATAAACGAACTATTGCATTATTATATTAAGAGTGAAGGCCTTTTTTGTATATTCTTTTTATAGTAAAATGGATGAACGGATTTGGAGGCAAAAGGCGTCAACTAGAGGAAGCCATATAATGAAACTCCTCATAGGGAATGTGTACTTAATTAGACATAACGTCTCGTGTTGATTTCATGCCAACGAGCCTAGTCGGTAGGATAAAAAGGCTTTATTTCACTTATTTGAAATAATAGCACTTTTCCGTCGCTATTTTGTAGTTGATCAAGATAATAATGTCAAATCCTTCATTTGTCAGTCGTATACTCTAATATTGAGCCTAACTTCCTACTTTCTTGCATTATTTCCAATAAAAGGTTTTAGTATATGACTCCTAATGCATTAATACATGATAATATATTTCTGTACAAAATAATTTCGAATGCACTTCTCTTCCAAATCATTTACGATGCCTTATGATGGTAAGTTATGTCCATTATTCATACAAGATTAACCAGGTTTGTATCTTTTCTGATATCAACAATTTAATCGTTTTCAACCATTAAAAAATATGTTAGTCCCAGAGCCCTTTCAGATAAAAAAGGGGTAAGACAAGGTGATACTAGCTCACCCAAACTCTTTCCAGCCTGCCTCGAGATGATTTTACGAAAACTAGACATGAAAAATAACCGAATAGGCAGAGAATACCTGAGCTAGAACTAGATGAATGAAGCGATAAAGTTGGCCTTCGCGTGAACGTCAGCAAAACAAAGGTCACGTGCAACAGACATATTGGAAGTGAACACACCGATCAAAATCGAGAACACAAAGCTTTGGAGAAAGTACGCCATAGAATCTCACTAGGACAATGAATCTCCGTGAAATCCTCAAAAAAAGACGAAAACAGGCGAAAAATCACTCAAGGATGGAAGCCTTTGGTAGTGCACACTTAACCTTCAAGAACAAAAAAAATCCCATTTGTCCTAAAAAGAAGAGTCTACAACCAATGCATCCTCCCGATAATCACCTCTGAAGCTTAAACATGGAACTCAACCAAAAGACTTACCCTCAAGTTGAGAACCATGCAACATGCACTAGGAGCCCTAGAATCATAGAATACATTAGGAAACTCAAATGGTAATGGATTTGTCATGTTGCAGGAATGGCTGACAACTGATGGACATCACGACTCACAACATGGATCCCCAGAGATCACATGCAAAACCTTAGCCGGCAGAATATAAGATGGCAAGACAATTTCAGAAAGTATTCGCCCTGGGATGCCCTTAATTGAGGGGTCTGTTGACACTGGGGGAAGATCTATGTCCAACGAAGGACAATAAAAGACTGATGATTACAGCAAATCTCAAAATAACATGGCTACTCACTGAGACAACGGGATTGGTAAAATGTCACATTCTATATCGTTTTATTTTGCTCAACTACATCACATGCTGAATGTTTGGTGAATTTCAACCGAAAGTCATTCATCGTATGCAGAATGTCAAATTTCAACAGATGATTATTCATCTGCAATCTCTCCTGGAAATTAGTCAAAATACAATTATACACTGTCATTTGTATTTCACAATATTCTATTTCATTCTCAATACTTTTTGGTTGCTCATAATAATAAACCTTTTAAAAGGATCTTTTTATAGTGTATCAGCTGAAATATGGCAGTTGTGGTTAATTTCTTTTACAAATAATTCATGCACTTCCATGTCAAACAATTCACAATGAATGTGTAAATGATATGATTTACAACTAATTTTTTGAACAAATTATTTGGAAAACATTTTCATTGTTATCCCAATGTATTTCTATAACTTTTGGAAATGTAGTTTTATAATAAATTATGTAAAATATTTTCACGTCGAATGATTTAAATTGAATGTGTATGTAAACTCTACTGTAATAGATTAATTGTTGGAATCATTCGAAACTCAATCTAACATGCTAAAAAAAGTTCCATCTCGATGTTAAAGCCTGAAAGTGAAAGATTGTTTCTCCTTGAAATCAAGGAGAAACTATCTTTCACTTCCAATAGTTGAAAGTAAAAGACATTTCCTCTGCGATTCTAACTTCTAGATAGAAAAAAATACCCACTTAATTTTAACCCATAAAAATGTAAGTGAACTTTCCCTCCCGACTTTGACCTTAAAGAATGAGAAAAAAAAATCCCTCAGGTTTCGACCCACGAAGTAGAAAAAATATCTTCCCCTTTGACCCCTTCCAGTAAAAAGAAAATTTCACATAATTAAAAATAAAAGAGAAATTACCCCTCGACTTTGACACCAGAAGGGAAAAATCTTCCCCCTCAATTTTGACCCCTGAAAGTCAAGAATGGTTGTTACCATTCGATTTTCCGCTATAAAATAGAAAAAAAAATACCATTTGAGATTTGTTAGAAATGTTTTAGCTTCTTTCTAAATAAAAACCGTTGTATTTGCATTTTTTTCCGAAAACTGATTTGCGAAAAAAAGAATAAGAAATATCCTTTTATTACGTCATCAAAAAGTATTTTTTTATCATTGATGAAACCCTCCTAAAACATATTTTGGGGCTGATTTATAACAACAAAGTTTTTGTGGTTGTCGAGTACAGCTAGAGAGACAGACGACTTTTTGCAAATTACAACAAATGCATTACATTCTCTCGTAAATCACTTATATTCACACATAATCATTAGAAATGTGTGTTTGGACCTTGTCACGCCAAGAGACGTAACTGGTGTAGTAAACTAGAATTTAATGCTCTGATGATGTAGCAAAAATTTCGAATTTAAACAATTATAAAGATATAAAAAAAGTAATAAAATATTCTCGAAGCTCTCTACATTGCAAATCTCTATCATCTAAGTACATAAAATGGAATGTGTATACTTATATTTCATATACGGCGATTTTTTAAGTCACAGGTGTACTAGTATATGCGTGTAAAAGCAGAATAGACCAACTGATGACTGGTTTGTCTCTTCATAAATCCATTTCTATAAATTAGTACGTGAGGCGTTTTCTGCGAACATCCCTTCCTATTTACGGTCATTTTGACCGCTTTGTGCCAATTGATTACACCTACCAATATTATCGATCCTGGACGAATGACTGTCCCAATCTTGCTTGCTTTTACACTTCATAACCCACGAATGCTATTCCACCGATTGAACTAACAATGTAACCAGGCACATAAATATTTGCATAAGTAACGGTATGAAGAGTGTCCGTCCTATATAATATAAAAAATATGTATGCAGCCATATGTTTAATCTCAGGCAGTTTTTTTTTCATCTGTTTGGACTCAGAAGATTCGATGATGACGAGTTAGTCCACAGATCTACGTTCAAAAATCGTTAACGACCAAGATTTCGACTTTCAAGCCGAATTTGAATTAGAAATATACGAAATATCGCAAACCAGTCAGTATATTCCCATACTTATCAGATCTGCTAAATCTACATGACATAACCAGCTTAATCTATATCAGGCTTCTTGTGTCTATCTTTTGATGGACTGATTTATTCACAAAACTAATGGCGTTGAATTGGTTGTTACTATATTACATAATGACAATCTCCATTAGAAGGAGACAACTATTTATATGGTACGAAAAAGTGACTTATAAAATAAGAGATTTCGAATAAGAATAAAAGTTATGTCCGAAATAGAAACAGACTTAAAATTAAAGACATAGAGTAGAAAAGTAACATTTAAACTTTCGAACCGTCTTCTTCTCCAGAAATACTTCGATTGAAACAAATGAAAAGAGCAAACAAAACAATGGAAGGTAGCATTTTAAGAAAACATCAACAAAAACTGTCACCACAACAGTAAACGTAGGTTTCTTGAGTTTTTAAATCGGTCTGAGTTGCTGACTTAAGTTAGCACCAATGGAGCTTGAGGGCTGAAAATTCAAACATTTATTTCTTATTATGTCGAGAAAAAAGTTGTTTTTTTTTTCATAGATAATTCCCTCCTAAATATGTTATTAGTGAGTGATGGGCTGCAATGTGAATTCATACTAAATTGATCTTTATTTTGTATTCGGCTGCGTTTTATTTTTTAAAAATATTTGGTCATTTTTAGTGATCACCGTTCAATGAATGACAAGAGAAGTAACTTATTCATTAAACACCCCTTTCTCCAACTTTTTGATTGATCACCCCAAACAGTGCATGCTGCCAAAAGACAATGGTTGTGTGAGGGCTTCTATTGAGTAACTAACCAGAACTGCTTTCTTTGCTTGGTTTTCATCTTTCTATAATTCCTTTTGGTGCGTTTCTTTAGGTTTTTCTTTTTGTCATTATTTAGTAATGAGTTTCTTTTCACGATTTATTTCATTGTTCTTTCATTTCGTTTCACCTTGTAAACATACATAAAATCCATCAAGGGTATTGTGTTTGTCTTTCACTTACCATGTTAACATTTCCCTATATTCCACATTTAATTAATTTGTACGAATTGATTTTTTTCTTTTTGTTTTCATCTCTCTTCTTCCGCCCGACATATATATGGACAATTTGCTTATCTCAATAACAAGACATCTGTTATATATATATATATATATATATATATATATATATATATATATATATATATATATATATATATATTCTTGGAAACTAGGCTATCACTCGTTTCTTATTACAGCGTCACTTCCTTTGATAATTAGAGCTTTGACGTAAAAATAAATTATAGATTTAATTGTGCTGGGTCGCTCTCACCATCTCTTTGCATCGCTGTAATTAAACGCAATCTCGATGATTATCATTTTGACATAGTCTTGGTTATATCTTCCCCATGGGGAACCTTCGACACAATCAGTAAAAACAAACGTGTTCTAAAGTATTCGAGTTATCCTTGTGGATCACGAAGGAAGCAGGTAAAATTATTGACTTTCTGGATCTCGATTCAGAATCCTGAGCATGCAAACTCTTTCTATTTATCAGTTAAAAGTCTCTCTCTCTCTCTCTTCATTCTCCAAACCTATCTATTCATCCATCCATCTGAATATCAGCTGACGCACACATTTGCACATATCCATTTACATGAACAAATACATACTCTTTGATAGTAAAAAACAAACAAACAAACAACAAACAAAATAGATCATATACACAGATATTTGCTTAAAGCTCGGCCAAAATGAAAAAAAGTCATCTTGGAATGACTTTACAAGAGACGGAAGAAATATTAAAAATAACACCTAACATGTACAAACACACAAATATATATATGTATATATAATGCAAAACAATAACATGCATATTCATTGAAAATGGGATGGTTAAGTGAAAATGGAATTCATGAAAATTCAAAAAAATTATATGCAGCAGAAAATTTACGATAATTTCCATATTCATAAACGCACACATAACGCGTATTTGTCTGTTGAAATATTGACATATATGTGTTTATATTTATATAAAGGTTTATTTGCATAACAAAATTTAGACGCTGGAGATAATATTTCCAACGGAACAATATTTTTATAAATACAATGAAACAATATCGAAAAGAGAAAATAACTGCAACTTGAGAAACGCGAATGTTTTATCACCCATTACGTTTTTTTAATTGCCCCTGTCTGCCTACGGTTATACAAGTTTAACTACTTTGTCGATGGCTAATAAACAATGGCAAAAATACGTTTATCTATCCATCTATCTATCTATCTATCCATCTATCTATCTATCTATCTATCTATCTATCTATCTATCTATCTATCAGTATGTAAATATGCATATATGTATGTATTCATTTATGCAGAAGTTTGACAAATACGAAATCACTATTTCCTCGTTGGGTGAGCAAATTTAGAGCACTCAATTCTCTCCCTTTCATACATTGACCAACTCATACACATTCTATCACATAAGTGTATAAATATGTACCCATAATGATAATAACAATAATATATATATATATATATATATATATATATATATATATATATATATATATATATATATATATATATATATATATATATATATATATATATATATATATATATATGTATATATATATATATATGTATATATATATATATGTATATATATATATATGTATATATATATATATATATATATATATATATATATATATATATATATATATATATATATATATATATATATAATTATTCACTGCATCCATACATCTAACCATAGAGTGAGCTTTTACGCTAATTCTTCTTTTTATTTATACATTAGTTTGCGTTCAAATGGGATGATCTCATTGGTTGATTTACCTTCCTACAATAACGTAAAAATAAAAATTACGTCATAGAAACTCTGAAAACTTCATGTTGGATCATCACTCATCAAAACAGCTTGAGATGTATTGAAACTTCAAGAAAACCTAATTAGGACACCTGAATCATAAGAATAAATTACCTGGAAAAATTTGGTTCGAATTTGGAATGAATCTCTTTTTTTTATATCAAAATCGAAAAAGAAATATTTGCAGAAGCGAATATTTTTGCTTTCAATACATAAAACTGCACTTACCTCATGAAAAGATACGAGATCGAACTGCTTGTGTTACAAGGACTGATGGGGCTGTTTAATTGAATATTTCATTTTTATTCTTAAACATTTTATTTCATTTTGAATAACACTTTTGTTGAAGATACTTTTTGCATAAGTATACGCGAAACTTCACTTACCTTACACTGATCTTTAAAAATACGTTACTTACTTATGTATGTATGTATGTATGTATGTATGTATGTATGTATGTATGTATGTATGTATGTATGCAGGTGTAATACATTGACGCTTTCCAGGCACCAAAAGGATGATAGAAACATCTGAAGTAGATTTATTGACAAGATAAGGCGCGGTCGCTTGGAACCCTGCGGATAGATAGCCATTCGAAGCCACTTAATCAAAAAGACAAAAAAGGAGAAATAAGTGAAAAGGTTTGGTGAAAAAATGACGATATATAAGAAAGTAAAAAAATGATTGACAGTAAGTTTAGTGGTGTGAAAAACAAAAAGAAGCAGGAGGAAATAGAAGAAGAAAGCATAGATGATCATTTAGTTCCAGTATCTGGTAAAATAAAAGGTATAAGGTTATTTAGTAAAAAAAGATATCGATGGAGAAGGAATCTTGCGTATAAGTTAGGGGACCAAGCGTTGATCAGCAGAAGGCCAGAAGAAGAGTAGGATAGTCGGAGGACTACAGACGGTCTACGGTCCGCCGGTCCTTGGTTACTGGCTGTTGGAGGACTGAATAACCCCCTTTCTGTCTCTTTCCCACTATGTGAGTGAGGATTTTGTTTGGTTTTCAAGCGAAGACTATTGAAGTGAAAAATAAAAGATCAATTTTGATACCCGACATGAGTTTTGCATCTGTCGTTCTTTCCCTTTCTACATCCACAGTGCGCATACGGTTCATGGTCGGAAAATGCCTCCACACCATTATCCTACATTTGGACTGTTAAGCAAAAAAGGAAAATTACGAAATGCATACTTCAATGCTTTATTTTCGTTTGACAAACGGAAATTAACGCTCCAGTTTGATATAACAGTTGCACCCCCACTGAAAGCATTAAAAATATGATATATTTCGAAACTATGAAATCTCCGTGGGTGAATAAGGTAAAATGGACGTAAACTACCAAAAATAAAACCGCAAAATAATTTGCCTTTTATCTATGTATTTATCTTAAGGAAATAATTTCTCCCCAGCCTGGCAAAAATCGTGGAATCGTTTCATAATGTAGTGCATGGTAAATTGTAAATCTGTCTTATAATCGTGTTGCAAGAAATCATTATTTTTCATTTTGTTCTTCAGGTTGTAAACTAAAAATTAAAAGAATATGTTTGCAATTGCAAGTGATTTTTTTAGATGTGTCCAACGTATCTCCATAAAACACTTTTCGGTCGGTCCCTAATATGTTTTATACCAACTTTCTCAGTCGTATTAATATGCTTGGTCTACACCTCCGGGTGGACCATCCTCATCTTCCCCTTCCTCTTCTGCCTCCTCTATTTCGTACCCTCTTCCACTTTGTATTACCACCAAAAGTAGTAATATCAAATCTAAGCCCAGTCGAATTGAATTGATATGAAACTTGGTTCGGACCTTTGGGTGAGCCACCCTCATCTTTTTCTTCCTATTTCTCTTCTTCTCCTCTGCTTCCTGCTCCTCCCGTTACTACCACCACAATTAGTAATTTCTTTGCCGTATCATATTGGATTAATATAAAACTTGGTTCAGAACTTCGGGTGAATCATCTTCATCTTCCTCTCTCTGCTATTACCTCCACAACCCGTAGTGTTAAATATCAATTTTCTTCGTCCTGGGGTATTGGATTGATATCAAACTTGGTTCAGACCTTCAGGTAATACATCCCCGTATTCTTCTTCATATGAATTTATCAACACAAATCAAATCGAAGAAAAAAATCGTATCTAGAGCCTCTTCATGAAAATGGTCTCAAAAACGAGTTGAAAAAGTCATACAAAAAGTGTCTGAAGCAAATTTTAATTGAGAATATAGAAATATTTCTTTTAAAGGTCTCTACGAGTAAAATGTTGGAGCATGCATAAGATATAGCGATGAAACATAGCAGAAACATTTGAAGATATTTTCAGAGCTGCTAAAATAATCCTAGTAAAGATTGGTTCATTTCATGACACCAACACAGCAGTACGACCGTCAATATTAATTCGCTGGACTCTTCTTTGGCAAAATGTTGCACTCGAAACGCAAACCAAGGCAAGAATCTGTCAACAAAACGATTGCAGTCGTTTCACAGCAAATGGTGCAATCATTTAAAACTGAAAGTCAGGAATAAAGCCAAATAAGACAGTACCCATGTTATGCACAACACTATTGTCACATTATTATAAATGGGACTAGGCCGTTAGCGTCATAAGAAAAGGAGTAAATAACTTGTTGATAAGTTATATGACCTAATCTGTCAATATCCTATGATATGGTTTCCTGCGTTGAACAAGATATTGCGACAGCTGTCACGAAGAAGATGGAAACCAATGATGTGGTCTATAGACAGAAAAAAAAGTCATTCTTCACACCAGCTCCATGCTAAACGCATCCATCTCCAGTCAAGACAAGAGAAAGAGATTATTTTGTGTTCCACTTAGGCGAGTTGCATGCACTATTTGCTTTGCAGGAAGTAGCTCAGAGATACATAGATAATAGTGGCTTAGACCAAGTTTTTGAAGAATTGGATATGTTTGGATAAGCCATCGTAGAACAAATCAAGTGAGAACATTATTAAATTTATTAATCGACTTCGGTCATCGATGGTCTTGTCCAGTTTGTTGTTAAATTATATTGTGGTCCCCTGGCAAAGAATAGAATGGCACTGACTAAGACAAGATGGCATCTCTACAGTAAATTTCAGCATTCAGATAAACTTCCCCCAACAACTGCTTCTCTGAAGTCTTTCGAAGTCAACTGATGTACTTGAACTAGAAATCATCACAGAAACCATCGTCGCCCGATCTCGGAAAAGTACAACTGGGAATTCAAAGACAACGCATACATTCTGACAATGACAACAGCACCAGAAGTAGAAATCGAGATGAATATTTGCAAATGTGAGAAAGGATGCAACACAATGCGATGCAAGTACCACAAGAATAAATAGGAGTGCACCGAGATGTGTTTATGCATAAATTGTGAAAATACTGTGGATGACTCGAATCGATTTTGTACAGGAAATGATGAGGATTACGGGTAGTCAATTCTTGTATTTACGGTCTTTTAATCCGACAAATATCATGTTAACATAGTTCATTCTGTCACATTTATGAAAAGCAATCTTTATTTTCAGTTTAGTAATAGTCATTCTCATTGGGACTTTACATGAACAATGATAACGGAATTTTACACAAAACTCTGTATTCCTGTTACGACATTCATGTTGATTAAACATTGATTTCTATAATTGCTGTCAAAGATACTTGATTATAAGATGTGATGCATCATTTTTGTTTTTATGTATATTTTATAATTGAGGGTTGTTAGCTTTATGAATGTGTTCTAAATTTCGAAACTCATATGAACAAAATTATTTACATGATCTGAAAGGGAGGAGTCAGGGAACTGATTTTCAGACCGGTTTGTGATTTATTAAGCATCATATCACAGAGCCCGTCAAGGAAAAAATGGAAGAGGGGGTAGATTCCCTTTAAACAACGGCTTTGTATGTATGTACGCTCGCGTGTGTGTTCGTTTTCTTACTATTACAACAAGTAATGATAATACTTACCATTGTTTCTTTGGAAAAACGCCCAGACTTACATGAAAATCAATTTTATTGTGACAAAAGTTTGTGCCATTCGAAAGAAATATTGGAGAAAATTTTAATATAAAGATTATCTCTTTTCAATTTTTAGAACCAGATATTGGCTGGAAAATGACTCAAATGGCCTCCAAGGTCAACTTCACATAGCCTGTGTGGGAAGTTAACTTTGCAGAAGAAGATTACACTCACACACATGTACATTGTTAAAAAAACTAGAATATTTTCTTTTCTCTGGAGTTCAAATAGAATCCTATTTTTTATGAACACATTGTAAAGAATTGCATAGAACATGCATACATCATCTCTATATAATATTATTACACAACACACACACACCCACACACACACAGAGGCGTACACACACACACACACACACACACACACACAGCAAAGCAAAGCAAAGCAAAGCAAAGCAAAGTGATTAGAATATGTACACCAGAAAGTGAGATTAAGTGAAGAGAATAAAAGAAAGAAGAAAAGAAGGGAAGAATGCTGAAAAGAAAGAGAGCAGCGTCAGATAAGTAAAAACAGAAGAAAAAAAATGGTTATGGCCTTCGTTTTTTTCTCAATTTTCCTTTCATCTCTCGAATGTCAGTAACGGAAATTGTCAAGCATTAAATGAGATTTCTGCAAATATCTTTAAACAAAGTTCTTTGTCAACATTACACGCACACACATAAACAAAGTCAACAAAGACAATTCTATAAATTGCAACAGCGACACTTTTATTGCAACGATTATAACTACTTTAGCTCAAGTTTTCTTAGGAGAGAAAAATTGAAGTAGCATCCCGACTGCCAGGTTGTTACCATAAATTTTGAGCAAGTACTTTTCCGCAAGCGTCAGTTTGGTATTCTTAAAATATGCCATACTCTATCGTATGAATAATTTCAGTTACTTTGATGTTTTATTATTGAAAGAAATATGCATTCCAATTTTCTGGAGCTTGATCATAGACTCAAGTCATCCATTTCCATGTACTGATCTAGTTCAACAGCTCCAGTGGACTGCAGTCATTTCTTTGAAAGGCACTTTTGTTGTTGAATAATGATTTGCATTAGTGTAAACAATGTTGCTTCAGTGGTCAGTTCACAATACATTGTTCTCATCATCAATGTCAGAGTTTTAAGGAGGCAACCAGATTTCATTCTGACACATGAGAATTAATAATCTAGACAGTTCCATAAAATTGATTTTGATAGATAGGAAATACGTCAACGGGAGTGATGAGCATTCATTGAGTATGTTTACATTTCTAAATGAACTAACAAACATATTTACATCGTCTGCAAATAGGCGTTTGTATAATAGACAGAACATAGGTTGGCTATCTAAAACAGAGTGAAGTCCCAAAAGACTGGAACACTGCAATCATAATACTTCTACATAAAAAAGGAAACCCCAAAGACCTCAACAACTAAAGGCCTATAAACCTACTCAACTGCAAACAACTGTATCTATAAACTTTTCACAAAAAACCATCACCGACCGGATCACTAAAACACTAGATGAAAACCAACCACAGAAACTGGCTGAATTTAGAAGAAGTTACTCGACCATGGACCATCTCCATTCAAT
>OY735228.1:22732534-22797534 GCA_963457665.1 Thysanoteuthis rhombus
TGATGCTCCCCTGTGTCCGTTGCGTGGTTCAAAGTGTGAGGGTCCATCTTTTGTTTAGGTTCCATTTCTATGTTTCATTGGTGACTATTAAGAGGATGCATTGCTTGTATACCTTTTTTTTTTAGGACTGATGGGATTTTCTTGTTCTTGAAAGTCGAGCCCCCTTTTTTCCAATTTTAAATTGATCATCTCCGACACCCAGTTTAACCAGAGAACGTTGCTTACGTGATGGTTCTTATTGAGTGACGAACCAGACCTGTTTATAATTTGTTTTAAACTACGCTTAAATTTTATCATGGTGCTTTTCTGCCTTTTGGTTGTCTTCTCTAGTTTTAAATTTAACTGAATTTTCTCTCTATTTTTATTTCAGAATATTTTAATTTTATTTTTCACTTACTTTTCCTGTCGTCCCTTTCCTTCTCGAGCTCATTTTCCTTCTCAACGCAATTTATATCCGTAAGCTTTCAAGCAGCTTATGCCGTGCAACAAAACTCCTGAGAATTTTTTTTTTTGGCATTCAGTTATTCGCAGATATTTATACTCTTTTACCTTAGACGACTTTGCACGTTTGCAAAGATGTTAATGTACTAAATGGTATACATAGAACACAAAATAATTTAAGTCCTCTAGATTTTATGAATTTCTGGGTTATCCAAATATATTGGCGAAATATCGATACGTACGCGCACACTTTCGTAGTGCATTGAATACCAAAAGTTTTAGTATGATGATGAATTTTTCCCTTGAATGAATTCGCAAAACCTTTTAGAACCAATGTTCTATAACTGTCTATGAGAAACGTCAAAATTAATATCAATTTCGGTGAGAAACGAAGTTCGACATTCTGGCTGTTATAATCCCAGTTTCAAAGTTTTTCAGCATCTTAAAAGTAAATATTTATCGAATAGCAGAAAGAAATTATAAAAGAATTAGTGAACGGCAGAACTGCTCGAGTTTTTGGCGATACTTAACAGCATCTTATCTGTTAGTGAATTTTTCTGTGTCTGTAGGAAGAATACTCAGTAAAAACCTGCATTCGTTCTTTCGCTTGGTCGTAAAGAAAAAGTAGGTCATAGCAGACATATGTCGCTCTTATCATAGGACAAATCAATAAACATCTCTTCCTCTGCCACACACAAACATGTGCGTGCGTTCACACACATATACAGACAAACACGCACAGAAACAACAGTATATATATATATATATATATATATATATATATATATATATATATTTATATATATATATATATATAGAGAGAGAGAGGGGGGGAAAGACGAAACTTTATTATCTATAGGTCGATTGTAGTCAAACTAGCTTTTACTTTAGGTCATACAATAGTAGAATTTGCTTCGGTATCGCCTCGATAGACCTTTGCAGAAAGTCCAGTGGTATGTTGGCCACAACACAAATGCACTCCTCCAGTTCGTCCAAAGTTTGTGGTTCGATGCGGTACACCTCCTCATCTGTCCAGCCCCGCAGAAAGATTTCGCAAAAATTCAGCAATACTTACAAAAAAATTATTACTGGGAGTTAATTCTCTAGCGCACACACTCATATGTATTTCTATTAAAAACTCTTTCCGAAGCGACATCCAGTTTTTACTCGGCGAATATGCCAGTCGGCATAAACAGCGTAAATAGAATAAACAATTTAAGAATGGTATTGAATCGAACCTGCGTCGATAGGGAAGCTGTCTGAACGCGACGCAGCTCTCACCATCCAAGCTAAACAACCAGGTGGTGATTCGAAAGCTCGAATAACTGCTTAATACCCGAACCTCATCTTGTCTATCCTCTGTCCATATCTGCTTTTTATATTCCTATCAACGTAGAGAATTCTATTATAGAAGAAATGAATGACAGGATAATACATTCGTTATTATTCTATTCTTATATCTCTCAATATATATATATATATATATATATATATATATATATATATATATATATATATGGGAGAACGGGGCTGGTTTGGTAATGGGGAGATTGAATCACTTGCTTGAATATTTGTTTCCACTAATGGATTGTGCCCCCGTTGATCACATTTTGAACAAAAAAATTAATCGGTCACTATCCTACTAAGCTCAAGACGTATGTGGTGTAAGCATGAAAAGGTTTGGATGAAAAACGTTTTTTTAACACCATTAACATTTTTACTTTGACCGGGCAAAAGTTGTAACTTTTGTGACAACTTTTTCTTGGAATAGAATGTAAAGAAAACCACTCGTTTGGTGTTGATTCGTACATTGTAAGCAGGCTACTTGGTATGCAAATTAGACAGAGAGAAATCAAAGAGATTGCGAATTACCAAAAGAATTTTAAAAAATGGAAAAAGGGCCAAAATCAAAAGGGAAGAAAAAACTATTAACACTAATGAATCTGCAGATGATGGAACCTTTTGCTTTTGTGCGTAGAGCCTTATTTCAATTAAAGGCATCGGGAAAATTGGTTAAAGTGCACATCTTGTCAAACGCTGACACACGTTGGATGTTTCAGGAAACAATAGGGGTTAATTTGTTTGTCAAAGCTATTTATATATCGTCCGAACTTTGCTAAATAATCGCGTTATTGATCTTCTTATTATAATATCAGTCCAATCGTTTTATTGGTATTTGCTCGCAATAAAGAAAAAATCCGTCCAGTATGAAATAACGATGATAAGATGTTCACAAACAAAATTTAAAATTCCATTTCATAATGAGAAAAATAATATTGTTTATTCAAACCATCTGTACTTGTAAAATCTAGAGTACTAACAACAAATGAATATGTCACAGCGTTGCTTCCATCTCTATGAAATTTTCATCTCGACTTGAATGGCGCTAGCCTAATTAGGTTATACCTATGTGAACCAATTTCAAATTCTGCTGGTGTTTATAAAAACGTCTGATGAATTCTATTTAATTTGCTGTCTAGTGTCCACTTTAATTCATATAAGTTTATTATACGATCATAAAATGAAAATCACATTAAATTTGTTTATCTTCGGTCGTTTATATCTAATTCTATTTAAACTCAGAGGTGATAAAATGACACACTTACTTACTGAATCTCTTTATGTTTATGCTTCTAATATTGCAGATTATACGACTGCACAAATGATAAACTTGTAATTGCCGAAAAGTGTTAGAATTCTGTGCAAAACATAAGTTTGAAATCGAATAACCACTGATAGACCATTAGGATCGCAATATATTTTAAATGTAGTTCCAAATATTGCTGGCAAAACCATCTATTTATGTTATTTTATTTTTTCAATTAAAGATATCAATTATATAGACCGCAAATAATTCATAAATTTTATTAATACTTATGCAAAATTCAAAACAATAGGTCATATTTCTTTAGTTAAAATATAAGATAGCTATTTTCAAAGAGAACACCAAAAAACTTACTATTTTGGCCTGTTGGTGGTAGTGATATTTTTCATGCATGCTATGCTTGTATGTATATATATATATATATATATATATATATATATATATATATATATATATATATATACAGAAGTTTATTTTTTATTCAATTAATTTCAATGACATTTTTTTGAAAGGTGGGTCATAGACTGAGGATTGATAAATAAAATTTAGGGTGGAGCCAAGATTTTTTTCAGTGGAGATATATATATTATATATCAAAACAATAACTCGAATATAGAAAATCAAAACCTACACAGTTAACCCCCGGCATGATAGCTATACATGAACTAATTTTCATTCAGTTTCAGTTTGGTGTATGACGTTGTCTGGGATATGCACTCTCTGGGTGCTTTCCTAGTCAATGTCTGCGACAGTATCTATTTCGGTTGGTTCATATTGATCAATGCAAGCAAAAGCTAATCCTTCGTTGGCAGATATTTATCCGATTATCAATACATTTCCTGCCTTGCACCCCCCATTCCCACCACTTACGTACACGTACGCACACATGTACAGAATAGAGGTTTCATAATGTGTCAGAGATCTAGATACTCACTCATATGCTCGAACATGATCAAAAAATTTAAAGAATCAAATCCTTCACTTTACAGGTCAGGATGATTATTACCTTTCTCTCTCTTATGTCTTCGCATGCACGTGTGTGTATGAATAGTAAGTATCTTCATAAACTTTGTAAATCAATCAATCGATATATCAATCAATCCATCAATCTCTCAGATATAACATGATTTCAAATATAAGAAATATTCTTTATTTCTCTCCTTTCTGTATCTGGGTGATAATTGGGTCACCTCGTCTGGCCTCGAAATTATTGCGTCTGTCTGTGGTTATCTGTCTATTCTTCCTGTATTATTCAGATATTTTTCCATCTTCTTTTTCTTCTCTATTTTCTTCCTTTTTCTTCTATTCTTTTTTTCTTTTACGTGTTTTTTGTGTGCATCTTGTTTAAAACTTTATACATATATATATATATATATATATATATATATATATATATATATATATATATATATATATATATAGTGGTCACAGTTTTCTACTAATGTTCTTTTCAATAATCTGGGACTACTTGTAATTGATGATTGTGCTAAGCTTCTTGGAAATCATGAGAAAAGGGGACGACCATTAATAGGAAACCCTTATCCGCCAAATTTATCAAAATATACTTTAAAAAGATTCGGTTGATAAAAATCTATAATGTGAGCCATTTTATAAATTACGAAACTGGTTTTTCTCTCCAAAGAAATATTCTACGGATGCAAGATATTGTTGATTCTTCATGAGTTATGTAGATAGCGTTATGCCGTAAAATCTCAATTATAGCTGTGTGTCTATGAAATATGACCTCACATTCTTTATTTTAATTGAGTCATCCCAAACTCTGCTTATCAAGAAAAAGAATGTCACAAATTTGGAAACATTCTAGGAGTACTGCTTTTGGTTATGTTTAATGTGTTTACTATATATGTTGTTTATAATTTGTAAATAAAATCGCACAATTTCTTCTAGATAGTTTTGAAAAAAAAGATTCACTCAGAATTTTTTCTCTTTTTAAGGTTAAGTTATTTAGTCAATTTCCGAAAGAATAGTGAAGCAGGAATAAAATTTGGTTTGATTTTAACAATCAATGAACCTTTGTCAAATGTATCTGCTCAGTAATTTGAAAGATTCATGTTGGTCTTTTTGTTAAATGATGCATCTGCTGTAAAATATTGCCTGGTACTCACTTACTGAAGTTAATTCTCCGATCCCCAAAATCCCTGTGTCCATCTTCGCTGATGTAGATTAGTTTAACTGATTTAAGTTGTTCGTTTTAATCTTTCTATTTTGAAAAATATCAAATTACTAAGTAAGAGGTAGAAGCGAACATTGACGCCTTTATTCTATTTTATTCATATTCAGCTGATGAAAAAAAAGGTAAACTTATTAGATGACAAAGGGAATAAATCAATACGTATTATCGAAGCATCAGATAAGAAATTGAAACTCTGATATATACAAATTTGTCTACTGCAGGATCAAATTCTTTCTTCTATAATGATTACTGCAACTCCTGTGTTGTGCATATAATGGATAAATTCGTAGCTATGTCAGACTTTTCAGTTAAGCCGAGTCGATAAGAGAGCTGGCTCCTAATCACGTGTTCGTTATTCTAGATCACAGTAGGGAAAAGGTGATTATATAAATGTATTTATTAATTGGAATTAAATGAGCCCTTGTGTATTTCCATCATAAGTTTTCGAAGATATGTAAAACTTGCCAATCTAGCTCAGCCAATAAGAGAGCTGCCTATCAATAAGTTGGTCTTGATTTGAAATAGGGGAGAATGTTATTTTACATATCCGTTTGGTGTAACATGATGGCACAGACAAACAGTGAAGTGTTTGCTCCCCTATATTTGGTGAGGATTATTCTTGTGATAAGAAAACAAATTCAACTCCAGATTTGTTCTGGAGTTTAACAATATTTCAATTTGATTAATTCTGTTCGTTAGCTTCATCAGTATATCCTTATTCCCTTCATATCCAATAAACTTGAAACTGAGTCATCCAATGTATTTTACCATGAAAATGGTTCTGCGATCGATATTTTACACCATTTCGTTGACTGTTTATTCGCCATTTGTCACAAAGTAAACATTTTGAGGAAAAAAATGTCTTCTCCAACGTTTTATCTACTTTCCCCGGGAGGTACTATTTGAGCATGTCAGAGACTTTTCGCAGAACTTCATACATGTATTCAATAATGTTCTATAAAATGTAAAGATTGAAATGTTACAGATATTGTTTTGCGGTGATTTTCTATCTCAATTAATCACCACAAGTGTAACGTAACTCAGCTGCTACTTATGCACTGATATACAAAACACAAATTAGAAAAGAAATACCATTGTGAGGGTCTAGGGCACGGAAAAAGAGATTAATCGTGAGATATCTTAGACTTTTCTTCGAGATGGTTCTTACCAAAGTGCTTTCAATCGATCCATTTTACCATTTGCTTTTGTAATCCATTATATTTTTGAAAAATATCTAATGGCACACTCATTTTTTTCTCGTTTTATTTTCTTTGTTCGCCGAAAATCTAATTATGATAAAGAAAAATACTCTCAATAAACAACTATGGAAAGCAATAAGCGTAAGCCCCAAATCGGAACTCCCATTGTGGAGCCATCTAGAAAAATAAGGACAAGATTTTCAGATTGCTTACCTGGCAATCAGAGAAATTACTCCTAGAATTGAACATGTCTATTCTTCCAAAATTCTTCTTCGACTTTTTTCCTTTTTTCTTCCTTTTCTTTTATTCTTTCGTTTTTCTTTTATGTTTTTTTTGTATTCATGCTTCGGGCTTCAAAATTTAAAATTGACAGTCCACGCTTTATATATATATATATATATATATATATATATATATATATATATATATATATATATATATATATATATATATATATATATATATATATATATATAACAGGGATCACAGTTTTCCAATGTTCTTTTCAGTACTCCGGGACTGCTAGTTATTGATTACTGGAGAAAAACTGATAAAAATGCCAAACATCTTGGAGAACTCTAGCACCATATTAGACAGGGTCTCAAAGTCACAAAACTATCCGAAATCAAGAGAAAAAGGAGACGGCCATCAATAGAAAATCAAAGTCAAATTTATTGAAATATGCTTTAGAAAGATTTGGTTGATAAAATCCTATGATGAGAGTCATCTCAAGCATTGACACTTCTTTTGATGGACGCTAGTCTCTCTCTCTTCAAAGAAATATGATTTTTAGGGAAAGTTCTTGAAAGCATGATATTGTTGGTTCTTCAAGAGTTATGTCGATAACGTTGTACCGTAAAAACTGAATCTTAGCAATGTTTCAGTACAAAATATCTACTCACAATTTTTACCTAATAGGGACAAGGTTTTCAGAGTGCTCATCAGGCAATGAGAGAAATTACATCTGGAACTGCACACGCCCAATTCCAATTTCAAATACGCCTCATCGTTGGAAAGATTTTCTCTCAATCGATTTTTAACCCTTTTTTTTATTTATGAAATTCTTTGAATATGAAACGAGTAAGTTTATACAAGTCAATATTCAGATACGTATCTTGTAATGTAATTTTGAATTTATGTTAATTCTAACAATTTTAGGGGCTTTGTTGATTCAAATATTATGAAAGAAAAAAGGTTAACTGCATAATCCACACATAATTAGCTATGGGTTGATATTGTCAGTCACTCTAAGGGACGCAGCTGACGTAAAATAGAATTTAATTTGTGTAACTGACATAGTAAAAATCTAATTTGGTTCTTGTTCTAATGACATAATAAAAATATTGAATTTGTAGAATCATCATGAGCCTGTTAGCGTCCGTTGTTGGACATAGACCTTCCCCAAGATTCACCAGACCTTTCTCTCTCATGGGCACTTCAGAGCCGTTATTTTCTGAATTTATCTAGTTCGTCACGCCATCTTACTTTCTGTTAGCCATAGTCTCGCACCTGATCTTGGGGAATCCACGTAGTGAGTCATGATATCCAGCTGTTGTCTGACATTCTTGCAACATGTCCAGCCCATTGCCATTCAAGTTTTCCAACCATAATAAAATAGGAAAAGTAATGAAAACAAAAACAAAAAGTTATGCAAAATCTGTTGGTGGCTGACCCTCCAAACAATCTGTAGAGAAAATCTGTATTATCCACGTATATGAAATGCAACGTGTATATCCATATGTTTTATATATGCTGTCATTTTTACGGCACAGATAAACGTGTGTATGAGAATCTGTTACTTGGTGTGTGTGTGTGTGTGTGTGTGTGTGTGCGTTTATTCTATAGTACGTTTTGAGACATCATTATTAACTTAATTATTATTAACTCAATTATTTTTTGAAGAAAAGAAAAAAGAAAATTGCAATTTAAGAAATTTTTCACATTGATTTTTCTTAATGCCTTCCAGTTTTTCCAACACATTTTTGCAGAACCAGAATAATCCCAAAACAATATGAAATTAATGATAGGAGCACACACTCGTACATGTGCACGCACTCAAGGATTCAACATTGCAAGAGAATTTCCATAACATTAGTTTAAAATAAAGACACAGAAACCCGTACCACTGAATTTATCGGAAGAAAGATGCCATCAACCGGAAGAACGAAATCCCCAGTTAAAATAGCCTGGCTGCAGAACGGAAAACTCTGACTGATACCGGATGTGGCAAGACGGCCAATGGCCAGTAGTATCATATCGATACTGGTGGGTTTCTTTCTCCTAATCGATCCAGTTATCACAAATTTCAGTTCCAACACATTCACAGTTTTGCCCCCATAAGCCATCCTACCACTCTGTGTTGAAACACGTTTGAAATATAATAGTTACAGGTGGTGTCAGTGAGACTTTAAAAGTTGATTACATCACCAAGAAATTTAAAAAGGACTGTTCCATACAAGCCGCCAAAATGTTGAGAATCACTAAGTAGAACTGGGTATTCAACAGATTAGAATAAAAACACATTATCAGTTATTATAGAAATAATGAAGATTATTACAAGAAGCCCTGGAAAAATCTACTCGGAAATAGAAACATACATAACACCCAGTCATGTTGGCGGCAACTTATCATTAACAAGTTAATGTTTTGACATAAACTAAATTGAATCTAATATTAAGTAACCTTGTTTTTAGTGATGAAGACTCTTGCAATAATCATAATGGGGATAATACTGCTGACACAGTTTCAGATATCTTTAATTCTTTTGAAAATCAAATTTTTAGGTTCAAATATAGTGGCAACTATCGCGGGAGATATCAGCGGAAAATTATGTGAATTGTCCTTCTGTTTTACAATTCTTTGTGGATCTTTCTTGTTGATTTCTATTTTATTGAATGTTCATTTGGATTTCGCTTCAATGAAACGCCTTCGATTTCACGATTCAATTCTCATCAGTTCACAAGTTCATTTCAATACACTTTTTGATTACGACAGTTCAAACCTGTTTGCTCTCACTAACCCACCCTTTTTTTTCATCGAACTTTTCTACTTGTCATCATCATCTTTCGTATTCCCCTTCTCTTCCTTCTCATCTTCCCTGATCATTTCCATCAATTATTCTTTTTAATCTATTCGTTTCTCCTTTCTCTTCTTCACGCTTTTTCTTTTCCTTGTTTTTTGTATTGCACATTCTTTCCTTCAATTAGTTTTCTTTTTCTTCTTCTCCTCCTCCTCTTCTTCTTCTCATTATTATTATTATTATTATTATTATTATTATTATTATTATTATTATTATTATTATTATTATTATTATTATTATTATTATTATTATTATTATTATTAATCTCACACCAGTTGCCTGGTGGTAACCGCTGTAGTTTGAGTGACAGCAAGTCTCCTCAAGTCTCCAGCCCTCCTCTCCTCGTACTCATAGATCGCAGTAATTCTGCGATTTACAGTTTCACACCGGTTGCCCAGTGGTTATCGCTGAAGGCTGAGTGACAATAAGTCTCCCCAGGTCTTCAGCTAACGTCTCCTCTCTCTTTCGCATATCATGACAGAGCTACGATTCGTTGCAGTCCTTATATCTCTAGCACCTTCCTCAGTATCCGTCCAGTGCCCAGCAGTGCTGTGGTCTGTACGGTCTCTATCCTCCCCCTAATCCCGATCTCCTCCAGTCTCCCCCTCAGCGTTTTGGGGACAGTTCCTAGTGCTCCCACTATGACCGGTACTACCCTGGTTTTCATGTTCCACATTTTCTTTAACTCCCTTGCTAGGTCCTGGTATTTTTCCCTTTTCTCACCCTCCTTCTTTTTTACTCTATGGTCTGCAGGTACAGCAACGTCTACTATTTGGCAGGCCCTCCTTTTTTTGTCTACTATTACTAAGTCCGGCCTTCTTGCCTGGATGAGGTGGTCAGTTTGGATGTCGAAGTCCCACAGTAGTTTGTGGTTGTCATTCTCCAAAACTGCCTCTGGCTTGTGCTGATACCACTTTTCCCCATGGTTGAATCCCATTTGTTTACTTAGTTCCCAGTGTATCATCGTTGCTACTCTATCGTGTCTATGCTTATACTCCTTCTGGGCGAGTTGGCTACATTCACTAGTTATGTGGTTTACTGTCTCATCTCTTTCACCGCACATGCGGCATTTGCTGTTTGTCTGTGTTCTGTCGATTTTTGCTTTTATGTAGTTTGTCCTTATGCTTTTGTTTTGGGCTGCCATGATGAGCGATTCTGTTTCTCTCTTAAGGTTTCCCTTTCGTAACCACGTCCATGATTTCTCGTCTGCTATATCTTTTATCTGTCTTTTAAACTCGCCGTACATATTATTATTATCATTATTATTATCATTATTATTATTATTATTATTATTATTATTATTATTATTATTATTATTATTATTATTATTTTGGAATCTCACACCAGTTGCCTGGTGGTAACCGCTGGAGTTTGAGTGACAGCAAGTCTCCTCAAGTCTCCAGCCCTCCTATCCTAGTACTTGTAGGTCGCAGTAATTCTGCGATTTACAGTTTCACACCAGTTGCCCAGTGGTTATCGCTGAAGGCTGAGTGACAATAAGTCTCCTCAGGTTTTCAGCTAACGTCTCCTCTCTCTTTCGCATATCGTGACAGAGCTAAAGTTCGTTGCAGTACTTATATCTCCAGCACCTTCCTCAGTATCCGTGCAGTTCCCAGTAGTGCTGTGGTCTGTACGGTCTCTATCCTTCCCCTAATCCCGATCTCCTCCAGTCTCACCCTCAGCGTTTTGGGGACAGTTCCCAGTGCGCCCACTATGACCGGTACTACCCTGGTTTTCATGTTCCACATCTTCCTCAACTCTCTTGCTAAGTCCTGGTATTTTTCCCTTTTTTTTCAATTATTATTATTACTATTATTATCGTATATTTCGACGGGTAAGGCGACCTTCAAATAAGATGTGCCCCCGATTTTAGTCTGAATTTCTGGATTTTAGCCCACTGTTTAGTCACAGTTTTTATATTTGTCCCGCAGGCAACTCAGTTTTGGAGGGTGTTTTTTGAATGCTTCAAGTGTCGCCTTATCCACTGAAATATACAGTTTTTAGCGCATTTATGTTTGCATTGGGTTTGTTGGTTATCACAGGAGAAAGTACCCTAGTACCTTACTTGGTATTTTTTGCACACTCTTCTTTTCATTTATCAAACTTTCTTTTCTTTATATCCCCATGGCTCTTCCCATTCTTTTCATCTCTAATTCTGACCTCTACTTAAATCATTTTCCCAAATACTTTTCTTTTCATTCTTTACGTCCCCTTTATTTCTTCCAGTGCCTTTCACCTGCTCCTCTCCCACCTAACAACTTGAGATTCAATTAGCGCCCAGCATTGGCGCAGAGTGAATTACTTGTAAAAAAATGCGTATGTAGTAATATAATTGTAATAACTTGATATTAATGCAGGTGCGAAATTGACCAATTTCATCTTACAATGTTTAGTTGCATGTTGGTACATGCCACTAAATTAGTTATCTCGTGTCACTGCATGAACATTTCTTCATCAGATTTATGTTGAAATATTCTTATTCAGTGTTTTTTAAGTTTATACTTCTGTTAACTCAGTGTGCATGTATGCATTTTTCTTACCGGTCATGTTTTCTTTAATATCAATATGTGCACACGACGTCCTCAACTATAACAATAATTGTTCAAAGGAATTTAATTCCCGGGGTGATTCAGACCACCAATATCTTGATTAGAAAATTAACACACTAACCAACTGAGCCACGGAGACATTTATGCAACATCTAATTATTTTTAAAAATTGTGAATCAATTGTGTCTGACTTTCGAAATCTTTCTTATTTGCAACACGGAAACTCTTACAAATTGGAGAATCCCTGTTCAATTTTTTTTTTTTTTAGATAGATAATTCACTAAATCAAATTAAGTGTATATGGACAGTTTGGTGTAATTCACTTCTACGGTTTGGGCATACATTGCTTTTTATAAAATTCGGAGTAAAATTCACTAAAAATCTATAAGTAGCGTTTTTCATGGCCATTTTCCTGAGTTAGTGTTATTAAAAAGCTACTCGCAATAAATTTCTCGACAAGATGGCATATATTTTTATCAAAATTGGTTGATTTTTACAAATTATTACAAAATTAAAGTTTTTGATTTGTGTAAAAACTTGACTTACTCCTAAATGCGGCTTCCCGATTAATAGGAGCATATTTGTGACTAAGTCATTTTCAAATTCAATTCTTCCATGTGGATTCCAATTATTAGTTCCATTCTGACTCTATTCTAATTCCACATTCCTTATTTATTTTATCCGTCTTTTTCACTTTTTAACTCATTTTTTTGTTCATTATCTATTATTGCTGCAGTTGTTATTGTTGCTGCCAAATTCGTTTTTCAATTCTTATACAGAAAGTGTTTCGACTGAAAAAGGCCTAGCACGCATGCGCAAAAGGAAGCATACTTCCTATCTCCATCTGGTCTATCTTTTTCTGCACATTCTTTCACTTGATATATTGTATTCCTCCATATTGATAAACCAATCAGAAAACAATACTCATCACCCACAAATAAAAATCACATTACACGGTGTTAACATACTTGTCCCCAAAAGAACAGATAAATCTTTAATCTTCATGTGTCCACTTTGATAAATATTTGATAGAAGGCGAAAAGTGATAAAATCTTTTCGCCACTCATTGTTGCATTACAAAGTTTCAAGCCTTTCCAAAGGTGGACTTTCATCCACAATTTACGATGAATTCCGAAGTACTGACATTTTATTAGGGTTCCCTATTGATTTGATGTATCAATTGTATGTACGATTGAATATCAATTCAGCTTATGATGTAATGGCGTAGCTTTCCACATGAAAGAACCTAATTGTTTTACCTTTCTTTGGTCTAGATATTCCCACTGGTAATCTGACGGACTCTTTCATTACTGTATACCTTTTCTATTTCTCTTTCTCTAATTCGTTCTTTCTCTAATTCGTTCTTTCTCCAATTCTCTCTCTCTCTCTCTCTCTTCATCTATCTACCTATCTACCACTCTAGCTATATATATATATATATATATATATATATATATATATATATATATATATATATATATATATATATGCGTGTGTGTGTGTGTGTGTGTGTGTGTGTTATCTATCTCGCTCGAAGTGAAACAAAGATCCTAGTGAAAGTCGAACATTGAAGGTCAGAAACGAGCCATGGAGCAGTCGTTTGATCTGGCGAATGGAAGTTGAGCAACGAACAAAAGTATCGGTCCCGAGGCAAGCTAGCTGGAATCGTACTTGATGAGAGGGACAGGCAAATATCTCATTTCAAAAGGTGCCTCACGAATTTCAGGACAGGGTCAGTGATGATGACATCCAGCCCAATAAACTTGGCGTATACGGTGTTGACCTGAGGAGATAATCGCATTTCTCAAGAAAAATGCATTTCCTTGTAAGAGCAGGGTTAAGATCCTGGGAAATCGTGTATTGACAGCCAGCCGACAATGTCGACAGAAACATCTTTCGTATGCGGTTGATAATTCACTTGGCGAGGAGAGGCTTTGTTTGTCGTCGACTGGGCTTCGTTATGCCACTTGGAGATGGGCTGCATAATTCGGTTCTGATCTCGATTCACCGAAACACGACTCTATATTCTAATAATATTCTATAGATAAATGTATATAAATGTATATATAATGTATGATATTCTATAGATAAATGTATATGAATGTGTATATAATGTATGATATTCTATAAATAAATATATATAGATGTTCATTTCAAAAGGTCATATATTACAGTATATGTATATAACAATTATATTTGTTTATCAACATAAATAAACATAAACGTTAATCTTTTGCTCAAAATTTACCTTGAGCCTTATCCATGGACCTCATTTTTCTATTCTTCATTTTGTTTTTCTATTTTTCGTTCATTTATTTTCTTTCTTTCCTTCTTTCTGTCATCGGTCTTAGTTTTTCTTTCTCTTGTGTCTAGTTTTTGCTTCAATTTCATTCCATTTCCTTTTATTTTTCTACTTTTATTTTTATTTTTTTCCTACTGAACTCTTTCCTCTTTTGAATTTTGTCAAACTCCCGTCAAAGTAGGAGTTGACTTTCATTTCTCTCCCGTAATAATAAGAAAAAACAAGGACAATGACAAGGAACAACCCTCACCTAATTCAGGGGAGCAAACTCATCACTGCTTGGTAATGACGTCACATTAAACCAAACCGATAAATGAAATAAATGACCACGTGATCGATAGGCGACTCTATTTTTAACTGAGCTAAACTTACAAATCTTACATATATATGAATTTATCTATTATATATACAATGCAAAAGTTGCAGAAATCATCTTCAGCCGGATCTGAAGTATGAATGGAGTTTGACCCTTCAGCAGCCAGGCTTGTTTCCATTATCTTTCCAAAGTCTCTTTCCATGAATTCTTTAATTTTCATCTATTTGTGTTTCTCTTCTGATTTTTCTGTTCATTGCATTCTTTTTTCTACTATTATTTTTTGAGTTCTCGTCCCCCTCTTTCTTCTTTCATATTTTTGTCCCTCGTTCTTTTCTTCTTTCTTTACTTTTTCTTTCACCTTCTGCTGATTTTTATTTCTTCTCCATTTTTCTTTCCGACCATTCATTTGTATTAACTTAATGGCGAATGTGCAGCTAATGGCAAGCCATAGAATCAAAACAAAAATAAGAAAAAGGGGAAAGAAACTGAAAATGAATGGATGAAAAGAAATCACACAAACATTCAAGTATGAAAACCAAAAATTGACAAAAAAAGGAATCGCTCATAGAAAACAGGACAAAACATACTAAATAAAAAATTAGATAGAAATCGTGGGAGAAAAAGTTTGATAATACCAAAAAATTGAAATGGTTTAGGAAAATGCTCGAACTATTCATGATGGTGATTAAGAAAAATCCAACAGGAACAAGTAATTGAAAAAGAAGAAATGGGAAAACGTTTAACAACAGCAGGAATAACACAAAACAATAAATAGAAGCATAAAAAGAACTTTAGCTTCCATAAGATGACAAAATAAAATGTTGGTACAAAAACAACCACTTTCAAATAATAATGATGGCAGTACTACGACTACAACAACAACAAAACCAACAACAACAACTACTACTACTGGTAACAATGAAAGATCTTTAAATAGATTTTAGCTATCAAAAGCCAGGGATAGAATCTAGACATGGACAATAATGATAAACGGCATGTCAAATGCTCTCATTATTAACATTTAGATTTTGAACAAAAATAAAGGATATTGATGAGTTTCTAAATTCTGAATAGTTTTCGCGTTATGATAAGATTATACTGATGGAGATTTTGTGGATAAATCATTTGGTTCCTACTTAGAAATAAAGAAAGCAGTTTAAAATATAGAGTATCTGATTTACACACTAGGATAGAGAAAAACCCGCTGGACTGAAGTTGAATTCCATTGATTTTGCATCCGAAAGTTATTCATTGTGAAAGAATGGCAAGAAGCTAAACTGACTAGTTTTATAACTATGACTTTATTTATTATATATTCAATAGACGGGTTGCAGTAATCATCTTCTGTCAGAATAGAAGTAAAAGTAGAGACTGGCAGCCAGGTTTATCATTTTCTTTCCAATGTTTCTGATGTTCCGAGATGAAAATTGAGTGGAATTAGTGGAGGACCAAAATTACGTAAAAATCTCAAATTCCCTTCTCTCTCTCTGTGTCTCTGTCTGTCTGTCTATCTCTCTCCCTCTCTCCCTCTGTCTGTCTCTCTCATGCACACTCATGTGTATATTCGAATTTCAGGGATGTCTCTCTTTCTATAGTATTGTATGCCGGTGGGAACCCCGTGATGGCGACTATGAATAAGTTAATTTTACTTAACAGGAGTACCCGACACACACTGGATTGGATAATGTCACTTCTTTAAGCAAAGTTACTTGATCTTTCCAAGTCACACTAGTTGAACACTATGCACTGATCTGATTCCTTTTTATAAAAAAAACCCATATATTTCTTCGACAGGATAACGATAATATCAACTGGCAGAGCCTATACAATCATCTCTAGTCCTGTTCAAGGACTATCTCTCTCACTTCCTCTTTTAACTAAAAATGACAAATATGTGACGATACAAGAAGAGGAAGAGGCAAATAATAAGATGATGAAAAGCAAGATGTTGTTAATGATGATAATGACAAGAATGATAATAAAACGTGTTTGTGGACAAAAAGAAGTCTATAGAAATTGTGGTTTGAGGAAAAAAATTCTTTGGAAGCAAATTCAATGCAAATTTAATATAGAGAATTCAATATACAAAATTTAATGTAGAACATTGGACACAGAGAAACCCATTACATTTAACAAGATCATCGAATGATGATAAGCTAGAATGTATGATTGAAAGTGACATAGTTTTATCATATTTGCTGCTTTTGAAAGAGCGTATTGGTTAGTCAGCTGGTTTCCAGCCGTCAAGAGGTGAATTTTACTCTCGGTAACTTTGAGATGAAACTTTTTAAGTCAATAACTTCATCATCATCATCATCATGGTCGTCGTATTCGTCGTCATTATTCTTTTAACGTCTGTTGTTGGATGTAGACCTTCCCCAAGATTCACCAGGCCAGAAGTTGAAACATTCGATTATTTTTTCTGATTGTGTTTATTTCAAAGTTTGAAGAACAAAATATTATCAAGTTTTTAAATCATTTTGGAGGATCAAGTAGGGAGAATCATGTCCCCCAAATGATGCCTTTCTACCTCCTCACATAACACGGCACTTTCTTCTTCTTGCAATTTCCAATCGAATATTATTTTCTGGAATGGTTGCTGGCTTGCTTGTGTGTATAATTTCCTCACAGGAAGAAATCTGTAGCGGTCAGATTGGGCCATCGAATTTCTGAGCTTCTGGAGATCAGAGCCAGACTTTGTGAGAGGGCAGAAGAGCATCATTTGAAGGACATAATTTTCCATACTTGATCTCCAAAATGAATTTGAATCTGAAATTTTATATTGTAATTCCAACTTTGCAATAAATACAATTAGAAAGAATGGGATGTTTTGACTCTTATGAAACCCTGTACAAACATACGGTGACTAAAATCAATAATGTTCCATGATACCTATTAATGATAATGTTTCAGAACGATGATGTTTTGAAATACAATGGTGTCAACAGAAGAAAAAAAAACAGTTGAATCGAATTGAATTCCATTGCAAGACAATAAAGAGGAGGAAAAGCAGAATAGGGAGGTAGATGATGATGATGATGATGATGATGCTGATGTGGAAACGTTTTCTCATCGTTTGCATCAGGCACTTTTGAAAACATTTTAAGGCAGAGCCTTCATATCACATTGAAATTGATAAGAAGAAAAAAGCTTTGATGTAAAACCAATATGGAAATGCTTTCACCCAAAACGAAAACAAAAAGCAACAATATAACTTTTTCCATTGTGTCTGAAGATAATAACAACAACAGCAGCAACATTAATAATAATAATAATTATGATAACAATAATAATAATAATAATAATAATAATAATGATAATAATAATAATAATAATACCACCACTGCTAACAATGATAACAATAACAAGTATGTAGAGGAATTGTGGGGAAGGGAGAATAAGGAGAAAAAGTCAGGAGTAATGGACGAATGGGTTCGATATTGGAGAGATAAAAACAATAATAAAAGGTCTCAACTTTGAATTTCGCACACTTCCAAACTCATTTAACAACAATATAAGGCAACTATTGGACACCACGACTCACATCGTGGATACCCGGAGATCACATGTAAAATTGTGATCGACGAAATATAAGATGGCAAGACGATTTAGACAAATTCCGAAAATATTCGCTCCACGACGCCCACAACCGAAAGGTCTGGTGAATCTAGTCGACAGTCACTGTCCGACGACTGATAATGATGATGGTGATTTTTCTGTACAAGTAATCCTGTTTTTTAAAAAGAAATCGACTTAGATGAAATCGCCAGAAATACTGTTGGTGATTTCTTTTTTTCTTTCTAAATTGCCTTTTGTTGACATAACAATCCTAAATAGTAAAGGTATCATTATCAAGTGAAATCGAATTAACTGATTTGACCTTTGTTGTTGAGAATACAATGTTTAGTGACATTCTGTCGAAATCGGATCTATCACAATTAATAAACATGCATTATCTTTCTCTTTTTAAGCAACCATAAAACATCTGAGTTTTTTTTATCATGATTTGATGGAAACATGTTCAACGATGCGTCAACCATCCATGGTACTAGTAGTAGTAGTAGTAGTAGTAGTAGTGGGAGGAGGAGGCAGCTGAGGATGGTTCATCTGAAAGTTTCATATCAATCCAACATGATACGGCTGGAAAATTGATATTTAACTCAATCGAGACCGACCAATCGAAAAGTGTCTTATAGAGATGGGCGGACGCATCAAAAAACGGACGTTACTAAAGTCTTGAAAAACATTTACATATGTACGTATGTATCTATCAATCTATTCAGCCGCGTGTAAATAATTCATATTGAATAACATATGATCACATCTAGCTCAAGAATCTTCAGTTCTGCTATAATTTTTGTTCTATTTACAAACATTTGATGAACTAATACTGCTTTCTCCTTCCAAATCTTGTCAAAGAGTGTATAATTGTTGTAGTCTTTCTGAGTACATTTTTCAGGAGCACCCTGTGTATTGACAAGGTTGATTTTAATACTGATACCTTCATCCTGTTTTTTTTTTATTTGAACTGTTTTATCTTCAGATATCTCTTATTAAGACAAACGAGCTTTGGATTGAAAAAAAGGCAAAGAAAACAATGAAGGAAATGAGTATCAATACGAAAAGATGTTTTTTTCCAAGATTTCATAGATTTTAAATGGAAATCTAAATTTTCTTGTTTGTTCAATCAATCGTATGAAACAATTCATCGTTTCTCTCTTTTTCTCTATCTCTTTCTTTCTCTCTCAACACACACACACACACATGCACACACACACACACACACACACACATATATATATATATATATATGTATATATATATATATATGTATATATATATATTTCGGGAATAACTTGAATGACGCTTCCGTAGTCAAACTGGCTTTTACTTTGGGTCATACAATGGTGGAATTTCTTTTGGTATGGCTTCAATAGACTTTTACACTTCTCCAGTTCATCCAGAGTTTGTGGTTTGGTGCAGTACACCTCCTCATTTGCCCACCCTCATAGGAAGACTTCGTGGAAATTAGTTGGAGTTAATTCTCATATATATATATATATATATATATATATATATATATATATATATATATATATATATACGAGTCTTGCAGGCATAACTTGGATTACTTTTATCCCGTTTTGTACATGCATTTATTTACTTATTTCTTGATAGATAGACAGAAAGACGAAGACGGTACATACATGTGCAAATTAAATTATATATATATATATATATATATATATATATATATATATATATATATATATATATATATATATACATATATATATATGTGTGTGTGTGTGTGTGTGTGTGTGTGTATGTGTGCGTATCCATGCATGTGTGCATCTATGTATAGGCTGGAAAAAATGCTTGTATGGATATAATTAGTTTTAATATATAAAACATTTCAGTGGATACAGAATTCTTTTGACATTTATACACTTTGGTTCGAAGAATTTAAAAGCTTTCAAATAAAGTAACCGCTAATAGCGGAAGGTTTGCCAGGGTTTTTAATAAAATATTTCTTATTTTAATTAAACATGTAACACCTAAATACTGAAGAGGCAATTTTATTTAGTTAATCAACCAACCCAAGACAGGATGAGAAACATAATTATCTTCAACCTACATAAATGAACATAGTGAAATGATTGGTAATAGGTTTTCGATCAGATCTCAGCCCAGTAGCCTGATGACCAATTTCCTCTCGAATCTTAATTTTATAGAATAGATTTCCATTTTGGCCTCAACTTCAATTAACCCTCACACATTTTTTAGCTTTTTCTCCATTTTCCGTTGATAAACAATTAATTTTTGCTTCTGTTTTTTTTTTTAGAATATCTTTTTCGTAATTATCAGTATTTGAATTATCATTTCGTCGATATCCAACGTGATCGCCATCTTAATTACTGTTCTCCATTTTTTTTTTTTTTAAATTTTCTAGTTGAATTTTTTTTCTTTTTTTTTTAATGAGGTTTACTTTTTGGTTTTTCAGGTATGTTGAGTCGTGACGTCATACAAATTACCTGTACGATTGTTCCCATCGATTCTCTGCCTTCTTACTTTCCTCCTTCCCCAAAATAATTAGGCAGAGAAAGAAAGACAAGCAAAGGAAAGGTGATGATGAGGATAAGAGAGAAAGAAAGAGGAAATGAAGAAAACAGAGACATTGAGAATAATGGAAATAAAGCATGAGAAATGGATAGAAAGCAATTGAGGCGAAAAAAGCAAGCATGAAATTTAAAGAGAGAGTGGGAGAGAGAGAGAGGGGGCGTAGAGAGAGAGAGAGAGAAAGAAAAGGTCAAATGAACAGTAGGCTAGACAGGAAGACAAATATGAAAGAGAGAGAGAGAGAGAGAGAGAGAGAGAGAGAGTGATAGATAGATTATGTGAGCAGAAGTAGTGGAGAGAGGAAAGAAAGAGATTGGTGACGTAGAGATAGAGCTTGACAGAGATCGATATTTGGGTCTCAATAATGGTCGGGCTTGATTGGATCTTCACACTAATCCGATTCGATTCTAGGAAACATGGAAAGCCACTCTTAAGTAAAAGAGTTTCTTGTCTTTACAATTATCGACTGCAGATGCTGAGGCCACCAGGGAAGTAGCGGTGGAGAAAAGGAAGAAGAAAAAGAAGAAGAGTTCATTTCTACCGACTACAGGCAAAAATAAGTGAAAGTATAATTATCTGACACTGCGCGTGCGTATAAGCCTGTTTGCATAAGTGTGCGCACGTGTAGGTATTTATATAGGTAATTTTTGTTTCGTTCTCGGTTATTCATGCTTTTCGACACATCTATGTTGCTGTATCTGCTTTGGAGTTTTTTGCCAATACCTAGCCCCAAGCAATGCACACAAATGTCTTCGGTTCGAAGTTATTTGCTGTGCCTGTAACCGGATTTGAAAACGAGTTTTCCTTCTTGGCTAGTATTCACGTAATGATGTAAATGTCTAAACAAGTAGAAGAAATGCTTGTGGGTATCTCGGACTTCAAAATCATCCTATTTAGGCCAAGAAACGAGACCCTACTTTTTGTGGACAAGGAAAGAAATATGTCAAATAGTGAACATGGTCGTTTACTGCCGTGGCCGATAATCAGATTTAAAACTGTATTGATAACCAAAGAATTCCGTTCCTTACCTTCAGGCTTCTGTCAAAAGACTAACGATTGAGATATAGAGACGTGAAGACTTACGGGCGGCTGAAAGAACAATGGCAGTCCAGAAATCATACACCTTTTTCAAGTTACGTCCCTTTGAAGGATGTTATCGCATCGATCTACCGAGATGACTTTTGGCGTGTGATCCGACTTTGAAACAAGAAAAGGAAAAGACTCCGTTCAAAGCTTCCAATGTTGTTAACGCAATTTTTGATATAAATTGGCAACATTTGTTTCTATCGTAAAACTTTATGTTTCCAATTGATTAAAAAAATGTGAAGTTGTTAAGTGATTTTGAAAAAAACTTTTTTAGTATCCAAAAAGTGAGTATCTATTTATTTTCCCCATAAGTTATAGGTCATAAATACACTCAGAATTACGAACGCCTTTTATCAGATTACATTTTTTATTTTATTTCGGGATATAAAAAAGGAATTACATGACGTAGAGTGACGTAAAGAAGAAAAGATGTCTCTCTTTCTTCGCCCGCTCTCTCTATCTTCTGTTACTCATCAACTCTATTAACTTGGAAATCAGAGAACTGCCGACTTTCGTCGCAGGTAAAAGAATAAAAGAAAGCATTCGAATGATTTTATGTCGAACTCGCAGCTACCATCAGGGTCCGAAATATCCCATTCATGATTTATGATGTGTGAAGTGAACAAACTAAAATTCTGTTTTTCCGCTAACCAAATGAGAATACAAAATCTGACTTAGATGACATTTTTTTCATGATGATCATCTCTCTTATCAAAACTAAGCGCACTTTTATATACCTATGTATTAAAACTAGAAGCACTGCCTGTTCGCATCGATACGATTGGTGAAAGACATGCTCAAAGCCAATTGTCCTCGAATGTGAATCTATAAAAGCAGTCGTGATTGTGCAGAAATGTATCGATTTTGAGCCTGGATTAATGCTTACTTTGCACAAACAGCTTCTTTACATACATATATTCTCTTGAACGACCACATATGAATAAAATCAATTTTACGCCTTTATCCCCAGCGTATGAGTAGAAATTTTAAAATTCCAATAAGAACCAAACTATTTTCAATTATATTTATGATTTTGATGCAGTTCTCAAGGGACACTCAATGACAAAAAGAATTAGAATTGTAGGCATTTTGAAACATAAAAATTGGTCTTAAAAAAACGAAAATTGTTTATAAAAAATATTTTGTTAAATAAGGAAAATGGAGAGATTTCTTTTCTTTCCGCCCCCTATTCATGCATCTGTTATTGTTCCATGTTCTGCTTTCATTCATTCCGCAAGATGATCTTAATTAGTTAGAAAACGCCATTTGCTGTAAGCTTTTAGAATTCGGAACTCAACAATTCCATTTTAATGTATTTCAGAGTAAACCTATGAATTCTCACACCTGTTGCCAAAAGTTGGTCTGAACTTATTCCCCACCCTCAAAATAATGATCCTGTAAGAAATTTTTCCTCAAAATTCGTGACACTGCACCCATGGGTTCGTCTGTCTCTCCTCATATATATATATATATATGCATAAAAAGAGAGAGAGATTGGTGTTAGAGAAATCAAGAACTCAAAGGAGCTGTTCGTTTATATATATATGTATGTATAATTAATTGCGTTATATTATATAGAAGCATTTATTTGAAATGATCTCTCGTCGTTACACGATTAATGTATTAATTAGCCCAGATAATGTAAATAGAATAATCAGTTAAAGAAAATGGGGCTGCTGCAAAAATCGAAACTGCGACTGATAGGGTAGCCGCTTTGATGCAGTGATGCTCTTACCATTCAGCTAAACAATCACCGGTAATGCAATGGCCCAAATAACAGCTTTCAATCCAAAATCTTATTTCGTTTATTCTTGATCTATTCGTCTCTTTCAACGTGTCAGTTATGTATCATTAATTGGATATATATGATTGGAATGATTATAAATTGCATTATATTACATAGAAACATTCATGTGAAATGATCTATCGTTACAAGTTTACTGTATCACTTAGCCTCGACAATGTAAATAGAATAAACAATTGAAGAGGCCTTTATACCACCGGCAGCTGTTTAGCTCAAAGGTAAAAGCATCGCAACGGATACCATATCCGTTGCAAGTTCAATTCTTGGTGCAGCCCCATTCATTTCAATTGTTTATTCTAGGCAAAGTGATACATTGGCCGTGTAACGACTGGAGATCATTTCAAATAATATGATGCAATTTTTGATTTCATGTATATATACATATATAAATATGAATGTGTAAACAAATATCAAATGTTTCTCTGAGGTTAATTTATGTTTTCATGGGTTCTTGATTTCTCTTTCCTCCCTAACACCCCCTTCCCCCTCTCTCTATATATAATTATATATGAAGATAGACAGAAATTTATAATCATTCTGTCGGATCATGTATATCCATTTCTTAATTGATATATAAATAAATTTCTCTACTGTATGTTTTATTGAAGAGCTCAGTAATAATGTTATTGTCACTCTCATGTTCCTCAGTATTTTAATCTATTGGTTGAAGTTTGAATAGTTTCGTATTTCTTTGTTCTCTTTTAAATTCTGCACGTAGACCATGAAATGACTTCATCTGACGGACCTTTTGTTCTTTATAGATTCTCTGGGTTTGAATGTGATTATCTATTCATTCATCAAAATAATTAGAAACTGCCAACCGAGACTGTCACCAAAACTGTCGACATCGATTTCTTCAATTTTTCAAGTTGTTCTAATTTGCCAACTATGTAACATTTACTCCTCATTGTGTCCAGAAAATATATTTTTGGTACCTACCCTCTCAAGAGCTTTTTAGTGGGGTTGATGGGTCCAACAGTGATGCAAAATTGAACCCTTATTTTGTATCCGGCAAAATCTACACTTGTTTTTTTTCTCTAGAAAATTCAGTCTTCGTATTGATCCCTCCCACACCCAAAAAAATCCTTGAGAAAAACTTGTTATCTATTTATTCATTTATTGATCACCCCTTTTCCATTTTTAACTGATTGTTCCAACATGGCATGCTGCCAAAGATGTTGGTCACCTGACAGTTTCTATTGATTAACCAACCTGACCTGTCACTGTTATTGTTAATATTGAAATGAAGTAACAAGTTCAGCAGCTATAACAACATTAATGACGTTAATTTATCAAAGACCATAATTAAAGCAACCATTAAAATAACGATTGACATTATCTTCACTTTTATTGTTCTACTTCGTTGTTTTCACTTTCTTTTCTTTTTCTTTTAGTTCGATCAGAGATTCGATATTTTTTTGCGCCTGTATATCCAGGACTCCTAATCCCCCATGAAAAAATCGGGACTTTTATGGAGGTTTAAAGGAATTTATACAAATATTTACTTAACAATAGCCCTTACTTCTTTTTTTTACTGCTACATTTAAATATCAGTGAAGATCTTCCTTACCCCTCAGGCATTGGCAGAAATATCTACAATGCAAGGCAGAATCAGATAAGAATACAGAGAAAATGAATGAATGATTGAATGATAGAAATAAATAACCAAACTTTTTGAAATAAGAAAAAATAAATAATGGAAGATGACAAGATAAATAACGATAAGGAATGATCGAGGGGAAAATGGAAAGAAAAAAAAAACGAGAGCGGTATGGAATGATAACGATTAGAAGAAAAAAATACAAAATACATTTTTTCCAAAAAAAGTTACGTAAAGAAATAAATTACCCAAGAATAACAGGTCTGATTTGTTACACAATAGGAACGGTCATATGATCAATGTCTTTTGGTAGCATGTCATGTTAGGATGATCAATTAAAATAATTGGAAAAAAAGGGCTGGTCAATGAATAAGTTACCTCAGTCGCCTTTAGCTGAACACACACACACAAAAAAATTGAAAAAAAAGCGTGAATGCAACTGGACACTAACTTAACGAACTTTTTATCATAAAGTTACATTGTAAAATGAGAACCCCGCAGAAAACCTACTGAAGGAGATTCGGAGAAAGAAAGTTTTTGTTCACATGAAAAGGAGTAAATGTTGAATATTTCAGCTCCCTAGCTTTACATGGGTGGCCTGTACAGATGATTCAGATATAGATATCCAGCCAGACCGAATTGGAAACTGGAGAAATCTACGTTGATGATTTTGGTTTCGATTGATGGTTTCTATCAAAAGCAAAGGTATGATTGAAGGAAAAAATGAAAAAAAAAAAAAGGAATGAGTGCAGAATGCAATAATACCGATAAGAGGAAGAAGAATACAGAATGAAAAATAAAAATTTCAAAAAAGGTTACATGAAGGAATGAATAACCAAAGAAAAGGATAAAAGGCAAATGTAAAATGATAAAATAAATGATGATAAAAAAAAGGAAGGAAGCAAGGAAGAAAGTTGAAAGAAGAATGAATACGGTAGACGTTAAAAAGAATGAAAAGCCGACAGAAAAGAGTTAAAGACGAACAGAACAATGAATGAAAAAGGAAAAAAAATCGTTAATAAATAAAGAGGGGTAATATAAAGGAGAAAATGCATTAAATGGAAATACAATGAATGAAAAATAATAGGAACGATTAATAAAAGTATCGCAATTAGTGGAGAAAAAGAAATCAGTGAACAAAGACACTAAAAATTGCAACAGATCCGGTTGGTCACCGAACAGAAACCGTCACGTGACCAACGTCTTTTGGCAGCATGCTATGTATTGCATGATCTATTGAAAAAATTGAAAAAGGAATGATGAATTATTAAGTTACTTATCTCGCCTTTTATTGGGCAGTAATCACTATAAAGTCTGAATTTTCAAAAAACTAAGGGATTAATTTTTCATCACCTTACATTGCAAATTTAACCCTGACTCGAAAAATATTCACGGGGAATATCAAAATAGACAAAAACGTTTCTTTTTTTTCTCTATGAGTGAATAGTTACATGTTTACATTTTCATTCTTCTAGATTTATTTGTGCGGCATATACGAGCAATAGATAAATAGCCAGCTAACCATGCACCCACACTGACAGACAGACAGATAGACAGACAGACAGATCAACTTGGAAACTGAAGAAACCTATGTTGACAGTTTTGATGAAGGTTTTGGTTGACTGTTTCTTATAACGGAACGAAAGAAAGGAAATAATTTATCTAATTGAAAATATGCGTGGAAAAATGGAAAAATGAACAGTGACTCATTGTACGTGAAAGGGAATTAAATAAACATTAGAAAATAATGATATTTAACGATTTCCAATCGAAGGTGTGAACGCACATGCATTGCTTTCGGTAAACGTTTTTCACGTGAGTTTGGGTGCGTAGAAAAAAAGGTGTGTAAAAGCATGACACCCTGTGTGTATATTTGCATCTGAATGCTAAATACTACATTACTGAGGGTCAGATAATCCATATTGCTTATCGCACCAATTTTTTTTTAGATAAGGCTGGCTACCAAGATGAGGCAATAAATAAAACAGATAAATGCTGAAATATCTACATATAAGTATTCAAGTACGTATATGAATACTTTTATGTTCATTTGTGCATATCATTTTATCATCATCATAATCAGACTTTCACATCTCTTTCCATGATGTGCGTGATTGGAATAATCTTTGCCATGTCTCACCGGCAAACTTTTTCTATCTCTCTGCCATGTGCCCCGTCTTTTCCTACTGCGTTCACTGTTCATGCAAAGGTTTGCAGTACCATTTTTTGCAAAATCTTAGGAAAATCTTTAGCAGAATCTTTGGAGTTTACGCTGCTAATTCTCATTAGAGTAAGCATTCCCTTGAGAATTGCGCATAGAAAAGTTATCATTTTTCTATATTTTGGCAAAAAGTATGCTTTAATACAAGAAGCGTTTCTGAAATGATTTGCAAATTTTGGAAAGAAATTTTGTGGAGAACATTTTGGAGAAAGATGCAACAGAAAAAACACATGAACTTGCAGGAAAATTGAAGATGACTGGCCAATGAAAAATCAACATGGGTTTGACATGAATTCATGGAAATGAGAATCGATTATTATTTTAATATTTATTCGTCTCCTCTTGTTCGAAACTGGAAAAGGTCATTAAGGGACGGAATTTTCACTGATGATGGAAAATGAATTTATAATGAAAATCCGAAACGAAGGAAAGGCTCCAGCATCTCAACCCAAACAAAATCTACCGAGGCAAAAATTTGTTTGCTGAGATTTAAAGAGAATTCCTTGTCTAAAAAACTGGAACTTGGATAAACGGTCATTGTACAACGCTGTAGTAAGCAATTGGTTCGTTTGAATAATGTATTTGATGAGGAAAACTACTTCTTTTTTCTGGGCGAGAAAGCCGATTACTGGTTTTGTTGCATAGCAACGTTTGTCCTCAAGAAGCAAAAGTGACGCACCAAATAATCGTTGAGCTCGGATGTGAAGTTCTCCTACACTGGGAGTATTTTCATGACCTCTCATCTATCCATTACTTATTTCTGGGTAGGTTCAAGACGGAGAAATTATTTCAAAATTATATATTGTGCTCTTGATTTTTATTCTTTACATCCGTTTCAAATGATTTACCCACGAATGAATGATTTTTAAAACGTTTTTTTTCCGACGTGGGGGGTGCGATTGGGGTTTTAACTGTTATATTGAATTTTTTTTCCGAAAGTAAGGCCTCAAAGTATGCAGATCTTAATTTTTGAAAAATCAAAGTCATTCAATTCATCAGTCTCTTAACATAGTCACTTTTCAAGAGATAACTAATGTTTGATGACCTGAAAGCAAAAACATTTATTTCCGAAAACATTTCTTTTTCTATTTTGATATACGAATTTTCATTCACACAAACCTTAAATGAAATTCTCCTGAGCAATGCTGCGTATCCCTGGTTCTATTAAATAAAACTAGTTTGATTAGAAGTAAAAGTCTAATGAATAATAATTAATAATGCAAATAGAATTGAAAAGTCTATCAAATATTAATGATAATTGGATGTCAAAACGTAAAGTTTTTTTCAGTGTTTCTAAGTGAAATAAAGTCGATTGAATGTTGATAGAAATCGAAGATAATTCTATCACAGCAACACGTTACACAGCGTCTTCGATTCTAACTTCAAATTTCTTGTAGAGTTTTAATTTTCATTCTAATTTTTTTCATTGGTTTTTAATTAGTTTTGAAAAAAAATATTTTGACCTACAAAGAGAAAAGCAGTCTTGATTTTTATCATTGCTGTCAGGGCCTGGATATGAATAGCCCAAAGACCTGCGCAATGGATTTTTAGGGTGAGGTAAGGCATACAGACACCTGACCCTATCCTTTAACCAACGGTTTGCATGCTATGTCCACCTTTACCACACGAATATTTGTGATCTTTATCTATTTGAGTATGACAGACAATAGTCACTTGGGTTTATATGTACATATGATTATTGTATTTATGATAATCCACAAGTATTATGATTAGGTACATTTGTCGTCTGTCACGCTTACGTCATTGGTGACATCTGGTGACGTAACTCAGTGGAAATAGAATATTATATGATGTTAAACTTGATAAATTGTGTTTGCACCTTTAGTTTAATATTCTGGAAGTATTGAATATAAACAAAAAATGGTGCGCATTGTATCTGTGTGTGTGTGTGAGTTTTTAATGAGTTAAACGAAGAATTAAAAATATCTGGGGTTTTTTTCTTAAGAAATAACATCATATGGTGGTGGTATAAAATTACCACAAGTCTATATGCGAACTCGGCTACTTGAAATTGAAAAAATAAAATTACAAAAATTTCAATCAATCTAAAAAAAATCACGATTAGAGCAATCGAGAACGTCAGTAAAAAGCAATACCATTTAGAAGAACGATTGTAAATTAATTGTTACTTTCAAAGGACCGTCTGATATCATACGAATTTAGCAAGAATCATCATCATCATCATCATCATTATCCTCTTTTAATGTTCATTGTTGGATAAAGACTTTTCCCAAATTGCCACCTGAGTTTCCTCATAGATTCTGTATCTTTGACTCCTGTTTTTTTCTATAATAAACCGCACTGTCTTGTGATCTCCCCGCGTGATGTTAAGCATGATCCTCTCTTGTGCCCGTTGCATGCTGTCGTTTAAATGTATCTTTCTATTGGATCGCCGTAGCCACAATCAACGATCAAAGCAAAAAACGAGCAGTATCTATGTGTAACTTGTAATGATAAATATTTCTTGCAGAGACCTCTAAATTATATATATATATATATATATATATATATATATATATATATATATATATATATATAGCAATAAGAATCCTTCTTGTATGAAAGAGAACATCAGTATAAGAATTCAAGATTAGAATTGTCTGTAATTGTTGCACATAAATTATTTAGTCGCAAAATCCAAGATCGCCTTATCCATTGAATAATGGTCTCATAGTCTCTTTGAACCTAAAAAGACAAAAAGAGGAATAAGGAAAATATGCGAGATCATTATTCATAAGTGAATACGTGCACACACATACTATCACACATGCCTGCATACATACACGCACATGCACATATACACACACATAGAGGAAGAGAGAGAGAGAGAGAGAGTTCCGTATCTGCGACCGAGCAGGTGCGTTTGTCTTTATATATATATATATATATATATATATATATATATATATATTCCTGAACAATGATGCATCTATGCAATCAAATGGAGTATATACAAGAAAAAGCTGTAGCAAGGTTTTACGTTTTGAATACACAGCCGACATCAAACTGAATCTTATCTCCCCATCAAACACATACATACAAACACATTATATCCGTGCTCAAACACGCTTGCTCAAAGTTACAACGACATTAAAGACCACACAAAAAATACATTATTTCCTTGAATAAACGAAAAATAAACAAGCTATTATCACACAAACATGTAAAAGAATCATGAATATAAATGGCATTGAACGTATATGCTTATATAAGCAGGTATTCATACGTACATAAGTTTGGAGATTGTAATAAAAACTTCCCCACGTCCTAACTCAGTATTACATGTACGAGATGATTTATGTGCGATCAGGTGCTCAGTGAATAATATAGATATCTACATACATGAATTGCAGAGTGTTCCCATCTAACGTCTTACACTCGGAAAATAGTTGAACCGAACAGGCTTCTACCCACCAAATCGTAATTGAATTTTACAGAAAAAAATATACTTCCACTTGTTTAATGGTAATAAGACATCTCTATAAATCCTTTAGATTTATTGTTAAAACAATTCTGTAAAAGCAAGAATCACAACTTCTCTATTATTGAACATTTATGAGGACGCTGCAAGACTGGAAGACTTCATATCCTGTTTCCTTAGGTTGAGACACAGTTAACTGAAGGATAAGGTCTCAAACTGTTATTCAGTTCACGTTGGACCTATTTTTCCAACTTTGTAACTCTCTGAATGCCTTGACATGAAATGGCCGTCGTTGAAGTCCTAAGGTCTCCACAAATTGCTCGAACCGTTGTTCGTTGGTCATTGACCACTACTGTTGTTCTGATGGCCAGTCTCCTATACTAGGTTTGTTATTGACATCGATATTTTCCTTAAAAGACACCACTTCTGTCAAGGGCTAAAACATCTCAAATAATAACGAATTATATCTCTATTCACTTTGAATCAGCAGACAAATGCAATTACATTAGTGGTTCTTTCACTTTCAGCACTTTTTCTATGATGTAAAAAATGATATTCAATGTGTCACAACCTAATATCATCATCATATAAACCTCTTTTAGTTTTTGCTTGTATCTGTACCATCTCTCTATTATGGTCCTAATTGTTAATGATAAACTCATTTTATATTTACAATAATCATTCTTGCTTTTCTATCAAGTGGTTATCCTAAAAATGCAAGATTTACTTTGTTGAATACTCATGACAAAGGAGCGTTAAAAGTGTATGGTATGAGTAACTGAATTACTTTTGATCCCTGAGAGGTTATAGCTACTCTTTTCAGTGATTGATATAAGATATGAATTTCAGTCAATTGCATAGGTTCGGGTAAGCAAAAGAAAGATGATATCAGAGCAAGTATTAAAATAAGAAATGCTACACCTTTCTGTTGACGTAACAACAAATTATTGATCGTTCAGTGTGAAAGATATAGTTCTGTCAAATAAGATTTATTCTTAACAGACACTGAAGTTGATAGATAATCATGATTAATTTACTGAGATATTGTCAATTTCAAGTGGTCGAAACAGATAGCTATTCAAATATAATCGGTCTTTGTTCGGGTTTACCTAATTTGTTTCACAAGAACGTTGAGAAAATCATTTTCTTAGGCAAATCGATATGTTTCCTTGTGTTATACTCGACACCAAAAAGAACCCCTAATAGTAGTTTTGAACGTATGAGAAAAATACCTTAAACTGTTTTGAGATGCAAAGTTATAGCTTTTTGTCAATATGAGGTTGATTCCATAAAACCGTGTATTACTTTGTAAATATCATGAAGCAGTTCTTATCAAAAAGTGCTCGCATCTTTTAGCATCATTTGATTAAACAAAAATATAATTTCTATGAACGAAATTTATCAAGGATCAACCATTAAGACAAATGGTTATAATAAGTTTTCACTTTTCACATCGAAAAGTTTTCAAACAAAATGAATCAACTTTTTTCTCGGCAATTCCTACGGACAACTCACCCTACTTAACTTTGTCTTTTTATCCATTCCAGTGATGATCCTTTCAGTCAGAAATCTTTATCATTTCCAAATTTGCTTAAATAACGCGTTGTCAACAAATACCGGCATTCTGAGCTTGTTTATTTCAAATATTTCAATTCGTTTTTTCTTATTGAATATTTTGCTCTCTGTGACATTCTTTAGAGTCATGTCAAACATAAAATTGCTTGTGTTTCAGGATCTCTCAAAAAGCCCCTTAGGTATGAGGATATATGTATTTTGAGAAAAAAGTACATTTTGAACACCTCTGTTATATGATCAGCCGCTTGTTGTGCCATGCAGACTATTGTAGCCTTACAAGTAATTAATGATAAGTTATGGCTTTTCTGGGAACTCCATAAATATAGCTCAGAGCTGAACTTGATTTAATCTATATAAACAAGTTCTCACTATATGATCTAGTTTCATGCCAAAAAAAAAAAAAAGAAAATGCACAAATTGTAGCCATTGGGTTCGATAATTTTTACAGAAACATGGCCTTATGCCAAACGATTTATTTCAAATCAATTATTAACAATCTAAATAGATTTGTGATTGATGTACATTGTATAATATATATATATATATATATATATATATATATATATATATATATATATATATATATATATATATATCCTCTGAAACAACTTTCATTGCGTGTATTTTGGTGCCTTATTGGGAAACTGTAGAAATAAGGATCAGCAAGATCACTGACTGTGTATCTCTTGCAGACAGAAACTTCAGTCGTTTGTCACCGAGATGGCTTTATATAATTAGTTAAAAGCTTGTTCTATTGGGCGCCTAATTACTGTGGAAAGGATAATGAGGAGATGGACTACCATCAGATATGTGATTAGCTGAGTGACTTCAATTCTCAACAGTGACTGCTTAGCTGCTTGTGTTCGTACGTGTATCACATTAAGAAGTAAACATGGCGTATTCGAAAACTAAAATTATCCTTTTAGTATTTGCACTCTAACCGGAAGATGAACAGAAGATTAGAATACAGGAGACTGGGACCAGTTGGGCAAAGGGACAGTTTAAATCACTTGCTTCAATTTTGTTTCCACAATTCGATGGCGCCATCCATTTTGAGCAGAAAAATCTCAGCCATTTTTCTACTAAGTTTCAGTTATACGTTTTGCAATCACGAAAGGAACTGTATGAAAAACATTTTTTCACCCTTGTAAGTAATTTTTCGCTTTGACAGACTAATGCCAACTTCGTGTTGTATTTTTAGGTGAATGATAGCACAGTTTATGGGAAATGGTAATAAACAGTATATATACTACATTTCATGTATGGAAAATTGTAATAAATAGTATATATACTGCATTTTATGTGTATGGGAATTTATGATAAACAGTATATATATAAAATTTCAAGCTGCTTCTGTCAGAAGCTTTTCTTGGAATACAATGTAAAACCATATGATTGGAGCTTGTTGTTACATTGTAAGTTGGGTTACTTAGTATGCTGTAATTGTATGCAATTGAAGCAGAGGGGGGAGCCTGAAAAATAACAAAATAAACTTCTAACAAGTCACTGTTGACATCATTCTTTTCTAAAAGTACTAGGGTTAGGGTTAAGGTTCTAATCTTCATTCTTATAACAATGTTCCATTGAGTTCCACTCGCATGGGATTTCACTTGTCCTACAAAGGGGTCATTATATTCCCAAAACCTCACTTTTTAATCAAATGAATCCTTCTGTTTGGCTTGACTTTTCATATTTCTCAATTATAACAATATATCAATCACATCTGTACATACTAGCAGGATAACTAACTTGTCCAATGATATTGTATCAATCATCTTCGGAGGTAGGGTTGGTTGGTACACCCACCCCCAAATGTTTGGAAGATAATCTTGATAAATCTTTCAGCTTTGAACGACCCATTCAAAGGATGTCTCTTTTCCATAATAACTTTTGTTCATATTTACGTTTCAATGAATCAATTCGCTTGAGGTTATAGCCATTCAAGTGAAAATTGTACCAACTAACTCCGGTTCCCCAATATTTCTTTCGGTACACTCACGGACTCCACTTGTGGAAACATTATGAATTACAATATTCGTTTTTTGAAACAATCTATGAAGTTTTGTCAATGTCGTCCCAGTTTTTGAATATTTTTGCCTGGCAACGTACAAATACATACAAGTCAACCAACCTTACAATATCATAGGAAGGAAGCGCTTTCATTTTGTGATGTAGGTGTGTATTTTCGCAATTTGAAACGAAATATTCCTATTCCGACAACCTGGAACCCGGTCTTGAACAGCAGGTTATCTTCTGTGAAAAAACCTCGCCAGTTCAAACACGTTATCTATAAGTAGCCAAAGGCACAAAAGCTTTTTTTAAATTCTTGTGTACATCTCGGTCTATGTTTTTGATTATTGATCACTGGAACAACGATTGACTTGCTATGCACCGAGAGATTTGGCTGGAAACACTGACTTCACAGCCACAGGTCAGAATTAGGAGAAAAAAAACCAGGTCTAGTTAGTTAGCCAATAGAATTTTTTTTGGCAGCATGCTGTGTTTGGGGTAATCGATTAAAAAAATTGGAAAAAAGTTGATCAAGGAATAAGTTACTTGTTTCGCTTTTTGTTTGGCGATGATAAAAAAAAGAAAGGTCTGAGTTTGGGAAAACAAGCGCGAATGCTGCTGGGCACCTAGTGAGGGATAAATTTAAAAACAAACAAACGAATATTCTTAGACATGATGAGGATTAAATGTTTGAATTTCCAGCCCTCTAGCTCCACTGGTGAGGCCCGTGCGCCTGATACATTCATGCATCACCAACTGACAGGATTGGTGACAGTATTGGTTGTCCATTTCTATTACACACATAGACACATATGCTCTCGCGTGCACATGCGCACTCTTGACAGATGCTTTTGCAATTAGAGTGCTGCTCGTAAAATCTATGACATCCATTTTATGTAAACACCAACGTTTGATCTAAAACATATTTTTACAAAGACGAAACTAGGGTTCCATTTTTCTTTCTATTGCGTAGCTATGTGTAGTGTGGTGCACATTATGTGCATAAGTGGAATATACACACACGTATATATATATATATATATATATATATATATATATATGTGTGTGTGTGTGTGTGTGTGTGTGTGCTTCTGTCTATCCGTATAACGTCGGTCAATGAATTTGTAATTGTATGTAGATATTTTTGCATGATTATGTTTGAATAAGTGGCTTAATATTGGTTCATATATACTTATGAGTGTATTATTTCTACAAATGCATATGAGGTGCATGTATCAGCATATAAATACATTGGAATATGTAAAATATTCCTTCAAATTTCTTCTCTACTTACATTCATTCACATAGTGATGAACAGTTTTGGCGAGATCCTACTCTAATTCACCAAATGTCCGTCTGTATGTGACACTGTAACTCAGGAATTACACTACATATAACACTGAAATTTTCCGTAGGTACTGATCGTACTCCTAGACATGTTTTTAGCAAGTGAGTCTTTGAAATTTCCTAAAAGTGTGGAGTCGGTGTTCGCGCTCATCCTGATAATAATGATTTGATTTCCATTTATCTATACAGTAATAATTCCTATGCACCTCCTAGTAGCCTAGACGGTGCATTGCAACCAGAGGTATTATACCGAGGTACCCCAATCCCACACCAAAAGAAAGTTTCGATCTATTATTGGGAACTAATTTTAAATCCTCCTGCGAGTAGGGCAGGTTTTCAGCTTGTACTCTTAAATGTTATATAAGGATATATGTTTGCCTACGTTTAAACATATTTTATGACATCTTTCCTCATTATAATTTTATCATCCAAAATTTTCCGGAGAAATATGTTCATGTTCTATACCAATGAAATCTTCCCTACGTCTTCTGATATGCTTGATATTTTTTTTATCTAATCAAGTTAATTTGTTTTCTTGTTCGAACATGAATAAGAGTGTACATTCATCTTCTATTAACTTCACTTCTCCTTACGTGAATAAAATAGTCAAAGTGCATAGAGCGAATGTTCGTGGTGCCTACATGAAATTCCAGTAATGCAAGCGGCGAATATAAATACTTTTTGTGATGTCGCAATTAGGTCATCTTTGAATCCTGTCAAAAGCGGAAGCGCAAAACCAACACTACTCCTTACAATTCTGAAATCTCATACTCTACGCATTTCAAGGCGAAGATGACATCTAAAAAAAGAAAATAAACATTTTATATGAATGTAGATATGAAATAAGTAAATGAACGAATAAAATAATCATAGATTTCCTTTCAATGCACCTTTTCTTAAAATCTTTCATACGTGCTTGCTATTTTCTTCATTTCTTGCCCCTCCTTTCTTTTTCTCTCCTTCTTTCTCCAATATTATTTGTTCTTCTCTTTCTTTGACTTTTTATACTTTCTCTCTCTCTTTTTTTTTCTTTTTTTTTTGTCACATACTCTCTCAGATATAACTATCTTCTTTCATTTTTCTGTCAAATGTCTCCCTTTATTTTCATTTTTTGAAAACCGTCGACCAAAACTTTTACCAAAACTGTCAACATAAAATTCTTCAAGGGAGTCTGGCTGACTATGTATTTATCATGCATACAGACCGCACCAATAAAATGGTTGAAAATTTGACCATTATCTCTTAATCATGCCTAGAATATACAATTATTTTGAAAATCACCCCAAATAGGTTTCAAGAGGCTTTTGTTTATTATGTAAAGTTATGCTAAATTGGTTCCTTGTATTTTACTTGGCAGCGTACACTATTTTTTTCGATTCGAACTTTTTTACTGATCACGAAACAAAATGTGATTAGTAATTTCTTCATATATCACTCCCTTTTTATATCTTTATATCAATACTGAGAGAAAAAAATTAATAGATCCTCTCCAACTCGTCATGCTGCCAAAAGATATTGGTCACGTGATGGTTTTCACTGAATGACTAACCAGACCTGTTCTTTATATCTTTTTGTTTCCTCCCTCTTTTCTATATTCTATATCTTTTTTTACTTTTCCAATTCTTGTTATTGCTTTGCTTTTTTACTTTCTCTATCTTTCCTTTTCCTGCCTTTTTTCTTTCCTTCTTTCTTTCTTCCTCAATTTTCCTATCTCCTTTCTTCATTCGTTCCCTTTTTCCTGCTTTATCAGTAACATGGACGACAACCAGAAGAGAATTACCATAAAATCAAATATGGACGAATGCGATAAAACCACAAAACCACAAAACCAATCTTCTCAGACGCTCGTTGAGTTCTGATTTAATAACTAAATCTTTTTATTTGTGTCTATTCTTCAATGGTACGACATTGAATTATTTATCAACTTATACAAGAGTTTCCTCTTGTAATGGATGCAGCTCTCAATAACACCTTTGAGACGAGAACTGCTTTAAACTCTTCTATTTTTGTTGCAGCATCTCTTGAATATCAACTCATGGTTAGTCTATTTTACCTTAATATTGATTAGCGTTTATGACACTGACACTTGTAACTAATATGATTGGCTGTTCTGCACCCGTATGGATGATCATACAGGCGAAGTGTGTCGAGAGACGCAATGAGATGAAGGCGTAATATATATATATATATATATATATATATATATATATATATATATATATATATATATATATATATATATATATATACCAGAAATCTTTACAGCTTTAAACACTAAACGTTGAAAAACTTTTTCAAAAAATGTTTTGTTTCATTCAAGTCACTTATTTCCTAAAATCTATTAATGTAATTTATGAAAATTTTTTTCATTGTCTTCTGTGTTTTGCATATACTTTGTTATTATGGTACTATGTGCAAATTTGTAAATTTTCTCTTCTTGGGATCATCAGCTGTTTATCATGTGGTTGTTTTGGGGATTTTAAAAACTAAACGGTTGTATTATCATAGCACCCCAGCTGTGTTGATCGAACACCATCCCACTTTCAGCTATGATTTTAATATATAGCTTATGTCACATACGTAGTTTGTTATTTTACATCGAGTATTATCATAATGTATTGTATATGGATGTGTTTTATATTTCACATTATTTGATTTGTTGAAACCGGGCTTAGTTACGTGAGTTACCCCCTAAACGTATTTAGCGATGAGGGATCAGTAAGTATAACAACAGATGTGACTTTCTATTCATATCACTTCTATTGAGTATCCATCAATGTGAATAATAAATCTGTTGTGTTGGTTTTAATCTCAGGCTACCTACAAAGTAACGTAATATCAGCTTTAAGAATACTAATTATAAAGAAAAACATCTTTGAGTTGATTCTCTATCAACCCATTCAACCAAAGAATTTGACAATTTTTCCCACTAATCTTTATATATGTATATATATATATATATATATATATATATATATATATATATATATATATATATATATATAAATAATAGTGTCATCCATAGACAGATGTTTCGTTGTATTACAACTCTTCAGTGTGGCTATAGACTTTCCATTATCCCATCCAGTACCACGAGGCAGGATTGAAACCTTTGTTTCAGAACAGGAGGCCGATATCCTACCTCTGTGCTACGGAACTGGACCGTCGGTAAGGCTGAATTTAAGTGATATATTTATTATAGGTTAAATTCCTCGACCACCAGAGTGCTCTATTCCAATGGAAGAGCATTGCATAAGCGAACAATGAACGAGTTACCCCACTTAAAGAGTGCTCAACCCTGAATAGAGGAGCGTTAATTATATATATATATATATATATATATATATATATATATATATATATATAACACTGCTTTATTCACGAATATCTTACTCGTCTGATTTTGACTATCTTATTCTTGACTACATCCTTTCGTGATCCATTCATTCTTACAATATCCTTTCACTATAAGACTTCGTCCTTCTCTTCCAATTCGTACATTTACCTCATTTGCTCCATGAGACTTGAACTATTTTGATTGTTCCCCGATGAATGCGTATTTATATTCACAATTTCCTAATGATGGGGAGGGATGAGAAATTTTCAGGTAAAACTGAACAAAATAAGGGACGGTTGTCTATGAGACCCTCCCTACTGGCTATGTTGGGAAGACCGCCCTCTGTTTTCTGGTATTTATCTCGAGTAGTCGATTATTTTTAGTTTTTACTTGTTAGTTTTTACTTTTCAAGTAATCGTTCGAACGCAATATTTGAAATTAACCAAAATAAATATCATTTCTTGGATTTCACCTGTGAATTGAGAAACGAAACGATGTCGCCTCAAGAATGACAAAATTATTCTTAAATTATTCAATTCGAAAATGTATGATTTTGTTATTCTTATATATATATATATATATATATATATATATATATATATATATATATATATATATATATATATATATATATATATATGCGCATGCGTACTCTAACAAAAGTGGTATTGGAGGAAGTGAGGCCATAAAATTTTGACTTCATTAAATATATTTACGTAGTAGGTACCGCTGATTTCAACAGAACTTATAATGCTCCCAACCTTTTATTTTTGTTCTTAGGTACATTTATTCGTACGGAAATGTTGGGTCTGTAAGCATATTCGTCAAGGTTGTTGTAACTAAAAAAGATCGATGTCACAGACCGAAATTGAGTCACTATAATCTGAACCATTGGACTAGAAACAATTTACATTTCGCTTTTTTAAAAAATATAATCATGTTGCATCTGCCAACTCCTTTGAACTGTTCAAATGAAAACAGTTTAAAGCCTGGAAAAAGAATTTCCATCCAGTCTCACATAAGTTTGAATTTATTGCTCGCATCATAACAGTCAAGCACCATGAATTTAACTATCAATTACCTTATGGATATCCTTCTATGTCAAAATATTTCCGTTAATTGATTTCCTCTAACCTATCGTGAATCACTATATATTTGATGATTTGATGTTATGAAAGCTATCAGGACTGATGGAATGGTATTCATTTCAGGTGCTCGGTTTTCCAACTTTCTCAAGGTAGATAATACACCGATACCCTGAACTATATATATATATATATATATATATATATATATATATATATATATATATATATATATATATATATATATATATATATATATATATATTCTCCAAATTCTTCATTCCTTCCTATGAATTCCTTTCTTAGTACAATAGTTGACGGATTAATTTCCCAAATAATACTTTTCTTCACAAAAGGCATTAATTTAACTCATATCTCAAGGAGGAACGTGGTCACCTTCTGCCTTTCTATAACGATTCCAGTTGTAAGTCAGTTTTTTTTTAGAGGAAAGTGATACTGTGACTCCCTTTAAGGAGTGAAGTAGTGGTGTGAAGTATCAAGGTGTGTGAATGTGTGTGTTCACAGTATGGTTGAATAGTTGTTCGTTGATTTTTTTAGTAAGTTGTAATATGAATGTGTATGACATATGCATGGGATTTTTCCGGGGTCAACTTCAGGACTTTGAAAAAAAGAAAGGGAGCTATGTTTTCCGAGGAAATCAGATCTGAGGCTCCAACTCCAAATTGAAAAAATATTTGATAATTATTACCGATTTTAAAGTACTGATGAAATTTGTTTCCCTCCTTCTTCTTTTTGTAACATTGTCGTTGTTTATTTTGTAGAAAGGGGAAACTGAATATTTTGGTTCTCGTGGAGAACATTGGTAGATATGCAAACTGACTTCGCGTTTCCTCTTCGAGGGACTCTTATTTGTTGTCTGTGTCCTGTTTTCCTATTCCTAAAGAGAGAGATATTTTCTCTATGGATTCCTTGTTGCAATTTCGACAAAGAATGATATGGATGATGTTTTTAACGTCACAAGAGAGCTTGGATTTGACTTTAAGGCTTTTACCACATTTGAAACTATATTTATATCCTTCTATTAAATGTATACCCAAGCCGAAATTTGGTCCATTGCATTTGGTTATATTTTTCTCTGATTCTATTTTCTCAGTGTACGTTGCTTTTGTCAGTATCTTTTTTAAATTCAAGAGGTTAACCTTTACTTTCAATTATTGAGGAATTTATGGAGATGCTGTTCATGTCGGAATCCCTTTTTATGATGTGGATGTCTTGTATTTAAAAAAAGAAATTTCTTTAGGGTTAAAAGGGTTGTTGGTATTGATGAATGGAACAATGGTTGTTCTATTAAATTTAGTGTTTATCGCTAGCAATTGTTGTCTACCAAGTTTTGTGGCTTTTCTATTCCAACTCTAAGTAGGGAGAGGGTATAGTTTTGTTTAAGAAGTTATTTTTTTTACTTCCTCAAGCCTAAGATTCAGAGTACTCTGTTCAGATATTATTGTTATCAAACGCCAGACTAAGGAAAATGGTGCACTGATCTTCATTTAATTAGAATGACATGAAGAAAATAGCAAGTAAGTTTACTGCCTGTGGCAGGGTATGTCAGTTAGAATTTCTCTTTCGTTTTTATCAAAATAAATTTTATAGTTTAAAAATGGAATCTCTTTTGGTTACATTCCATGTTATCTAAAATAAATTGCATGAATTTAAGTATGAAATTCTCATTAAATCTGTTTGGTATTCAATTGTGGTATTTATTAAGCCTGGATTCCAGTATCTCTAGTCCTAGTTCGTGGTTGATGTTCGAGTATAAGGACTCCACAACCGAGAAGGCTAGGAGGTTAGTGTTTTCGGTTGTTTTGGGAAGTTTTTTTAAAAAACTCGTGGTGCTTTTTAGAAAGCTGGGGACGTGTTCAGATAGAGATTTTAGTATGATGTGCAGAAGATTGCTCAGTCTGCTGGTTAAACATGATGGTCCTACTATTATCGGACGTAGTTTAAGATCTCTGATATTCACTCTACTAACCTCTGGTGTCGATGATTCTTCATAAGCTATTGTGATTTCTTCGCTTTTATGTACTTTTGACGTGTGTTGGGCTTTGAATTTTTCTCCATATTTTCCACAGTATGGTTTATATATATATATATATATATATATATATATATATATATATATATATATATATATATATATATATGTGTGTGTGTGTGTGTGTGTGTGTGTGTGTGTGTGTGTGTGTACTTATGGGATCCATACGTTTTTTTTCTTTCTACTAACTTTCATTTATTCTCATACCTGTTGTTAGCATCATTCCTCCAGGCCAGCGCAAAGGTTTAATGCAGTCTAGGCGGCACTCAAAGTTTGTGCCCCCGGTTCTATTCTAACGACTATTGTCCTTAGTTTGTAGTGCGCCCGAGGACGTTTGTGCGCTTGGCTACCGCCCAGGTTCACTTAATGGACGGACAGGACTTACGTTCCTCTGCTCGAACGATTTCTTCCTTTTATTCTTTTGTATTTCTACAGGTTTGCAAGAAGGATCTGACTCTGGAATCATTGATCATCACCACCAGCAGCCTTTTAGTGTCCGTCGTTAGACATAGAACTTTCCAGAAATTCACCAGACCCCTCTATCATGGGCGTCACAGAGTCAATACTTTATTAACTTGTCTCATTCCTCACGCCATATCATAGTTGGCCCACCGATTTTTTTGGATATAATCTATGGGGATCCATATTGCAAGTCTTGATGTCTAGCAGTTGTCAGACATTCTAGTAACATGGCCAGCTCATTGCCATTTGAGTTTTGTAATGGTTTCTATGATATATCTGATTTCTCTTTTTTCTCTATACACTGTGTTTTGTGATCTCTCCAAGTGAGGTTGAGCATGATCCCCCCCCCCACTGTTCGCCTGGCATGGTTCTCAGCTTGAGAGTCAATCTTTTGGTTAAGTTTCAGCACTATATATATATATATATATATATATATATATATATATATATATATATATGCATATATATATATATATATATATGCATATATATATATATATATATATATATATATATATATATATATATATATATATATAGATATATATATATGCGCATATTTATATATATGTCCTTTTAAGATTTATGGAGTTTTCTTGTTCTTGATGGTTCTACCGAAAACTTGCCAACCTAGTGAGATTCTTTGTTTGATTTCTTCTTTTGTGAATTTCATGGAGATCATAGATCATTGGAGTTGAAGATTTTCATTCCTCTCAGAATTAAATTCATCACGGAGCTTTTAATATTTACTTCATTTCCGACTTTTACAGTAAAGCATAAGCCAATAAAAACATATATTTGTGTACTGTGGTCTGATGAAACGTTCCTAATCAGTAAGTAAGTATTTATAGTTGTCTTCCTCAAGTATATTGAGTGCTATAAATGCAAGTGATTTAAATACTACACTCGGAAAAATGGCCTCCGATCGCAATAAATAGACTAAGAATACCAAAGTCAATTGATCTGAATAAATGAGAATTGGTACTTAGAAATGGAAAGATCATTTTAGATGGTAACAAAACAACTCAGAATACTCGTTACAAGCTAATAAACACAAACTTCCATAGAGTCACAAGATTAAAAATATCAAGCTACCTAAGTAAATAGCATGCAAGTATTTATGTATAGATGATATATACCCTCTCTCGGAAAGATGGAATACATATAAAAATATACATCCCCCCATATATATACATATGTGTGTGTGGTGTGTATGTGTGTGTGTGTGTAAGTATTTGTGCCGACACAGCTGAGTCGAGAGATGGATGGTTTAAGCGCGCTATTTAGAATTCTTGCTCAACGAGGGCGTTGTTAGTTTCGTCGACAGAGCAGAATTGTGTTAAGATTGCTGTCTGGTTGATGCAGGTTTGAGTCACGCGTGGTTTTCATTTCCTTCATTCATTTACGTGGTCGGATGTTCGATTTGCTATTCGGTCAATTCCGGTACTGGACGAAATATGTTTCCAAATAAATTGTCTCTAGAATCATCCCATCCCGTCGGACATAAACTGCCCAATTAGATAAATGGTTTATATATATATATATATATATATATATATATATATATATATATATATATATATATATATATATATATATATATATATATATGATTCGTAAAGCACAAGTCATTTTATCGATAGTTCCCCCCTACCCCCAAATAACTTTACGCATACTCCCTGTTTTTCTCGGCCATTGCAAAACTTGCCAGAAAAATTCCACAGGAAATAAATCTAATAATTATGTCACCTGACAGACTGGTTAAGAATAGTGTCGACTCGAGATACTTAGCGGTGAAATATGCAACTACCTCCAACTCGAGTAACACATTCGAATACCATTTTTTCCTACCCTTTCGTATACACACACACCCATCCATCCATCCATACATACACACACACACACATATATATATATATATATATATATATATATATATATATATTTGTATACATGTCTATGAATATCTCTCTCGCTCTCTCTCTCCCTTTCTCTTTCCCTTTATATATATATACTTAAAAACAGTATAACGAGGCAGCAATCCTTCATTTAAGCATGCATTGTTAAAAATAACAGTCAAACTTTGTAAGTTTAAATATATATATATACATATGTATGTGTGTGTGAGTGTGTGAGTGTGAGTGTGTGTGCGTGCATCTGTGCACGTGTGTCTCATAGAAACTGGAAACATGCAATGATAAATGAAAATAACACATTATTTAGATCATCTGGTAAGTTTCTTATAGAATTCAGAAAACAGAAACTAAAAAAAAAAAACGATCGATTGTTGATGAATTTATTTAGCTAATTTCCAATAAAAACAATCTCAATAATTTATTTGCAAGAGCTTTTTAGTGTTCATTTGCGGTTGTCGTAATGTGTAAGGTAATGTTCTATGTACTTTTAATGATAACAAGCAACAAAAAGTGCACTCGCTAAGAAACTGTAATTTTGTATCGTTTACAATCAAAATGTTCGGCCCCAGGCTTTATGCCTCCATACTGAGGTATACATGCCTCTTTATGTATCTTTATGTATAGATGTCACTATGGATTAATAGATAATATGAGCTTATTTAGGCAAGCAAAATTAGTCTATCAAACAATTTTGAGATTTGCTTCAGGAAAAATTCTTGTAGATGATAAATATTTAATTAACAGATAAGTTTTAATAATCAAATTCATTAATTCATATTTAATTGCATAACAGAATGAAACAGAAATGTGCAGCGTGCACAAATACATGCACCACAACAAATTCGTTTGCATCTGGCATGAAGAGCAGACATTAAAGTAACATGTATATTTGTCCCGTGTATTCCAGATAGAACAAACGATGTCAACTCAAAGCCAATCAATCTTTTTGTATGCTGTTGCATCAATTTCCCTTAAGCAACCCAGTGCCCAATTCCTCATCCTAGGTTTGCTTACTGTCTTTGTTTTCACTTCCTGAGCAGCGGTCTACACTGACGTCTAGTTTTTCGCATACCATCGATTATTAGCAGCAATGGTTGAGTAAGAGTATGCTTTCACTGCAGCTTACTCTTCCTTCTCGGTCAGAAAAGACCACTAACATTAGAATAATCATCGTTATAATCAATAGCCTGCCATTTTGATTACCACCACACTGATCAACGACATATCTGCATCAATTTCAGAGCTTCCACGTTAGCCTTTGATTATCGGCTAAGGGTCACAATAAGTTTATTTGACTTCCACATTTTACCCGGTTTTAACCACCCCTTTCTCTTACAACTGACACTTGTCTACCTAAAGAAATAGCTTCTTTCTGACTAGCCAAGCCTTTGGTGGGCAATTTATGTATCCAACCAACATGCTACCCGGAAGCATCTGGTGCTAATTATGTCTGATTTCAGTTCAATAATTCCTCAAGTCTATTGCAGACGGCAGGGACGCAGAGGAATCGATGGATCGATCAAGAATTGGCAGACTCCAACAGAGTGATTTTAGAATCTCTTGTCTCTCTATGGATATTCACATACCTTCTATACAGAGCGTTACAGAAACGTATACAAACTCAGTATGTTATTAACTGTCAAGGTTCAATGACTTCATTGACGTTTTCATATTTCCAGTACCACTTGAGTACATTTAAAAAAAAGATATGTTTGTCATTATTCTGTTCCAAATTTTCACCCGAAGAAGGCTGTACGGAGTTATTGACACACACACACGCACACATTCTCTCTCTCTCTCTCTCTCTCTCTCTCTCTCTCACACACACACACACACACACACACACACACACACACACACACACATATATATATATATATATATATATATATATATATATATATGTATATTAGTCTCATCTGTATCATTTACTTTGGCTTGTGTATATGTCCAATCGTTATCTAATTGTTATACACTCATGGATTAGTTTCCCATGTAAAAATTTGCTTCTCTCAGTAACCTCCATAACTTTCTTTTCTCTCCTCTCATTTCTTATCCCATGATTAAACTACCTTTCTTGCCCCCTCTCTTCTCTCATCAAAACACCAAACTATATTTTCTCCTCACATTCTATTCTGACCCCTATAATAAACTACCTAACTTTCTTTCCTCCTGTCTCTTCCCAGCCTCTCAGTAAACTGTCTCTCTTTTCATTCGTTCATGAAAATAAACAACGGAATCCTGACTAAATCTTAGATAATTGGATATCATCTATGTCGGCCAATGTCAAGTATTATACATACTCAAAGATTAACACACGTGCGTGCATACACATACACAAACACGCACATATATACACACGTAAATATATTTTATATATATGACGACATTCTTCTAACCTTTGTTTCTTCTTTTAAATCAACAACAACGACAGTAATATCATAAGCTGCAATGCGTGCATATTTAAAAATAGACAAGTTACTTTTATTCCCCCAGCCTCACAAGATTTCAACCCTCAAATATGATTTGTTTGTATAATACGTGCTTTATTTTTCCATACTCACATTTTCTTTTTCAATTAATATTTTCATATTTATTTCTGCACTAAGGGCGTCTTTTTAAAAGCTTTCATTGTTTGTTTCGTAGGATGCACTTGAGAATCTGATATTTTGGTTTTCATTTGTATCATATGAGAACTCACGTACCCAATGTTTTGAGCAAGAAAGCAATAAAAGCTATAAAAATTAATAAACACTCAGTGACATACATGTATGCTAACAGAAGGCAAATGCATCTTTGGAAAGTCAACATAGTTTGGATCTATATGTGTGTTGGATCTATATGTGTGTTGTTGATGTTTATGAATATCATAATGTGTTGATTAGAAACGGCCAAATCACGTTGGATACAGCAATCATTGTATGATAACAAATTAAGGGACATAGAGCCTGTTCATTACCTAGATGGATGACAGCCTTGGAATTTGCAGCTGCAAGATTGTTCTGTGACCGTCTTTGCCTATGCTCTGTATCCAATTAATAGAACATCTCACCAAGACTAGACTGTGCACTCGGCTCTTCCTCTCACACGCTCTGGTCTCACACATGCTGCGTTTGCACTTTTAAGAAATACTCGTATGATCCAGGGTCAACGACCATGTGTCACTGCGTTTCTATACACTGAAAATTTCAGCTTGTATTCTTCAAACGAGTTTATGCTAATTCTTTAGTTCTTTATATTTTAGTAAATTCTTAGTTTCGTAGCCAAGGACTTTGTGTTAAAGCTATCGATGTAGCATTAACGACCTAGAATGTTCCTTTTATTCATTTTTCCAGTGAAAATTCATTTATATTATCGTTTCTTTCATTTGAAAAAAGTACTTTTCACATTTAGATAAAATCATATATTTGGAACGCATCTGAATCTATGAACGTTCTCTTCCTATTTATAACAAATTGTAAAAAAATAGGAAAGCAACTTTTCAATTTCGATTTAAACTTTTTGAAACTAATTATGTTTGAATTGATTTTATTGAAATCAAAATACCAGTACGCACATTATTTCTATTTAAACGTTATGAATTCTTGTAATGCCACCAAAAATAGCCTTTGGAGTGTCCAATAAAGACATTTTTATATCAATTTGGACCAAATTTTGATACTGAATGGTTCGAATCGTCCAATTTATGTTTAATCAATCAGCAAGATCGATCTGGAAATAAATCCTGATATACCCGAGCTTCTAATTTCCAGCTGAAGATAGTCATAATGAAAAGTTTAACATATTTGTTGTCAAACTCTTAGAGAGTCGACTTTATTATATCTATTAGTCAGACGTGGAATTTGAGATTTCTAAATTTAAAACAAGAGAGAGAGAGAGAGAGAGAGAGAGAGAGAGAGAGAGAGTTGAAAAGAAGGTCATTCTATGACGTCATGTTATATCAATTGGCGTTTTCGTGTTCTTGGTATTTCTTTGTAAACAATATTCTGAAAAGTATCAATTTTATATGATAACAAGTATGTATGCTTTATTTATTTTTTCTTTTCGGTGAAAATTACCTTACAACTAAGGATGTCATTAAAACAGTTAATATAATCATAGAACCATTAAGAAATATGAAAATATAAGAATTCAAAAATGGCTGAAGATCGTTTCTGCAGTGTTTCCGTGACATCGTGCGTCCTGTTAGACATTGGTAGATTTGGAGGTCGAATCCACTTTGAACAAAACGTCTTTTTTTGGTCGCTTTTGGCGGATTAACCACTACGTTTAGAGGGATTTTTCTTTCTTTCTTTTGTTGTACCCATACTATTGAATTTTGACTGTCTTTTCGTATGTAACAATGACGGATGATAGTGACCAGAAGAAAGAGTCACGTTATGCACAAACAATGGTGACATAGTGAAGTACGCAAAAACCGATGATGAATCTACTCCCACTTCTAAAGCCCAACTAAGGTACTTAATTTTTACTGCTAAAGTTAGCAAATCCCATTACCAGGAACTATTAATGAAGGAGTTGAAATAGGACTCGTAATTTGGGAATGATTTTGTATAGAGAGAAGAATTATTTTAATTGCTTTTTAGATTTTAATGAAGTGTTATGAGTTTGACCTTAGCTCATCCAAGCTTGTTAAATTTTTACTATCATCGAGGACGTATTTTTTAGTGTGTATATGGATATGTATAAGCACCTGTATGTATATGTTCCTGAATGTATGTCTGCACATGTGCTTGTGTATGTGTGCATATTAATAAATCTAGTACAGGTATACCTCGGAGAATGCGGTTAATTCGTCCCAAAAATTGAATTACTGTCTAATGTAATTAGTTACACCAGTAAGTACTGCAATATCTTAACCGTACTATATCAAAACTCGCACTAATCAAGGTATTCTTGAACACAAATCCAAATCCTATCAAGTAGCGAGTGATACATGATTTTTAAGGTTCTACAGTAGATTGGTTCATTGGATTCGTGTTGTATCCTTTGATAGAATAGAATAAGCTATGATATTTTAGACAGTCTACATTACATTATATTTCTCGTGCCCAGCTACTCAAGATGGTTTACTTAAAGCCATATTAAGAAAGAGCCTAAGTGCTGCAACAGATTTTATTTTTTTCTGTACTTCTTGCTTTTATTTCTCTGGACAAGATAATATCGTAGATTTCATGAAGATACAAAGTAGCTAAGAGTAAGTAATGGAGTGCGAACTATTTTCTCTAAGATATTTAAACGGGCTGAAGAGAAATGTCGCATTTGGATGAAGAGCTTTGTAAGATCAGTTATCTCTTAAATATCCACCTCAAAGGGAGAGGCATCGTCTCAGGCTTCAAAAAATCTTCATGACGACGAGAAGAAGAAAACCTTCCATCATAATGACACCCTCATGGAGAGAACTTCGTATTGGTTATAATTCATGCTGCTGTGCAATATGATCTCCACTCGGATAGTGTAATGGTTAGCAGGTCTGTTTCACACACAGTTCTGGTTCGATTCCCATGATGAGCCAAGTGTCGAAAACTATCCTCCAGGAAAAAGAGCACTCAGCAGCTAACTGAGTACACTCTAAGCTGTCTGATTAAAGTGGATTTGCATCCTGCCAAGAGGTTGGTTATAAAAATCTTGTAAGAATAAAGTCCTGGTCTCAACCCGGCTTGAAGCTTGCAAGGATCACTGAGCTGACGCATACAAAGGAAGACGTATATAATATGCGTTCGCATTGATATTTCAAAATAGGTTGATACAGGTCCAGTTTAATGGATGCAGTATTACCAACTTCTTGCATTAAATCGACCCCGAAAAAGCGTAAAAAATGCGCTAGAAAACCCTGTTAGCCTAATATGTTCTTTTCAATAGTTGAAAAAGGCTGAATTTGTTTAAGATGACTAGAAATTGGCTAAACTTGCTGGAAAGGGAATGTTTGATTCATAGTTCATGAATTCGAAAGAAGTCCCCCCCCAAATTCCAATGTGGATTCTAGTTTTTTGACATCATTGTAAAATGAATTCGACGCATAAGAGAATTGAGGCGTAAACCCATGAAGTTTTCTTTTTTTCCCGTTCAAAATTCATAGCCCTTTGCTTCTCTTGGATTTTGCAAGTCTTTTACCTGATATTGAATAACAAATAGGTCTGACTGGTCACTTGATAGAAGCCGTCACGTCATTTGGCAACATACTGTATTGGGTGATCATTTACAAAATTGGAAAAAAAGGTGTAATTAATGAATAAATCACTTCTCTCACCTTTTGTTGGTCGGTGATCACTCGAAAAGTCAGAATTAAAAAACAAACAAGCGTGAACGCTGCCCAACACAAACTAAGGGACCAACTCAGCATAAAATTGTAAATTTGTAAATTGAACCCCCTTAAAAACCTTTCCGTGGAGGATTTTTTGGAAAAGCAAAAAAGGTTTTTCCAGACATAAGAAGGAGTAAATGTTTAAATTTTCATCCCTCTAACACAACTGGTCTGGCTTGTATACACGACAAGCACGCATATATAGATATAAGCAGCCAGCTAGATTTACTTGAAGACTGAAGAAACCTATATTGGCAGTTTCGGCAGACAATTTCTAAATGTGTGAAAAAGATTACACATCTCCGCGGATCCTTCATTAATAACACATCATTCTTCTCAGCTTTTGACAAACAATCTTGTCCCGATATTTTTTTTTACCAACTCTTGATTTTATCATTGGGTTTTCTATCAAGTGTGGTTGTTGATTTGTCGTATTTTTCCAGAGCTAATAGATGTTGAAGCTGATGTTAGAAAACCTCTGTTCTATCCAGGACAAGAAGGACAAGCGAGACGACTCTATCTAATGGTACCTAACCTTACATCCCGTGTATATTTGTGGTTGTAACTTACTGTTATTCTTCATTGCTCTTATCGAGAAAAAGCAAAGTGACCTGGTCACCTGTCCACCAAAACCATACCCATTACTGGAAATATTGGTAATGACTCGCCAGGAAAGAGTAGCAAGCGAAGTTTTCCAGAGAAACACGAGTAGCTGATAAAAATAACACTGAAAGAAAGCTTTACAGAAATATACAATGTAAATACATATACAATATGAATGTGTCTTTAATACCAGTACACACACAAATACACATGTATATATGCACACAAAATGAGCACATAACTTTTATATCAAGTTGTAATGATTCTATATTTGCTGAGTGTCTAAGCAGCAAGTTTCATTAAATTTGACTGAGTAGGATTTCTTGGTTGTAGGATTTCATTTTTGCTTTCATATCTTCTACTAGTTTTTCAGAGGTTGTAGTTAAGACCGAAAGAGGAAGCCAAAAATTAAGAGGATGCTATTATTATTGTTAGTATGGCCAATTACAATTACTGTAATCATTTGATGATGATGATGATGATGATGGTGGTGGTGGTGGTGGTGGTGTTTGGGCCGCTACTGATGATTTTCACAGATGTCAAGATAACGCTCGAGAGTTTTGGAAGTTTTGGGATAGGAAAAAGGCATTCAATCTTTTAAGCATATGGATATCACGAAGAATACGAGTTATCTGCGAAAAAAGAGTGTTGAGATTAACAATATATATATATATATATATATATATATATATATATATATATATATGTATATATATATATATATATATAGAGAGAGAGAGAGAGAGAGAGAGATAGATAGATAGATAGATAGATAGATGGATGGATAGAGAGAGAGAGAGAGAGGGGTGGGGGTATCTTAAGCTGGAGTGGATATCAAGAAAGGTGTTATTTGTCTCCTGGGGCAGACATCAGATGATTTTGATGTAAAAGTAATAATTAGATATCGCAAACAATATGAGTAATATAATAATTTTTTTTAGCACAAGAGGAAATTTCCTTTACTGTTAACAATATATGATGATTGAATATCAGTATGACTACCACTGCAACTAACAATAATTATCAATATTACTACTGCTACTAAAATGATTATTCATATGAATAAACTGAGTTCCGTGCAAAGGAAATCGAAGTACAGACAGTGAATACATCTCCCATGGAAACGAAAAACTGAATAGTTCTTAGTGGGTCTTTGATGACAAACATTCTTGATTTTAGCCTGACAAGTGATTCTATTAGACAAGCACACATATCTCCCCGTGTAAATATACTTACTTGAACATTTTCGTACAAATGAATAGGCGTATATGAACATCTAGAGATGGTTAAATCTATCGACTCACACACTTATTGGTACAAATACATTTTGTTACTTTGAATATCGAGACTGCATTCTTATAAATCCAAATGATATTACAAGTATCCCCGTGGCTATTAATAAGGACACTTATTATTGCAACATCTGCTGCTAATTATAGTGATGTTGATATTCTTAAGACAGTGTTGCGAATGGATTCACAACGTCCCATGCACATAGATATTTGGATAGGTAGACGGATATTGATATCACATAGATATCACAGACTTTGGAAGTACATGAATACGCTTATTACAGGGAAATTAGTAGCACACATTTACAAAGTGGGAACGGCTTTTCTGTTCAAACGTTTACTACTAAGTGAGTATCTCGTGGATGTCTCGATAGCTGCACACACACGCACACACGCAAATACACACACACACACACATACACACACACACACACACACACATATATGTATATATATATATACATAACTATAATCGTCAGGGAAGGAGATGGGGAAAAAGGCCTTCGTCCTGCAATAAACTTATGATTCTACTGCTGCCGCTGCTGATATATATGTTTGTACGTGTGTGCTAGTGTGTGTGTGTGTGTGTGTGTGTGTGTGTGTGTATGTGTACGAGTATGTGTGTGCGTGGGTGCTTGTGTGTACTTATGTGTGTGTGTATTCGTATGCAGAACTCCTCTAATTTTGTAAGCATAAAAACTTATGAAAGCACATACCCCGGAATACCTGCATAATTTAGAGATTAGTTCAACGTAGTCCGAAGAGAGTATCACCGTGTATGACACTGCCACAGTCAGCTGAAACAAATAAATATTAATAACTCTAAGGGGTAGAAAAAAGATCTGAGAGCAGGCTAAAGTAAAAAAATATCATAGAAGTAATTGAATGACAAGAATAAATGATGTATAGGGCAGAAGAAGAAGGAAGGTTAACAGATGGTGCAAAATGTTAACAGGTTTGTACCCAAGGGATGGCAAACGCAGTAAGAGAAGGTCATGCATAAGATGCAGAGATGAGATAGAAAGGTTTGACAGTAAACCACGACAGAGGTTAGCATAGTCACGGTCGGCAGTGAACTTTTTATGGTCAAAGCTGCCCATAATGAGGATGATATTGACCTGAACTCGACGATCAGCCCATTCTTATCATTGCTTAAATTTCCCCATGGTGTCTATTCCAATAGCAGACTTTTAAGTATTCTGTCTAGCGGGCTGGAGACCTAAACGCCAGAGATATGTGTTCCTTTATGTGGGCAAATCAATAAGTCCATCATCTAATGATGGAAAGGTGTTTACAGGTATACTTTGATTGGTGCGATTTATTAGTTTCAAAATTTTTCCATGCTGTTGAAAATTGCACTGCTCAACATCTTATAATAATTCAATTCAATGCTTTTGTTTTCAGCTTGAACCTAGTTTCATTAATTAGCACAGCAGTACCTTCACCGTTCTCTATAAAAAATGTGAACAATCCAAGGTATTCCTGTGTTTCATACAATAAATACCGTAACTATTCATGTATCATACACACTCTTCTCAATATTTCAAATCTTAAACGGGTGTGTGCATTATACACGAGAACTTTCTCGGTCAAGTGCATGGCCATATTCGGCACGGTATGACCGAAAGAAAGTTATCTTTTATCCAAGCTAATTAATGTTTGAAAAAAAAGTGTTTAAATCATTAGGCAGACAGTGAAATTGTTTGAAATGTTTTATTCACATCATTATTGAGCCCATTGACCCCCAGGACACCATCATCAACGTTGTCAGCGTGGTACAGTTGAGTGTTTCAAACAGGGTACTGTCTGGAACCCGTATATTTTTTAGAATTAAATCCTCATCTATCATTATTCATAATCATTTTTTCTAAATATTTAGATCCTTTATACAAATGGTCAAACACCATTTAAAATTCAGTTTCAAATATTGTTGTTCTGAAGTATAAAGTTTTTTAAGCCCCTCAGAACAATATCTGACATCTAAACGCAACCAAAATAATCTAAAACTTAGATGTAGATGTTTAACATCTGAATTGAAACTTTGCAGACAACCAACATAAACAAGCGTGATTTTCAATGTATTTCAAGTCTTGCTCAAACCCAATCGATTAATCATCAAAATATTTGATTTTCTTCGAATTCATATGAAATTTTCATTTTCTAACTTATCAGCCTCAACGCAATGATGATTTACCGACAATAAAAGTAGACAAAACCCCAGACTTTGAAACAGCCTCACTGCTATATTTACTAATTAATAAGGATTTGTTTTTTGACTGTTTAGACAAAAAATAGGGACCTTTTTCTTCCTAGCAAAACCAAGAAAAACCCTCAAAAACAGAATTTTAAAAATTTTAATCAATAATCAATCTTTGAAATAGGAAAAAAAATCGTCCATGCTACAAAACATAATGTAATTATAAATACTTCATATTTACTAAGAACTAATTTTGGAACCAACATTCTATTTTACTTGGTGAATATGTCGATCGGAAAAAAGATGTAAAAATGAGTTGTCGACCCAAAGAGTGTTCCCAATAGAAAAAAAGTTTATCATTCAGTCTAATTAAACATAATATGAAAATTTTTATATCAAGTCGATACGAAACAGGGAAAAAGTTTAGCAAAGGTTAAATTTAGTCGCTACAAATCCTAAAACAAATTGTTTATTATATATATATATATATATATATATATATATATATGTATATATATATATGAATTTCCCATATTTCATAGACAATAATTACTCGTGTATTATACATGAGTAATGACGATATTCACTTTCAACATAATCTCCTTCCCTGTCAATGCTCTCAATTTAATGGTGAATATCAATCACATAGATTGAAATTTATACTGCAAAATTTCCAGATAAAAATTCTCGTATATATGAATATATTTGCCTCTCTTTCTCTCTCTCTCTCTTTCTCTTTCTCAACGTATATGTGTGATTGCATATGTGTGTGTGTGTGCATGTGTTGGAATGAAAACACATTCCACTTTTTATAGACCGTATTTCACCACGTGTAATGTGCATTTTTTCCGTATATTTTCACCTAAGTAACATAATGGTTATATATGTCTGTATACATAATCTAATACACGGGATATTGCAGTTTTCATTCGAAATTGAAACTGAATCATGAATCGTAAAATGCAGTATTTTGAACTCCTCGAATCTTCGTATAATCTACTTGATAACGTTAAAAAGACGGTGATGTGGTCGAATTCATGTCAACATTCAGCAACATCTGTCTATATAAAGGATATTCTGAAGATTGATTTTTTAAGAAGCCCATGAGTTAGTTGGAAGTTCCTGCTTCGACTACTGTGTTGAAATTGCTTTGTAAATATTGTTCAAAATACTTCATCTTATTTCAGTTGGTCAAGTGAACGACAGTCTTCTCCATTACTTTGCGTAGGTTTTCTAGACTCTCATAGTATATATATATATATATATATATATATATATATATATATATATATATATATACGTATAAATGTACAGACATATATATATATATATATATATATATATATATGTATATATATATATACATATCCATAAAAATATATTTTTGTATGCAAATGAATGTGCATATATATATACCTATATATGTATAAGTATGTACATTTATTCACATACATGCACAAACACTTATATATGTATATATACACATATATGCTAATGTCCATACATTTGAGCACGAGTAAATTGCAATCATGGACGCACATAGATGGACATACGTCGTCTAACGACCTCCATTTTTGTCAAGCCGCGTTCTGAAATCAATATGTCTGTCTTAAATACTTCTTTTATTTCCTTTAGCTTCCTGTTCGTCCATGTCTTCTAGACAGTCTTTCCGGCAATCTCTGTTTGCAGACTGGCCACCCCTTTAACGAATGGTCGCAGATTACTCTGCGAACAAAACGAATCTTTATCGAAAGGTTGATGCAAACGTTTTCCATCTCATTTACCTTTCGTTATTTATGCACGGACTAAATGTCTCATCAATCCATACATCCATTAAGCCAATTTTTTTCTTCAGTCTTATCCTCAATTTTTACATTATTGCACTGAACTTAAGTTTTTGTGGGGTTTCAATTTGAAATGTAAGATTATGCTAAATTGGTATCTCAGTTTATGTCCGTCAGCATCCACGCATGTTTTTGGAAAATTCTGACCTTTTTAGACGATCACTGCCTAATAAAACGTGAGATAAATGACTTATTACTTTTTAATTGATCACCCCCAACACAGCATATTTGCTGAAAGACGTTAGTCACGGGACGGTTTCCATTGAATGACTAACCAGACTGGTATGTGAGTTTGAATTTATTTTGCCTTTGGATAATTTCCTTCCTAATCAATACGCATTGTATATACACACATATGTGTTACCACACGTACACACACATACTCATTTATACGTAATAAGAAAAGGAAGAAAAAGAAATTATTGATAAATATAGAGGATGGAAGGAATCACAAAAATATGATAACAGGGCAGACATTGCTAGATTTCGGAACTTTATTCAGTCTATCATCTGAAGATTTGGTCGATTTTGTGAAGATTTGGTCGATTTTGTTAATAATTCAGCGTCATTTAAGACGTCTTCTGAACATTGTTTGACTCGTGAAAATTTCTCCAAACGCTTTGTCCATCAGGTAGTCATTTGCAAGTAGATGAAATAAGTATCCATAGGAACACTTATAGGTAATCAATATTTTGTATATGGTATATCATATTCTTTGGTTGACGCGAATAATTAGTGAAATATTAACAGAATTGGATGCACCTACTTGCTAATTGATCAAATTAGAAATATGATCCAATATGTTTTCCGAGTTATTCTCGTCCTTCATTTTTAAATTTTGGGGTGGTCTGGTTGTTTTTCGGGGTTATTTTATTTCTTGTGTATCAAAATATTATTTAACGATAAAAGTTAGACATATATAGCCGAATATCACTTTTACCGTTAATACAACTGGCAAATCAAAATTTTTCACGGAGCTATTCAGACTTTTCAGCTCGGATAGTGTTATGGTTCGCATGTCTGCTGGCATGTCTGCTACCACAGTGGAAGTCATAGGTTCGATCATTGGGCCAAATTTCCCAATGAACTCGGCAGCTAATTGAGTACACTCTAAGTTATGTGATTAGGGCATAGATATTCTTTCGGTGGACTTGCATGCTGCCAAGGGTGTTATAAAAACTAATAAGAATAATGATCTGGTTTTGACCAGACTTGAAAATTTGCTCGAGTAGAAGCCCATCACCGTGGACCCCAGAATAAATCCTTTTCAATTGCATTGTTGTTGTTGTTGTTGCTGTGGTATTCACAATGAGAAACCCGTCAGACATGGCATCATATAGTACCACTGAAACATATTCCAAGCGGAGATTTTTAAAACTCGAAATAATTCAGAAGAAAAAATACTTCTTGATGATTAATATTATTTTTCATTGATTTACAAACAAGAAAGTAATAAGGATTTCGTTAATATTTCAATGCAAATCACCTTGAAAACTTGAAATAATTTGTACAAGGATGTACATGTTCATGGTAAAAAAATAATCTGGAAATAACGAATGATGGAAAAGAGAGAAGTAAAGAGGTAAAATATACAACAAAAAGAAAGTTTGCTTGTGAGAAGTTAATTATATCCTATTAGTTTCTAAAGAAAAACTAAACCAAAATATAGAATGAAAGTAATTCCAGAAAGTATTCCCATCAGAAATCAATATTTTATCATAAAACACCATTATTTTTGAATTCATACTACAATCAAATACTTTCAAAAAACATTTTTCCTTTGTTAATAGAATATCTGTTATTATATTGGCAGGAACGTTCTTGTTTGAGTTTCTCGTTATAAGTTTTGACTAACTTCATCAGAAAAAATCTCTTTCGGTCGTATTTTGACAGCTGTCATAGCGTGGCTCTTTTTTTTTACAAAATAATTGTCAAGATCAGCCTTTTTTGTTTAATAATTCTAACATTGAAGATGGAAGAATGTAAACAACATTTTTGGCATAGTACGCCTTTTTTATTTTCAAGTATGTAAAAGTGCGACTCGAACATCAAGTTGTACTGTTTATAGAGAACACATTGTGAATGTCAAAAGAGGTTTGCTGAGTTCCATGGTGATCTACTGTGAGATAAAAATCAAGCGTCGAAAATCATTTGCATTGGCTGAGTTATCTAAAATGCTTTGATGTGTGACTTCCATATAAGTTGGGCGAAAAAGATAAATAACAAAAAACAAAAAAAAAAAACTGCTGGATCGTATTTAACGGTCCGTTATCTACCAAAGACAACAAATCTCCTTGGAACCCACAAAAGAGGAAGAGATCAAGCGAAGAATCACCCTAGGATGCCAAGCCTTTGACAGAGCAAGCTCAACCTTCCAAAACAAGTCGATCTCAATAATCCTAAAAAGAAGAGTATACAACCAATGCGTCATCGCGATTGTCACTTATAGAGCTGAAACATGAAATCTAACCATAAGACACACCCACAAACTGAGAAGCATGCAATGTGCACATGAGAGAATCATGCTCAATCTCACATGAAGAGATCACAAGTGTATCAGGAAGAAAACGGGGGTCTGAGACATCATAGAATCTATTAGAAAACTTAAATGGTAATGGGCAGGCCATGTTGCAAGAATGGCAGACAACCAATGGACATCACGACTCACAACATGGATTCCCAGAGATCACATGCGAAACTGAGGCCGAGAAAATACAAGATGGAGAGATGAACTGGACAAATTTAGAAAATATTGGCTCCACAACGCCCATAATAGAGAATTGTGGCGAACCCTGGGGAAGGTATATGTCCAACGATGGACGTCAAAGGACTGGTGGTGGTAATGATGATGATGATGATGATGATGATAACGACGACGATTTTTGAACAAATTGTGTGAGGCGATGAAAAGTGGATACTTTACAATGGAACAGTACAATTCGAGCGACAATCAAAACAAACATCTATCAAACATACCAAAGATCAATCCTCGTCCAAAGAAGATGTTTCTGTGTATATGATTGGTTTGAAAACATACTGTTTCCAACAAGTTAGAGTAACTGGAGGTAGTAATCAACGAAATTCGTCCAGAATTAGTTATAAGAAATATTTCATGAGGGAAAATGGCCGAGAAGGTTTTCTCTTTCTACCGTATGGACAAGATATTGCCTCCCCAGATTACCATTTATTCCGGTCTTTACAAAACTTTTTTGAATAATAATTCAATTCCCTGGAAGAATAATTATCTGCAAAAAGTCTTTTGTGTTATTTTTGGACGGAAAAGATTAAAAAAAAGACCTGAAGAGATAGAATTGTAAATTTGCCTAAAATATGACGGACGATATTGGAACTTTATGGTGAATGTTTAGTTCTATGGGGTTAACGTCAAAATAAATTCCTCATTTTCACTTAATAAACTGAATGAACGTTTTTTCGTAGCTCAACGGTTGAGGTATCTTCCATGGATACTTTCATATTTTGTATGACATTACTTCTCATTATCTCACGTTTCACGCAGTATGATGAATTAAGTTATTTTAATTTGCGACAGTAACACAGTACACACACACACACACACACACACACACATATATATATATATATATATATATATATATATATATATATATATATATATATATATATATATGTTGCATGCAAAAAATTGCATAGATTTTTATACAATGTTTCAAATAGATTCATACCTACGTACATTATTAAGATATCTTACTTATCAAACTGAACACATTTTGGTAAAGATGTACTCATCGCTATCAAAATGATAAACAACTCGATATATGAATATACATTTATTTTCATAGTATCATTATTCATGTCTATCTATATATCAATGATGATTCATGATAACTATCTATTTTTTTTAATGTATTGGTTTGTACACACATATATAAAGAGAGAGAGAGAGAGAGAAAGAGAGAGAGAGAGAAAGTGAGAGAAAGAAACAGGGGAATGAGATAGTGACATATACAAAAATCGATAAAGTTCCAACATTGATGCCAAAATAATATTTGTCAAACTAGCCCCCATGGTTATTATCAATATTCTATGAAATAGGAAAAAAATTGCATAAATTTTTCTGATAATTTCATCGCAACTAAATTGCTGGTGGCCCCCAGCAAGGGTCAGCTTGGTAACCGAAGCGGAGAATTCGATATACTTAACTTTTAAAAAATTAAATAAATAAAAATTGTATACGAGAAAAATTATATCAAATTTTGTAATTTATTTACTTGGGACTATTTCAGATTCGATTTTTGGTAGTTTCTTTCTGTTAGTTTCGTATTGTGAATTCAAATTTAAAACATATTTGATTTATCTTTCTCGCCGTAAATAGTTTGATATCAGAGAAGAATGAAAATATCATTCAAAATGTGGATATTCAACGTGAATATTTAGTGTCAAAAATCATCATTAATGCCCAATGAAATAAAAAATTGTGGCTGTAGCAAATAGATTATGATATGCCATAGATTCTCATTTATCCAGAGATTCGATACATCAGGTTAAGGGGGAGGATTTCCACCCAAAAGCTAAAATCATGAGTCGAACTAAAACATGTATATTTGTTCATTTACACCTGCAAAACTTACTTGATACGCCTGCAGTAGAGTACTACTTCACAAACTAGTATCGCAGACTATAAACTAGTTTAGTGAGCTTCATCTTCTGTGGAAGATTAACAATATGGATCTGAAACATGGAACCTAACCAAAAGATTGACCCTTAAACTGAGAACGTGCTAACGAGAGAATCGTGAAATTGTAACCTACGAACGATTGCGTACTGAATTAGACAAATTCAAAAAGTATTGGCCCCGCAACACCCATGATAGAGAGGTCCAACGAATCTTGGGAACCTTGATTGGCGTTAAAAAGGCAGAAGACAATGATGAAGAGTCGAAAATTTTCGTCGGGGAACCCGTCGTAACATGGCAGCTGCTTTACCGATTAGACCACGGAGAAATAAAAATGAAAGAAATATCAATCGAAAAATGAATGACTGCTGACAGTGTTTCCTTTGAGAAATAACATTAATGATTTCCCAGATGAATTAATTCATCCCCTCTCTTCCTCTTCTCTGTTAACAAGTGTAGTGTCACAGTAATAATGAAGAGTTGAAAGATGGTCAGTGATTTCATACAGATGAATGGAGACATACCCATCTATATATATAAGCATCTCAAAATGTTCGCGATAACATACAAATGTAAAATCAATGACCAGTTTATGATATAAGATAAGTAAAAATAACTGCATTAAAATCTAGGAAACATATGCTTATAAATGGAACAGTTAATTGACATACACGGATACAGTAGAAAATACCCTTCAGGCAAACACTTGAAACGTTGGTAAATTATAAATTACCGGCTTTTATAAAAATGAAAGACATTGCTGTGTATAAAAATAGTATACAGTATACGAGCTTAACATGATATAAAATTGCAATACGCCCAGTGGATGTTTTAAACAGCCAAAAATGTTATAGATTGATTATGTAATGTATATACGTATAAGGCAGAGCAAAAAAGTTGATGGAAAGTCTTTTTCAGTAATTTTGATTGAAATCATAATTTTAAAGTAGCTGTCAAAATTTAGAAGCCAACGAATAGTGTCTAGTACTATTTAGAAAGAATTATACAACGGGAGAGGCAGTGAAATCTGTTTTTGAAGAGCCTAAGCGGCCTGTGTAACTTCAATTTGATTCGAATATGAGTTTCTGCATCGTTGAGATTTTAGATGTCTCCTGATGAATGTTTGCAAAGATAAAATAAAGCTTACGTTGGTTATATTAAATGTCGTCTAACTTATCAACTCACTGAGATACACCATGGTTTTCGATCACGGCCCATGCAAAACACATATTTAATGATTATTTTGGTCTGATTAACAAACCCATGCCGGCAAAGGATGTTTTCATCGTCTGTTAACACATACATCCGATTCCTCATCCCATCAACATCACACTACATACGCTAGCTGCCGGCTCAACATCTGTATGAACTTGCAATCAAACTTTGTTGGCTATGCAACAACGATTAAGTAACATAGTTTTTTTGTTAAAAAATGAAACGATGGTTGCAAATATCCCGCTGCGTTTGAAGCAGATATTATATAGGAAACGCTAGTTTTGGTTTAATGGTCGGCTCTGCAGCCCATTCCCAAAATCAGCGTAATAAAATCTTCGGAAAAATATTACCGCGTATCTAAATTGGCTTAGCCAAGTAAAAAAAACCTATTTGGCCCGATTTAACCGACGTGTAACGATCGTAAATCTTCACGGAGAAGCGTCATCTCTTGTATTAAAGAGCATGGTCCATTTGAACGATGATATTTAGTGGTTTTTAGAGGGTGCAGACATAACAGAATTTCTAGAAACTATCAACCAAAACTGTTATCATAGATTCGTTCAGTTTTGAGCTAGTCTAGCAGACTGGATATATATCTATCATTCGTACCGGCCGCATAGATTCAGCTAGAGAGCTGAAGATTTTAAGAATTACTCCTACTTATATCTGGAAAAAATGTTTTCTTTTGGTTTCGACCCCGAATAGGATTTTAGAGGGGGATTCATTTTGCAATGAAAGTTTGATCTGTTTATTTCCGGCAGCATTCTGGCTCTCTTTTGAAAATTTTTTTTTTAATGATCCCTGTCCAACAAAAGGCTAAAAGTAAATTTTCCATTGATCACCCCCTTTTCCGATTTCTTAATCGATCATCCCCAACATCTTTGCCAAAGACATCGGTCACATGACTGTTTTTATTGAGTGACTAACCAGACTAGTTTTTGATGCGTTTGTTCGAGTACTCCATACGAGATAACACATTTTGTGATCATTTCTTTGGTTTTAAAATCATTTTTTGCAAAGTTTGCCCAACCATTTTTCGTAGATTATGACGAAATCACGTTGGATTCAACAGTTATCGTAAAATCACCGAAGTTGAGCAACGTTTGCAACGAAAGCAAGAATGATGAATTTAGTGACACCGCTTCGTGTTCTTGTCGTTCTAGTCAGTTTGACAAATCCCTAGACGAAACAAGAGATACCTGCGAGATGAGATGCCTGGATTGGGACGGTCGGTGCCGTAGTCAGCGTAAGGACTCGCTTTGAAAAGACGTGGAGCTAAGTTAAACAGATAGAACCACCAACTGCCGGTGAATTTGGATTTGGGATTTAGTTTAGGCCGTTCCATTCTCCGCTGGGCGTTACGCAAGGATTTATCATCATCATCATCATCATCATCCTTCCAACATCTGTCATTGGACAAAGACCTTCCCCAAGATTCATCAGATTTCCATCTCGGGCGTTGCGTCCCCAATATCTCCTAAACCTGTCACCTGTCTATGTTCTTGCTCCATAGATGACTATCGGGCAGACGCATTGGCTGTTGACCCTTTTTTTTTCCTAAAAACTTTTTGTTCTTGGATGTTGGGCTTCATACTTGTCACTCATCTTCCATCCATCACGACTGGTGCACCTTCGAGTGAATCCTTACTGTTCAATGAAGAGTTCCGCGACAGATACAAGCAGTTCATGGATATAACAGTTATGTATATGTATATACTGGTGGATACAGATAATGATTACTTTAAGGATATATGTTTTTTAGCACACAAATATCTGCATATATATTATACGAGTTATTATACTTATAATGTGTACGTGAGAGAGAGAGAGAGAGAGAGTAGATAATAGCTGTTTGTTAGATGTGGAGAAGAGATGTATTCGTAGATAAAGAATTTTGCTTCAACGTGGTTTGGTGTTAGCGGTGACATCACAGGATGTGAACGGAATAAGGGGAATGTACGACGAGAACATGTGCACCAAGTACAGATGTGGATGCGGATATCAAACGGAGTAAAAAGACACATACACATAATGAGTGGTGTAGTTAAGCAAGATAGATTATAAAAAGACGGTTAGTCAAGATAGGTGCAAGGAGGAGCTAAAAGGGCAAAATAATGAATGCAGCGTTTGCGTGGTCGCTAGTTGCAG
>OY735228.1:22800034-22952534 GCA_963457665.1 Thysanoteuthis rhombus
TTGTGTTGGGTCATCGTCATTCATTTTATATTCTCGAACCACTTCAACTTCTCTCTCTTGAGATGGTTGTATATAAATTGGAAAGTTTTAAATAATCATATTTTGTATCTTCCAGCTTAAACGAATTTCTATATTGTAATAAGATCTTAGCTTTTGTGGTATTCCGAATAAATGTAAGGCGTATATTCGACTGGAGTTTCATGACTCTTGGGCCATTAATTTTATAATTACTATCATTTTAATTAATTTGCTTACAATGTCGGACCATACTCTACTCGGTGTCTAGTGAGAATATGCAAGTGTATATAATGTCTAATTAGATGAACTGATACAAAGTCTGTATATGTATCAATATAGTGGTAAACAGAGATAATAAGGATATGTATTTTCCACGCGCTCTAATATCTACATGAAATACACGCAGGTACGCTCAAATACTGACTCATTGCTTAGTGCACGAACTCGAGACACTTGTCACTATATTTACATGCAATTGTATATCTGTATATACTGTCATATTTCCTGAAATGCAAATAGATAAAAAAAAAAGGGACCCAAAAAATGGATGCATATTTGACAGGAAGCGATTTATTCCAATTTTGTTCCAATCATTGATTTTTTCGCGTGAAAATAACTGATTAAAAAAATGTTCTTAACCAGTCATGAATGAAAAAAGGAAGTAAGGAAAAGAGAGAGGAAGGGGGAAGAAGAAGGAAAGAAGGAAGTTTGGAAGGAAGTATGCTGATAGATGGAAAAAATTCTGGAAAACAAGAAATTTTGAAAAAGAAAAAAAAGAAACGGAAAAAAAGAATGAATGAGATAGAAGGAAGAAGGAGATTTTGAAGGAAAAAGAAAGAAGGACAGGGAAGAAAGGGGGGAAAACAGAGGGGAAAATAAAGCAAGAAAAGAAAGTACAATTTTTTTTTACTGTCAACCTATACAAGGCCCAGGGGTCACTCTAGGTATAGTTTTAAAATAATATCAGGGTCACAAGATATTTATTGACCCTGGATTTGAAAAGATGGATATTATATCTAGCAGAAAAGCACTCTCGGGGAAGTTTGTTCCACAAAACAGCCGTTCGGGTAAGGAGCTGTTCGAGTGGAAATTTCCACGGGTGCGTGAAATGGTCAGAAAGTGTGTTCTGACTGGAAAAGCTCTTACCAGGTGATGGATCTGCACTGAACACTCTTCATGAAAATAGCGATAGAGAAATGCTAGGCTTGCTATATCACGTCGATGGGAGAGTGATTGGAGAGATGATAATAGCTCAACACCAGCTCAGTGCTGCACCCGATAGGGGCTAGATAACACTCACTGGGTGTAGCCTTCCAATATGTGCGAGCAATATTTCACTTTGGGTCGTATCTGATTCTTGTAGAAATACAAAATGGCAAGTTGGGTCAGATGTTTCCTGGAGCTGTACAATGAAGTTGAAATTTTCGCTGTTTCTAAGGCAACAGATGAGGCATAAGGAGTTCCACTTCAAGTCTGGTGTGAACTCAAGGCCAAAAAGCTTATCTAAGCATGAGGCTTCCTTTACAGTGTTTCCATCCATTCGGACAGAAGCTTGGTTTTAGTTTTGTTCAATGAGATGAGCCACTTTTTCATCCAATTAAATGTCAAATATAGATCAGAGGAAAGATCAGATGCCATGCCCCGGTTGTTAAAGTCCTCCGAAGAATGCTTATAGAGCTTGGTGTCGTTGGCCAAGATATTAAGAAACGACCTGATGATATTGCCAGGCAGGTTGTTCGAAAACATCAGGACGAGAGTAGGCCCAAGGACAGGGTGCTCAGGTATGCAAGCACTGATACTATGATCCTCTGAGAACAGGCCATTAACAGCTCTTTCACATGGTTCTCCCATAAGGGACCGTATGATTGAATGTCCTCTGCCAGGTGCCATTAAAGGTGAGCTTTTGGTGCAATCTCTTATACCATACTTTGTCGAAAGCCTTAGAGACATCCAAGGCAATAGCACACGTGACAAATGTTCAATTTGGTGTTCCACTGATTCTACCGTTGATAACAGTCTGCATTTCAGCAGTGGATTTGGAAGATCGGAAACTATCCTGGATATCACTTGAAAGATTATCTCTGTCAAGACAAATCATTCGAAGAAAGCTTTAAAAAAAGCATCTGTCATGAATGATCGAAAACTATCCCAATCAATACACAATCCGATGGAAAGGGACATCAGAAGACTCTTTGCACTTGGCATTGATATTTACAATGACCATAGAGTGGTCACACTTACCAAATGCAGCTATTTGGATTGATGGTAAGGAAAAGGTCCAACAGGTTAATAAATGACCTCAGGGACACGGGCGGGCTTGTCAACGATCTGACTAAGCTCATAAGCAACGGAGAAGATAGAACAGTATTCCCTTCTATTGGAGCGAACTAACTACTTTTCACGATAGACATTGAAGTCTCCACTGATGTGATTGTTGGCTTTGGGGTATCTGCAAGAATCTTATCTATCTGGTCAGTGATTTGATCAATCAAAACACATCCATCATCCTCGGACCGATAGAGCGTAAAGATGAAAGCAGTGCTATGCAGAAAGGCCACATGGAAACACATAAAAGGTGAATCAGGGTCCTCATGGGCAGTGTCCCAGCCACATGGAAAGCCTTTGATATATACACCAAGCCCACGACCATGGCGGTCATGTTCATTGATTAATGGGTTGTAACCAGGGATGGTAAACTCCTGCTCTGGTATAGATGGATCAAAGTCAGTTTCGGAAAGTATCAAGATTAGATCCGGCATAGCGGGAAAAATATTCAACAGCTGGAAAGTACATAGACCCTTAATGTTCGTTTGAGAGTGAAGTAAGATCTGCATTCACTGAAGTTAAACTGAGCCTAATGTATGTTATGTTTAGAATGAGACATGTTGGATGTATAAAGAGTTAATAGGTTGCCATCACAGATAACATCTCTAGCCCATCCTTATCAGCTTGAAAAAAGCAAAGCTGAGGCAAAATACTTCAAAATGGCATCAAGGGGCCCAACTGGGAACCACAATATGGTCCAACATCCATTCGCTAAACGGCAAAACAGTAGCCACAATACTATGCACCCCATGATAGGACATCCCCCTTTGATCGTTACTCCATGATTCGGTTCCCTGCATGTCAGACAGAAAACGCCAACCCATTAAAACGTTACCCCCATCACCGTCACCAAAGAACAAACTAATCTTAAAAGGAAATAAGAGAATAATCTCATATGATAGCTATCAAACAGAATTTAAGGCCCCGGAGAGGTAGTTCGCCTCCCTCGGTCAAAAACAATATGGTGAAGAAATATAGATCAATTGAACATCAACAGGCTCACAAGGACCATGAATGACCCTCTAGAGGAACAGAGATAACAAGGCTGCTTTGAAATGTTAGAACATCTCAAATCTCCCTTTGGGTGGATGGCCGATCGGGGAGCCGATTCAGTCGCCAACCGAACGACCCGTGATAGGTAGTACAAAGTTATCTGGTACCTGTTGCTGGCAAACAAGGACTGACCCGAAAGAGAGAGTAAAAAATAGTGAAAAAGATGAAAAAATAAAAGAAAGATGGATGATTGGAGAAAGAGAGGAGTGAAGAGAGGAAATCAATTAGAACAGAAGAAAAGAAGACAAATAACGAAAGAAGAAGAAGTACAAATGCACAATGGATGAAACGATAAGAAAAATGGAAATGAAAGTAGAAGGAAAAAAGAGGAAAAAGTTAAAAGAAGGATTGATAATGAAGATCAAATACAAAAAGATAAAAGAAAAATTTTTTCAGCCTTTATATCTTCACACACACACACACACACACACACATATATATATATATATATATATGCATGTATACTGATTTAGGTGTTGCTCATCTATAGTAATATTGCACAATATTTAAGATAAAACGTAAATACATTGATGTAAAAATTCAATTGAACCCTATAAATGTTGATTCGAGTCCAATCTATTCCATCCATAAATCTATCCCACTTCACCCGATAACATTTATAAACTCACATATAAGCCAAAATATATAACCCTACTAGCTATGACTATTATAAAGAAAATAATCACAATCAGCTCTAATTTCATCATTATATAACCCTCAAATTACCCCTTGCTTACTCATGAGTGCATTTAAAATTCTCAATTACAGCATGCAGCCCACACTTCCACCCCTAAAACAAGAGAAACGACAACCCCTTCCTACCCGCGAACCTTTTCACACAGGAAAAAGGAATAAACAGAGAGAAAGCAACAATAAATTTTTTTTTTTTAAATGTGATATAAGAACAAGATAAGAATACTAAATAAGATGACTATGAGAAACTGATGTTACAACGAGAATCTTTCTCTCTCTATATTTACATATACATGTGTGTGTGTGTGTGTGTAAAGTGAATGCCCCCTACTTGCTGCTCTTCGTTCCTTTTAAAATATTCTTGATCAAGTATATAACCCCATGATTGTCAAAACCATTTGATTTATTATTAATTTTCATTTGCTCTAGAAACAGAATCATGCATTTTGCGTTATATATGAGTGAATTTCCGAAGTTTGCTTGTGTCTAACTTTCAAGCAGCTTCTGAAATTATTGGAAATTGTATGTGTTCAATGCACTTACCCCGTCAGAATAAATGATTCGTATTTTTGTTTATATATGTCTCACCAGTGTTGATACCAATCTGACACACACACACACACACACACACACATATATATATACATCATTATACATATGTGCTTAGATTCATATATACATACGTCAACAGTAATGGATGAAATCTATCAATATGATATCAGTTTGGCTTTTGTGAATTCGCATAAGAAAGCAAACTACTTGTCAAATTGCAGAGTGATAATCCTTGATTCAATTAAATACGTATCGCTTTGAAAGGACAAGAAAATAACATTGAATTATGCCAGCTTTTCTCTACCATAACTTCTAAGAATGAGTGTACACAAAAGATTCCTGGACTTTCGCATCTAATCACAGAAATCAAATAAAAGAAATCACAGAAATCAAAGTGAACGTATCAAAATAATTGGCGTCCATCAACTACCAAGCAGTCAGCTGACCTTGAGACTAAACGTGACTATGCGATAATCAACGAGATTTTCCTTTAATCACCCAGATTTTAGGAATGCCAAATCATTTTTAGTTCCGAAGATGCGTAGAGTCAAAACAATTTTGAACCTCTTGAAAGGTTATTCTTAAAAAAACTTCCTTCTATTCTTTCATCAAAAACTTCTTTCTTTATTTCTTTCTTTTTCTTTCTTTCTGAATTGTTAATTTGATATTCATAGCATTTAGACCAGCGTCTAAAAGAGATTTTTGTAAACAAACAGCTATTCCTAATACTCTTGGGAAAATAATTGACAATAACGTTTGCATAGAATTAACGAAGAAAAAAACTTTGAGCATGAGTTTGTGGTAATATACTGATATTCGGTAACATAAAACTTTGGTACAACAAGTGTATATACCATAAAAGTTTATAATATAGTTATTAAATATAGATTTGACTACATCCATGTCTGGCATACAAGTTTCTGTTATATATATATATATATATATATATATATATATATATATATATATATATATATATATATATATATATATATAGTAGCTGCCGCTTCAACAGACCATTACTCTTTCCATAAAGCAAAACAGCTGCCGGTTATGCAACGATCAAAATGATTGTTTCAACTCCAAATTCTCATTTCTTTCTCGGTCTGCATCTGCTCTATTTGTTTCTTTCAACGCAATAATCATGTTATTAAGAAATGGATGTATGATCTGACAGAATGATTATAAATTGCATTATCTTATATTAAGAATTTCAGTATGATACAACGCAATTTACATTGATCTTATTTTATTGTTAAATTCGTTGATGTCGTTGTCATCAACAGATTTGGTGGGAAGTTTATGTCAGTTCGGACTTGAAGGGTCGGGTAATTTCTTTTGGTACCTTTAGTGATTACATTTTTGCGTGGAACATTTTTCCGCGTTCTTTGTTGGCATTAATTTGGATTTAACATCTTACCAATCAGTGGTCACTTCGATTGCATTTTCAAGATCTGTTAGATACATGTCTGACGTTATAAGTGCCAATGTATAATGTTGTTTTCTTGATGAATTGGTGTTTTGTTTGAGTACTTGCCTGTTGGAGCACATCACCCCCACCTAAAGCAATTGACGTAGCTGGGCCTTTTAAAGTAGATACAACCGGTATAGTTTTGAGCACTGGGCAATGCCCTGCCACGCTGGCCCATAATGTGTTTGAGTTTGGATCAACAAAGAGTTTGATGAGTGTGTTTTTTTTTTATCTCTCCCTTAATTTTTCAAGTTTTAACTAAAGAAGAGTTAAGGGAAGATTCAGTTTGATAAAGTATCGGTTTGTACCCAAAGGATGAATAGCTTGACAAAAAGCCAACATGATTTATGCATTAGTGAGTGAGTGAAGCAAATAAGTTAATCAGTAAATTTTCCATGTTAAGTTTGGATTACTATCAAGAATATAACTAGTGGCAAATCGCAGCCACAAACGTTTTTTAAAATGAGTTTGAAATGTAAATGGAACCTCTGCATAAAACATAATTGGGAGGTATTTAAAAAACTTGTAAAAGACCTGCATGGAGCTCTTGAGAGTACCAGCAGAAAATTCCTTGGGTTTGGTAGAGTGTTTATTTGTGCTAGGTTGCCACATACAAACAGACAGATTGATGGCTGGACATTTAGTTAATTATAATAAGATATGTAGGAACAAATTAAATCTTTGAATATGTATTTATACTATTTTACTTTCACTCACTGGAGAACAGAGGTTAGCAGACCATTACTATTAGTTTTATCATCATTGGATGTGCCATATTTATATCCTTTTGCTAGAATAAGCGTTGTAAATATCTATATATACGAGTACATACAAGTTGTACATAAATTTTTATCAAGAATGTACACCAGCTCCCTACACTACTTGCCACCATCCGTACATACGACCGAAATTCGTGTAAATCCATGTGCATATAAAAGTTATGCTTGTAAATTGAAAAAATATTGGTAAATATAAACATTTACTCATTATTTTATCTGACGTGTGTATAAGAAATGTATAAGTGTAAGCGTTTGAAAATTACGTATGTACATTGAAAAACATACATACTACAAAAATATCATAAATATTACTTTTGGCTGTACGTGTGTAGAAGATTATAAGATAATGTATAAGAGTATACATATCCATGTAAATTTAAAAAGGAGCTGGTTGCATATAAAGCAATTTTACAAATATTTTTTAATGAAAGATCCGTAATAAATGATGATGAAAATAATAAAATGATAATTTTTTTCGACTTCGAAATACAAACTGCCAGTCGGAACAAAATCCAATCGTAAATCGGGGAGCAGGCGTATATGTTATATACGAGGTTCAAGAAGGTTGAGGAAAATTGCATTACTCGAATTCCTCAAATGTGACTACGACAAGCAACGCCAGTGATTGTGCCTGGATCTTCTCAATAATGTGAGAACGACGCTCTTTCATTTCAGGAAAAAGGAAAAGCTGCAAGGAATTAGATGGGCACTGTCATGTTTTTAGAAATTAGGAATGATCAAACAATGATTGATATGTGGGCAATGTGTTGATAAAGTGGAGAACATAATCGTTGTTCTCCCATTTGTCTGGACGTTGGCATCAGATGCACTCTCAACCCCATCAAAACCTAACATTAAAAATTGCTGTCTACACTTTGACCAGAGGCGATGAATTCCTTGTAGACTTGGGATGTCAAATAACAAAATGAATAATAAAAAATAACACAAGCATCGACTTGGAATTGATGAGCTCTTTTCGGTCGTCCTAGCTATGTTGGATTCCGCTACAACGACTGCTCTTTCGTCTCAGAGTCATGATCGTAAACCTTGGATTTATCACTGGTTATTGTGTTTGTGGTGAATTAGGGATCATTTCTGGTTCGATCTTCGAATTTCCAAGAGACGGTAACGTTTATGATCGTTGTACAACAAGCTTCAGCCAAATCTTGGACCAGAGCTGTTCAAAACGTCCTTCAGAATGTATTAAACAATCCCAAACGACAATCTTGAAATCCTGAAAATATAATATACAGTTTCAGTACGTTCCACTTGTCCAGTCTTACATACTTATGTGACATTATCTGATGTCATGTCAGTCGATGATCGTTCAGGACGCTCATCGTTGTTGAGAGACGTTCGTGCCTCCTTGAAGACAAAATGTTCTCTTTCGGTTCATAGCATTATTACTAAGAATTTCCTCCTTCAGTTTCTGCAGCTAATTTTTTCCAGAGGTTATAGCAAAATTAGCAGCAGATTCTCTGCCATTTTAGATGGAGATGAATGTCAATGAGCTATTACAACACAATAATACAAAAGCACTTGTAACTCTAAAACGTGGCCTCTTGTCTGCTATTTACTCTCAAGGGGTAGCAGCAAAAGTACGTACTGCATTCGTTCAGCATGCGCTGTTCACATTTCACAAATGTGTTTATGTATTTATCCACACACATACACATACATACACACACGAATATATATATTAAAGGCTAGTGTGCATTCACGAACTTATTGATATGTGTATGTGCATAAAATTATGTGTGTTTTATTCAACATTTTCTCAATTTCAATTAAAAATATTTTGTAATTTTGTGCTTGTCCAGAACTCATCAGCCGAGGAGTTTTCGAGGTGAAATATTTTAAAAGAAGACGAAGGAAAAGTATTCTGTGAATCGTTTCAGTCAATTACAAGTGAACAAGACCAATCGGATTTGAAAGACTCATTAGAAGTCAAATAGAAAGAAAGCATTTATTGAGGAAAGAAAAATAAAAAGGAAATGAAATGAAAGAAAAAGTGAATTCAGAGAAAGAATACGTTGAGGGGGTAAGGAAGAGGATAGAGAGTGGGGAAGAGAGAAAAGCTAAAGAAAGACAGGTCTGGTTAGTAACTCAGTAGAAATCGTCACATGACGAACATCTTTTGGAAGCATAGCCTGTTAGGGGGTGATCAACTGAAAGTTGTAGAATCGGTGACTAGTGAATTAGTGTCTTCTCACACCTTTTGTTTGGCAGTGATCAATAAATAATTGGAATCTCCAAAAAACAAGTGTGAATGCTGCCAGACGCAAATAAGTGGTTTACTTAGCATAAACACACATTTCAAATTGACCCCCCAATAAACACGTACTTATGGATGAAATTTTCAAGAAGCAGAAAATTTTTTTCCTCAAACATGGAAAGTAAACGTTTCATTTTCTTGCCCTCTAGCTCCATTGGTGCGGCTCGTACGCGTGACACATATATACATAACCAACCAACCAGACAGAACAACTTGCAAACTGAAGAAATATATGTTGATATTGACAGTTTTAGTTGTCAGTTTCTAATTGAATAAATGGATTAATGAAATGAAGGAAAAACTCAGCAGTAAAATGAATGAGATTCACATGACTGAAGAGTGGAATTGATCAACTTTTCGAATGAATGCTTCTTGAGTCCAGTCAAAGAGAATTTATCTAATCTCATAAATCGTAAATCTCTGTTGTCGCTTTTACTTCCTAATCTCATTCTTATTCTCATCCAAAGACTTGCTATCATTTATATTCCGATGCCGGTTTCCCGCCTAATTTTGACGTACTGTTTGATAAGACTCAGTTCAATACAGCTGTGCCAAACGCATTTCATTTTCTCTATCTTCTTTTTTTACCTCAAATCATGAAGATACACACAAATACTGATTTGAAGTCCCTCGAGCTTTCTTCTTGGTCACAATTTAAACATTTCGTGCTGATCAGCGTCTCGCTATTCCTTTGAACCAGCAGTTGCCAAGCAAGAATAACTGATGTTGCTTAGATTTAAATAATTCTCAAGATTATAGACTATTTTTATTTTGTCATCATTAACTACTCAATCATGTTCCTTATCTTTAAATTTTACATGTAATACATAATTTTCTTAGTTTTCTCATTGTTGTCTAAACATAATCATCAAAATCATTTATCATCGACCATTTTGATTTTACTATTGCATACGGGTAAACTGTTGTATCACCGTTGCCTCACAAATGACCCACCCGATCAACCAGCCTAGTTGGCTACCTATTTTTCTCCCGGTTTTCTATGTGTGCCCCCGGGTTCTCTTGGTCACATTTATTGCGCTACAGTCACGAAAAGTTGCATGAGAATAACGCTAGCCACCACCTAAAATGTTTTTGTTTTTCTTTTCAAAATGTTGCTCTTCTGGATCTCTGTAGTCATTTCTGACCAACCAACATTCTTTATCGTTACCTTTAAAGTATATTATCTCTTCCTTCAACGTAAAACTATTTCCTGCTTTAGTTTCAAATATTCTATATACTCCACCGGAGAAAAAAAATTGTCTCCGTTTCCAGCAAAATAACAAATTTAGTTTACAAGTACTATTTTACGATAAAGCTTAGGTTATGAATAAGTTTAGTATTACAGACATAAAAACATTCAAGCAGACAGATAGAAAATTAATATTCATTTATTAGATTATACGTTTTGTCCACCAATTCGGATTTTTTGTCCAGCATTCTGTGATCTTTGACTCAAGTATAAAATGTCATGTGCAAAAGTAAAATGAAAAAAGTTGAAAAATGAATCTCATGTCATTTCACTTTTTACTTGATTTTTTGTAAATTATTCCAGATTTGCAATTACAAAATTTGGGGTTAACCCATTATCGGCACAAAGTCAGTTTATAAACGTTAAGTGTTGCACTTTAATCCCATTCCATCTTCAAAGCCTGAAAGCATTCTTGTGTTTTTAAGCATCTCAGAACATATTTAATACAGCAAGTCTCTACAAATAGAATTGATGTAAAAGAACGTTTATGGTCTCTCAACGTAAAGCGATAATAAACGTGCAAGTTTAGATGCTGCACAGACCTAACATTATGTCTAAGTTAGCCTAGTTCAACACATTTCTTGCGTCTTAGCATGAAGAATGTTTATTTATAGATTACGATCTACTGACAACAGCTTTCTATTCATAGTCATTTAACAGCATACATGTTTGACCACCAAAACGTGTAAATAGTGGGTCCTATGAGAGCCACAGTTTTACCAAGTTCCATGGTCGACTCACTGGAAACATAAGTTTTAGGTTCAATTAAAGATGTATTGATTTTATGCATTTTCTGATGATTCTGTGGTGGTGATTTGTTAAGCCTTCATTTCCGATCAAATCGAGACAGAAAAGGCGAATGTATTGAGACATTAAGGAGGTGTGTAATAAGCTTGCATTCTTGCATTCATCACCTCTTTCCAACACTTTCAATCTTGACTGAGATACGTTAATCCCATCTGATCTTTATTCTGATTCTACCTGCCTGAACCTTAATCTCGCGAGGCAAATACCTGCGTATAATGAGGCTCTTTTGGTGCAGACATAAGACACTTTTATAATTCTTTTTTTTTAAATCTCAAGTGATATTTTTCAAGTTTCATGTTAATCATTTGTCAAATGTTCTGTATGTGTTATTGTGACAAGAATTTTCATAAAGTTAGATTTAACTGTTTTACAGTCACTTACCTATAATACAATTACTTGAAGGAAACTTGATTTTAATAATAATAATATTATTATTACTATTGATATTATTACGATAGTATTTGTTTTTACAAATCAAGTGGCAGCAACTTTCCTTAATATTCCAAAATTCTCCTCAGTATCCAAATTGATTTTAGTTGTGCTCTCCTTTGAATGATTTTGATTTTTGCTTAGATTGATTATTCTTCCAACATCTTTTCCGTTCTCTTAAAGACTGTTCCAATCCTAACAAGAATGACGGATACAACATTCACCTTCATGTTTCACAATTTATCCAGTCTTTGTTGTCTGGCCTGGATTTGGTGATCCATTTGAATTTCCGAGTCCCAGTGAACTTTATGTTTTTCATTCTTTAGTTGAGATTCGGGATAGTGCATTTGATATTGGTTTGTATTGTATGATTTGTCAGGTGTACAACTCTGAGTGGTTGTTCTTTCCAGAAAAGTCATGTCAATTTTTTTCACTTCTCACCGCGTTTGCTCATGATATAATTGACCGTCTCTTTCCCAACTTTGTAACGGAGTCTATAATTACTATTTTGTTGTGTCCTGTTCTTAAGATTTTAATACAGCTGGGTTTTTTTCCAATTTTTGGATTCGTGTATTTCGTTGGGGATCGTGTAATACGAAGTTACGTTTATTGCTCCAATGCATTCATTCTGCTCATATTCATCACCGTAGCTCCAATTTTCTCAATATTGGTTTGAATTCCCAACTGCTTGATATTCTCTGTGCTCTGATAACTATAGAAATGGCTTTTACTATCATGTACCATAGTTTGAGAGAATTATCGTGATCAGTTTTTTGCAATTAGCATCGTCTCATTCGCTCTTTATCATTTGTTTTTGTTATATCTACATACTTATATCTTCGAGATAATGTCTTATTGTCATGATTATTTGTATGGATTTTTCGGACAGTTGTTCTCATTTTGGTTCATAGTTTGAACACAACGTTTTGACCATTGTACCCTACGACCTTCTTTAAGTAAGAGCCGTAAATGGTGAGGATATGAAATGTCTATTTTCAAGTAAGAGAGTTTCTAAGGCCATTCCAAACTCTCGACATCCACTTGAAGAAGGCCGAGTGATAAAAAGGCCAAATCGTTGTGTTTAAAAGATAAATCGAGATAAGGACGGGGGTTCAAAAATATCTATACATATTGATGATTGCTCATCTCAAAAATTCAAACAGAAAATGAAATGCTTATATTCTAGAATCTTAAATCAACTCGTGTATTTCGTATTTACAGATAGTTTCATTGTCAGATTTGTTTATAATTCATATATTTCACAAATTTTACAATTCCCCGTCGTTAAAAGGATCTTTCGTCTTGATTTGGAATTTCTGCAAGATGAGTATTGCAAATTTTATAAGTACGAAGCTGAAAGCTAAACATATCGCCCTGGGAAACTTGGGAATCATCTAACACATCTATTACTCCCAGTAAGTTATGTGATATTTTCAGGAGGGATTTCCCGTATAACTTTATTCCGTGTCATGGACAAGCTAAGTAAGTGACAAAAAGGAGATTGGTCTTAGGACCAAATTAAGTAGTTTCAGCTCCAAAAAAATCAAATAATATTAAATTCAACGTAAGATCAAATTTGTGGGAAAATGGATAAAGATGATTATTTTTTTAACTATTGCACATGCCTATTTATTCCATATTATATCATTCGTGCCCAAAAGATAGTTATTTTTTCGTAAATTTTCCCTCAGTACCAGGTATCCATTTTCAGAACCAAATTGATTTTTCAGTACCAAATTTGACCAATTCTCTTCCTGGAAAATACCAAATGGCAACCCTGGTTCCTATTAGTATCTCAGCGATATATCTGAAAAGCCAGATATTCAATTAGATGCTTTGTCTGTGATAATCGTTATTATGATTTAACGAACATCTTTAACGCAACTTTTAATATATCGTACTCCTGAGAACCTAGAAGAGCAAGTGAGTATTGTCACCACGGAAGCAATGCTTGGAAATTCGTTGTTACATTGATTTCGGATGTCTTTGATGACTGTAAAAGGGAAAACCAATAGGTTAAGAAAAGACATCATTTCCTGAAAGCTTCAAATACAAAAAAATTCTTAAGGAACGGAAATATCTGAAGGAAAATCAATAAGCAAGCAAATAATCAAAAATGCTATAAATCAATTCTATAAAGTCAGTACTGACAACAGTAAAGGGCATGGATAAAAATAGCTAAATGATAACAACTATATTATTATTATTATTATTATTATTATTATTATTATTATTATTATTATTATTATTATTATTATTATTATTATTATTATTATTATTATTATTATTATTTCTTCCGTTTTCTTTTATATATATATATATATATATATATATATATATATATATATATATATATGTATATATATATATATATGTATATATATATATATATATATGTATATATATATATATAGGCTGTCATCATTATTTTTATTATATGATTATTATTTCATTATATACTTCAATCACCTTCCTTCACATTATTATTATAGTGGATGTTATTGTATTTTCTTTGTTGGTTATTATTAGGTATTTCCTTATTTTCTTCTTCTTCTTCTTCTATTACTACTATTCCTACTACTACTACCAATACTACTACTAAGTATTATTCCCACAACAACAAGCTCTTCATATTCTCTTACTTGAAATGTGGTGGAACTGCGTACATATTCAGTCGGCCTGACTGGAGAACCTTTCAACTGATTTGATTTCTTTGATGTGATTCTTCGATTCATTAGATTGAGAGATTTAGAGATACAAGAGAGCCAATCTGGAGAGCATAGTTAGATAAGAGAATTCATGGGTCCTGCAAGGTGTGCTGAATACTCTAAGATTATTCAAAATGTTTCCATTTCACTGCTACTCATTCATTGACCAGCGAACTGTTGCTTAAATCTGGAGTTTGGAGATGAAACAGAGACTGGCAAACGAGAGATCAAAATTGGCTATGGCAATATAACACCATTCGAAACAGACCAAGAATATTCTGAAGCCCCAATAATAATAATAATAATGATGATAATAATAATAACAATAATAATAATAATAATAATAATAATGAGAAGAAGAAGAAGAAGAAGAAGAAGAAGAAGAAGAAGAAGAAGAAGAAGAAGAAACGCCATCATCATCATGGGGAGAGTACTGGAGTATTGAAGATATTTTTCGTTGCCTGATATCCAGAGGATGTCATCAGTTACTACTGGTATGAAATCTCAATGAGCACAATAACATCAGAATAATAATGTGGACATGATGAATCATAATAATCACGTTGTGGCTGATATGAAAAATCATATTAATGTTGATGATAATTCATTCCTGTATTAGAAAAAAAGCCAAGTACAGAAACCTAAGTTTAAAAACGAAAGTTATTGTTCTAATGTATGTATGGTTGTATACACATAAACAATTACAGCCATTTCTTCTCAAAGTCTACAATATCACGTGCATGTACACATACACACACATATATGTGTGTGTGTATGTGTGTGTGTGCGTGTGCGTGTGTGTGTGTGCGTGTGTGTGTGTGAAGGCATATAATCATATCTATGCGTCATATGTACGAGTATAGGTCGCGAAAGAAAGAACGTTTTCTTTCACACACGCACACACGCACACACACACACACACACATATATATATGTATATACCTGCGTGCGAATGTGTGTGTATGTTTATATGAGAGAGAGGGGAGAGAGAGAGAGAGAGAGAAAGATGAGAAGAACAAAAGAAAGCAAAAGAGAACTATGGACATTTGCTCTTTTCTTGTAACTCATTCCTTTCCGGAAATGCCCTGTACGGTACAAATTATGTACGGCATGGGTAACTTGTATTCTATTCCTTTACAAACATACACATATATACACATGTATGCATACACACATGCACGCATGTACACACAGACACACGTACACACGTATGATAGTGGAGACAATCAGACGAAAGTTATGCTTTTGAATGACATTAAATACATTGAAAAGCCCAATAGTTGCATCGCTTCGGGCTGCACGTTTTTCAGACGAATTCTTCCAATGAAAATCGTCATGAATTTACGAATCTGTCGACCATGAATGAAGACGTCGCTTCATTGGAGACACACGTTTTTTGTGTCCTCTGAAGCGGATAAAACCTGGATTTTCGACCAGCCAATGGTTTCTGCTTCAACTTTTATCTTCCTTCTTTTATTTGTTCCTTCAAAAGAAATGTTTTATTTTCTACATGTTCTTCAAGTATTTCGAACCTATACGGACTCATATATATATATATATATATATATATATATATATATATATATATATATATATATATATATATATTGGTATCTATAAATGGATGAGGGGTGTCCAAAAATATCCCAAACTTTTTGATAAACCGATTTATTGCTTCACGTACAACCTTAGAAGATGTGTCTCTTTCAAAATAATCATCCCCACTATCGATACACCGTTCGAGCATTTTTCCAGTTCTAGAATTCGTTCAAGAATTAGTCTTGTGGTATAGTGTGCATGTCACGTGGCACATTTTCATTTATCTGTTTTTTGTTTTGTTTCGTTTTTTTTGTCTGAAATCGACTACTTTTCAGGGTGAATTTCAACTTGGGGGAAAGAATTGAAAGGAGTCAAATCCAGAGAGTAGGGAGACTGGAGGACGAAAGTTCTTTATCAAAGATCGTGTTCATTTTTTCACTGAACGCGACGCATATTTCACGGCAACACGATGAATCCTCAATTTTTCTTTTAGAACCATGTGGTACAACCATCTACAAATTCTTACCTCTTATCAAACTTCATGGAAAGTCAGGCAATGATTTTCCCAGATCGCAGGACGCATTTTTTTTTCAATTTTATCGTCGTCTTTCGACGTAAAAGGTTGTCCAGATTTAGCATCGTCTGTGGTTGATGTTCTTCCACATTTGAAACGCAGGCATCACACATGGCATTAGGTGAGGCTCGAAAGATACTCTCCATAAGCCTGTTGTAGCATTTGAACATTTTTCCCGATTGCTTTTTAAGATCTTTCATTGTTCAAGTTCCGGAAAAAACGTCAACGTCTCTACACACACGTTCACTACCTAAAAAAAGTAAGCAACGTAGCTCGATGCACTTATTTATACAAAAGTTCAACGCTACAGAACATTCCAATCATGAGTACACTAAAACGTCTCTTAGATGCACTATTTTGAAATCTTCTTCATGGACACGCCTCGCATATCTTACACTTTGCCGGTATTTGTGTATGTATGTAAATTGATAAGTATATGGACAGCAGTCCTCTATTCATGCATGTCTTGTTGAATACGACGGACAAAAAACATCCTGTTAATTTTTTCGATTAATTTTTTCTTGTTTCCGCATAGGAGGACGTATGTTTAAATCCATAGAGTGCAGTAGTTGTCCCAAAGTGTTATACCTAGCGCTTTTGGCAAAACAATCAACCATTTTCGAGGTTTTTGACTATTCCATAATGATTTTAACCACGGTTTTTTCGACCAGGTGTATGGATATAACGTGTGAATGCCTAAGGGAACTTGTACACACGCCCTTTATGGGAGGCCGATATGGTGAATATATATATATATCATTATAATAATTGAATAGTTGTGTCATCAACAGACAGCTGTTTCGTTGTAATACAACTCTTCAGTGTGGCTATAGACTATCCATTATCCCATCCAGTACCATGAGGTGGGATCGAAACCTTATGTGTGGTTGTTAACCAGATGATTTCATTAGATAGAAAAAGAACTACGTATTATCTACGAGACATTTGCCCCCAGTAAGATGAACATTTTTCTCATCGTCTTAGATTTTGCTTTATTTGAAAAAAGTCTAAAGGATTTGCATTACATATGTTCATTGTATAGCTATCGATTGAAAAAGTGCGTACGGATACGATTGCTAAAGATTCAAAACATATAAATGTTCGTACCCGTTCTGATTCTATTCACGACGGCTGTTGTCAGTTTTGAGCTAATCTCTTTGGGTGATGTATTTATTGAATAGCCCCGCCCTTTTTTTTATCGCAACATATTTTTCACGTGATCTTCTCATTCATTCCTATAAAAAGTGCGTGATTGTGGGAAGTGTTCCCCGCTCAGGGATATGATATGAGTGAAGAAATGAAAGAAATAAAATCCAATAACAATAAATTTGGTTCGCTGCATTCCACATAGCTGCATCACCATGTGTTTCTATAAAATTGTTCCGTTGTTAGTTGATCATCCCTTAATATTGCAAGTGAAGGCGACATCACAATTATTGGCAGTTATAATCGGATATTAAAAAAAATCTTTGTTTTTAAGCCCTATTGACTCCGACCGAGATACTTTTCTAATCCTTTTGTTAAACTGTAGATTTTATGAAACTCTCAGAATAAAAAATACAAATTCCCTCAAGATAATTTTGATGTTACAAGACCAACACCTATGATGTAAATGAAACCCCACTTCCCTCTCTAACACTTTGTTCATGGCCCTTTGGGTTTCCCATGTGGTTTTATCAGGGTTGCTTTTTAGCGGAAATTTCTTTGTCTTTGCACTTTCAGTTGCCGCATATCCAGAGATGAAAGGGAATCTAGCTTCCAGTACTCTTTTCCAGCTATTCTTTCTATATCTCCACATTGCTTTGAGCTTTATTTTTCAATATTCACTCGATACAACGCCTTGAAGACAGTAAAGATTAATAACATTGCTGTCTGCCTTTATTGCAAGATTCGATGATCATCCAATAACCAAAACGCACTATCGACTACCTTGAAGTATCCCTTGGTAAATTTATCACATATAGATTTACCCGTGCTATTGTGATTTCGTTACAGAAATATTGTGAAATTAAAGATTTCGTGAAATCACAGAACATTTCAGAAATTCCATGAAATACCAAGGTTTGTGATCGGTTTAATCATTGTTTACAAATTTGTAATGCTGATTATTACAATTAATACTTAGATTGTTAACAATTTCTACACTTGTTGCAAAACTAAGGATCTCATGAAATTACTGAAATGCTCTGCAGTTTCACAAAATCCCTAGGGATTGCAAGAAATCCCTTGTTTAAACATCTCACTGTAACTAATATGCAAATATTAATTCTTTTAATGTCCTTGATTTTACCCCAAATGATGCGATGGCCTATGAAATATGATCCTGATAAGTTCATATAAACTTTCTTTGCTGACGAACCAACTTTTTCAAATGAAAAGCCGCAATGAGGACCCTATGTAGATATAGATATATCAAAAGTATATCTTGTTGGACTCCCTTGATGGGTGAATATTCGTCTTGGGTCGTGACTAATCGAAGAGCAAATGTAACTAGTCGGAAAATGAATTGGGAAAGGAAAAAAGATGAATACGAGACGAATTCAAATTGCACATCCTGTCACGTATCCATGACAACCGAGATATGTCGGCTGCTACCCAAATCATTGCTTCGTGTCATTTTAATTTTGTACGATTGCCGCACTTCAAACAACGAAATTCGATTTTCACATCAAACAAACTACACCCTTACATCCTCGTCTTCCTATTTTCCTATTTCGTTCGACTTTCTTCTCATTTTGTGCTTTACAAATTGTCTTTCTTCTTCGTTTTTCTTTTTTCAATTATTTCTTCTGCAATATCTCCAATTCCAACATCTGGTGTTTGCATTTCTGTCATGGTCTTTTCCCATTATTATGTTTTTCAGACAAGTTTTTGTTTATTATTATTATTATTATTATTATTATTATTATTATTATTATTATTATTATTATTATTATTATTATTATTATGCAATCTCACACCGGTTGCCTGGTGGTCACTGCTGGACATTGACTGACAGCAAATCCCCCCAAGTCTCCAGTCCTCCTCTTCGCCCAAAGCATGTGGATTACAGTTTCACACCAGTTGCCCGGTGGTCACTGCTGAAGGCTGAGTGACAGTGAGTCTCCTTGGGTATCCAGCCTTCCTCTCATATCGCCCTCATCTATCACAGTAGCACTGTGGTTTGTACCGTCTCCACCATGCACTATGGGGGCAATTGCTAACAGCTGGGGGTCGTAGATCTCATATTTCCAATACTCTCCTAAGTATTCGTGCAGTCCCCAGTAGTGATATGGTCTATATAGTCTCAATCCTTCCTCTTATTCTCAGTTCTTCCAATCTCGTTTTCAGTGTCCGGGTATTTTTCCAGCTTTTCTCTCTCTTCCCTGTATACTCTGTGATCCGCAGGCACGGCCACACCTATCATTTGGTAGGTTCTCCTTTTTTTATTCACGATCACCAGGTCTAGTCTTCCCGCTTGGATGGGGTTGTCAGTTTGGATGTCAAAATTCTAGACTAATTTATGGCTTCCATTTTCCAGGGTTGTCTCTAGATTGGGCTGATATCAATGGTCCACATAGTTTAATCCTATTCGTCTACTCAGTTCCCGGTGTATCACTGTTGCTACCCTGTCACGTCTGTTTTTGTACTTTTCCTGGGCTAGTTGACTACATTCACTTGATATGTGGTTTGCTGTCTAATCCTTTTTTTTTTTGCGGAATTCGCTGTTTGTTTGGTTCTGTCAATTTTCGCTTTGACATAGTTTGTCCTAATGTATTTGTTTTGGGCTGCCATGATGAGCGATTCTGTTTTTCTTTTCAGGTTTCCTATTATTATTATTATTATTATTATTATTATTATTATTATTATTATTATTATTATTATTATTCCATCTAATCGATGTCCATGTTTACTGTTTTCGTGTGTTTCTCCTTTGTTTTTCTCTTATTGTATTTGCTCAATTATCTTAATTCTTTTCCCGCTTCATACGTTGTTTTTCGTCTGCTTTCCTCATATTCTAGTTTTACTTCAGTTACTCTTTTTCTTGCCCCATTTCTCTCTTTTACCCTCTCTGCCTTCATTTCTTTTTCCTCACTTGCCCCACCATTCTTTTTATTCTATTTCAAATTTCTCTTATTTATGTAATTCTTCATCATCATCATCATCATCATCATCATCATCATCATCATCATCATCATCATCATCATCATCCCTCTCATCATATCCTCTTCATCTTTTATTACCCTTTGAAGATTTACCATTTTCTTATTTAATCTCCCTTTTCTTTTTTTTCATCCATGCAGGCAATATAAAACGTTATTTGCAAAATTTACTTCCAGATTTATCGACATTCTTTAAATCTTTGAAAGATTGCATTTGAAAAACACAAGCGCCTTATATGGTATAGACCTTACTTCCATAAGATTTTCCCTGTTACGAGCGTTACAGAATTTGTTATTTTGCTACATTAAAACTCTTCCATAACATACTTTCAAAACAACTAATTATCACTAATTACAACCAATTACTAATTATATAATCATTAACAAATACTGGGTCTAGCATGAAAATTTCAATTTTCGATCAGATTGCCTTCAACTGTGTAAAAATACACTGATCTCTACTAACCAACCATGCCGTATGCTGAGGTCCAGTCAACTTTCTAATGTGTGGTTTATATTTTCCAAAATTAGCAATGATTACAGCTGGATGGATTAACTGTTGTTATGATAGTCCTTATTATCAACCAGAAGCTGCAGTCACATAGTTTTCAGAGTTGATATCTGGTAACTTCCCTGCAGTTTAAATCATCAGGCTGTATGACTGTAGGGTTACATAGTAAGAAATGAACAATCGCCACACATAAAACATATGTGTCAGTGGATACGTGTGTGTGTAGAATTGGAAATTATAGACGAATTACATCCTAGACTTATACTATAGATTACACGTATGCACACACACACATATATATATTCCTGGTGAAAATATTCTGTAAGTATCGGTAATTTTAAAGAAAATGAACGACAAAAATTTTTTTGATAAATATGCAAAAAATGTCCCTGTCATTTTTATGTCAAAGTTCGCTCGATTTTATACTTGTGAAGTTTTCTTATCAAACAGTTTCTTGGCTTAAAAAAAATGAATAGACGAATGTTTTTTGATAACCAAAACATATATATAACATATATATTTCAAAATTTATGTGTAAAGATATGTTTGAATGTATATGTATACATTCAAATATTTATTTCAGTCTTTACAAATGCTCAAATATGAATTATATAAGCGTATATACAGTTTCTATCCATAAATAAGCTATGAAGTTTGTATTGTTTTGGTGAGATTAAAAAAATCCCGTGTGGCACAGAATTCAGAAGTTATATCAACATATTGACGTATTAGTAGTGGTAATTCTATTCATAGATGAAAATAAACTGAAGTCTAGCCTTTTGAAATTATCCACCCTATATATTGTCTTGGAGATTCGAAATTTCCTCATCCAATTTATATAACTATGTGTTGGTGAAAATATTACCTCATTCAATTATGAAAGTATGCACACAAACACGCACACACACATACACATACATAGGGGAAACAGAGGGGATTATGGTGATTTTCTACAAATATGAATACACAACGATGCGGCTATTACTTCCTTTTCTCAACACATCTGCTATTTTTAGTAAAAGACTTACCTTCTTAAGTATTGTTCTACAGTGTGAAAGCTAAGCGAGCTAATTTTAAGCGAAGATTATTATTCAAATTACTATGATTGTCGTTACAGAGCCACCACTATTCAGAACTTTCTAGTTATACTATACTAGGTGAAATTAGGATTGTTTTAGAATTATTTCTAGTCAAAACTGCAATTAATGTGCGGGCAATATTGAGTCAAGGAACAGTGAATCACTTGAGGTATTGAGCCATTGTGCCCCCCCTACTGTTGATTCAGTGTACAGAGCTTTTTGATTTTCACCCAACATAGGTTTAGAATTAAAGATTTGAACTTATTCATTAGAAAATTAATAGAAACTTGAGTAATGGTTGAGGTAAGGTCTATTAGAATCTAAATAACATTTTGATAATTGATTACAAGGCATGCTACTGCAACATTCCCTCTTAAGCATTATAATTTTCCCTATTTCAAATAAGACACAAACAAACCAAAAAGACCCCCTTTCGGTTGAAAAATGATTTTGCCTGGTGGGGAAGAGAAGAAAAACAAGGAAGAATGCTTAACTTGAGGAGAGGTCAAAGTTACATCTTTCCTTTGTGGTCAGATCGCCGACTACCTGAACTCGACAGCGGGGCACATTCAGGGCAAAAGCCCCGACGTAAGGGCAGAGGATTTGTATATTTGCATTTTACATGGGTGTAAAACCTGGTCGTCATGAGTGCATACACATAGTGCATACACAAGTAAGAATCAACCTGTAGACTGAACTCTTACTAGTAACCTGCTTAGTTCCTGACAAAAAGTCCATTACTGTATAGAGAACACTGATGCTCTTTAGTTGAAAGCAGGTCTTCAATTAGTTGTTGGGGAACGGTCAATCAGAAGTATTGCCAATGAATAGGAAATTAAATTCGCTACTCTCAGACGCTATGTAGAAAAGGCTCACAATGTCGATTGTATTGATGGCATGAATTTTGCTCAAAACTGCATATGTCGTCATGTGTTTAGTGCAACAGAAAAACTTACCCAGAATTATAAGCTTCAAAATGCAGTGCGGTTTGTTATCAATGGAAGTACAAAAACTTGCCGATGACTTCGAACATAAAAGCAACAAAAATATCTAGAAAACGTGGTACCCTAACTAGCGACATGGAGATATTTTGTTAAAGGTTCCCGAGGCTACGAGTTTGTCAAGGGCTATAAGTTTCAACAAAATCAATAAAACCGCATTTTCCACGAAATTGAAGAAAAATATGACTAAGCACAAATTCGCTTCACATGGAATATATAATGTTGATAAGACTGCTCACTGTACAGAGGATGAGTCGACAAGAAATGGTAGCTATAAAGGAAGACAAGTAACTTGTAAAGAGGAAACCTTATGGCCATGCTTGCGCCTGTAAACACCGCAGATAATTCTACCCGACCGTTTCTAGTTTTCCTGCGCGTTAATTCCTATGAATCCATGCTGAATGGCACTCCAACATCGGGATCTGCGGGCATAGTTTACAAAACAAAATTTATTGGCATTTATGGAGCACTTCAATCGTTGCACAGAATTCTCCAAGGAACGTCCTGTGTATCTCCTCCTCGATAATTGCAATTCTAATTATGCTTACTCTCCATCGTAGTCACAAACTTCAGCCCTTCGATGCCTCAATGTATGAACCTTTAAAACGTTTCACACTCAGATACCCAAAGTATTCCTGATCAACCACTCAGGTCAACGTATTACCATTCACAGAGTTGTTGGACTTATGGGAAACGTTTATCCACTGGCATTTATCTCTAAAACAGTGTTTCAATGCAACGGCCAGTAGTTCTTCAGGCTCCTGCAGCCGGTCTACCATCATCATTTTGCCAGAGGACATCAATCCCTTCCCTAAAGCAGCGCCAAGGAAAGCAAAAGGTGACAGAAAGGTTATGGCAGTCAATACTTTGGTTTCAGTGATTTAAAGGATGCCAGCAATATAAAAGATTATCTTAATTTCCCTGAGTAAATATATAACCTAAAACAGGGATATTTTGTTTTGTCTAACTTACCCACAAAGAAATGTCTATCAACTGCTAACTGGAATAGATATGATTTTCTTATCTGTAAATAATCTATTTCACAGCCGAAATGGCTGTCTTAGCTAAATGTATTAATAAAATCAACTTCTACCTAGGATTAAATTTTCCTGAACCACTGTGCTTCGGTTCCCCCATATTTAACTACATAAAGTTCTCATTTGTGTAATCTAGCTTGATGTAATTATTTTATGTTCTCGCTTCATATCCAATATATTTTAGTGTTAATACATACACATATGCTTTTTTCATCTTTGCGCTCGTTTATCACGTAGGCAACAAAATTATCTTCATTTTTCAGGTATTTTCCTTCTTTTTATTTGCAAAGGTATCATTATCATATATTTATATAATGAAGTTGTGTGTAATTACAATTTATTTTGTAAGCATTTATTATGTACACAGCATATTCATATTTCCGCCTAATCGTGTGTGAGTTTTATGTTTTTCAAAATTCATCATCTTTTTTAAAAATACGCCTGTACGTACATCTGTACAAGAGCACAGACACACACTATGGATATGTGGTGTGTGTGTGTGTGTGTGTGTGTGTGTGTGTGTGAGTGTGTGTGTATATGTGTGTGTGTGTGTGTGTGTGTTCGTGTGTTTTCTTCATTTACTTGAATGCATGCAAGTTTTGCTTATATATATATATATATATATATATATATATATATATATATATATGAGAGTGTTTATCCGTGTCTGTGTGAAATACAGTTTCAAAAGACATACGCTTTCAAATATGTGTATATGTGTAGAAAGATTCTATACATACACACATACATACATACATACTGCACATACACACGGACACATATACACACTTTCACACACAAATTCACACGCACAGATAGATAGATAGATAGATAGATAGATAGATAGATAGATGCTCGTCTTTCCTATTCATAACCGATTAAATTGACAGTTGGTAAAGAAACCAGTTCATTATCTTTCATGGCCTTCGGAAATAATGTGGTGTTGGTTTGTTTTTTTTGCGTCTTTTCAAAATATTTCCTTTTCCTTTGATTCGTTTTGTTAAAATCGAAATGAAGTCTGTCGATAAAATGGAAATGAAACTAATAAACACTTCACAATTGCATAGAAATAATACAAAAACAGAAAAACCTAAATTCCAAAAGCTTTTTTCTTTCTCTATTATTTAAATATGTAAAATGTCTCAGTCGTAATTGTTATTTTATGTACATGTTTATTTTAGAGCATAATAGCGGAATCAGAAAGGTTCATTTATGCTGCTTAGCATCCATCGTACTTTCAATTCCTGTTTTAAAAGGGATTGTTTTGTTACAATCTTGTGTTCCTTAAATTCCAAATAAGACACGTTTCTGAGAGTTTCAAACCTGAGGAATAACAAATTTCTAATGGCCCAAGTTCGAACAACACTAGAAAAATATTACCGCTTCTGCATATATGAGAAACCGTCAACCAAAACTGTCGCCAACACTGTCAACGTAAGTTTCTTCTGATTTCAAGTGAGTCTGACTGTAAAAGTATGTACGTACGTATGTATGTATGTATGTATGTATGTATGCATGCATGTATGTATCACGCACACGGAACGCAACAATGGAGCTACAGGGTTTGCTTTCTTTATGTTTACAAGATTTTTTTTTCAACCCCACCCAAATAGGTTTCTAGTGGTAGGGTGTCAGTGTGAGCTTATGCTAAATTGGTTCCTTAGTTTGTGTCTAGCAAGATTTACGCTTTTTCGTTGACCATTCAGACATTTCCAGTGATCACTGCCAAGCAAAAGGCGAGATGAGTAACCTAATCAATGATGACCCTTTTTTCCATTTTGTTCAATTGATCACCCCCAACATGGTACGCTGCCAAAATACGTTGGTCACCTGACAGTTATAATTGGGTGACTAACCAGACATGTTACTCAATTAATTAATTAACATCATCCTTAGAGGCAGGCAGTATAGTGCAGTGATTAGTATGTGAATCATGCAAGAGTAACTCAATTGCATTATGTCTCTAGATTTGATATATTGTAATGCAGTGATTACTTACCCTCTTTCAGATTTCGATCTTTCCTCTCTTTGCTTCAGAAAGATTGTAGTTGTTTTGTTTTTTTTGTCTTCAACGCCATTTTTTAGTTTTGTTTATTTCTTCCTTTTCTTCTTTAGTTAACGTTTTTCGTGTTGGCCTAGAGTTAATGCCGGATAATTCCTACCTGTCGTCTGCTTCGGCTTCCTCGATTATGCAGTCAGTAGAATTTTGTGTTTTCTTTTATAGAGTTATCATGATTCAGATTTTTTTTATTTTTATTTCAAACTTCTAGTGTTTCGAGGCTTGTTAGCCAACTTCTTTTCAGAATGTCTTTCGCTTTATCAACAAGTTTTCTTTTTGCTATTTCGTACGATGGTCTCCTCTTCCGTATTTATAACATTCATTTACGTAGCTCCGACAAGTTTACTTTAAATTAGCAATATATAACCAGTCTATTGTCCTGTTTGTTCAATTTCTTTTCCGTTTGACCAATAGTCACTGATGGACATCACGATTCCTCCTGTTGGCCATCAAGGGAACACCGGCCGAACATAAAGCACAAAACTGATATTTGAATCTAATGTTTTTATTTGTTTGGTTGCTATTTGAATATCATTGTTGTAAGGTCACAATAAATCCAGTCACGATAGACTGGTTGTTATTGTTGTTGTTGTTGTTGTTATTATTATTATTATTATTATTATTATTATTATTATTATTATTATTATTATTATTATTATTATCATTATTAAGATAGTTATTTTATTACATTTTTTATATCTTTTCAGTAGATGAATTGTTACAAAACAACATTTCTATTCTGAATTTTATGATTAATTTTTAACTTCTTCAAGATAAAGGTTATATGTTCAAATCCCACCTCAGGCTTCTTCTTTATCTCTGGATCAACGCTATTTGCTTACTACCAAAGAGGTCTAAACAAAAATTGCAATAAAAAGCAACTAACAAATTAAGATGAAGGTAAAAAGTAAATTTTTTGTTTGCATTAAATTCAGTATTACATAAAGTATTTAGATGTATGCATGCACGTATGTGCATAGTCTATTGATATGCGCATGCGTGTTTGTGTATGTGTATGGAGGCTCTCCCGATCAGAAATGCAAGACTAATCTAACATGATAAAAGATTCACTTACAACTCTATTGCATAAGTCTCTCTAATTTACATCCATGTTTTTTTGTACGTGGCTTTTATAGGAAGTTCTGGCTGCCAAGCTTGCAAACATTTTCCATTAACTGACAGAAAAAAACGATAAATAGATGCGATTATTAAGTCTTAGATTGATGAAACAAAAAAGTTTAACCCTGATTCACATTCAACTCTTTAATGTTTCCCATTAAAAAATTTTCCGTCACACTCTGGTCTTTGTGACATCTCTGTCTGCTGAGTGAAATGAGGAAGATATCAAATATTCACGTTGTAATATTTCTATTGCCCAAAGTATTAACACTTGCGTTTGTTGACTGACCGTCTGTTTTTCAACCGTCGACGATTCTATGAATTCCCAAAAGCTTTTCGTTCAGACCAAATAGGTTAATATCATTCATAAAAAATGGTGTAGAGAGGATGGGCGGAGAAAGGGAATTATTTTTTCCCTTTTCACCTCACTCTATGTCACGTATAACTCTTTTAAAATAATCAATGCTCGAAATTGAAAAATGTGACGTGAGAAAAAGCGTTTGTAATTTAAGAAACGAAAACATCTCATATTGTAAGCGTCGAGCCAGGACCTATAACTTGTGGGGAACAGCAAAGACAGCACAAATGAAAGTTTGTATCTTTGATACCAGCAAAAACGTAGCAAGGCTAAAAAAAAACAGTCATTGTTCATTTTCAGTGAATTTTCTAAACGTCTTAACACTTTTATATGATTTCTTAATCAATTAGAAAGAAGTAGTTTTATGTAGACCATCATGTGTTGGAATAGATAGGTGGAGGATATTATCATATTCGTAACTAGCAAAAATATCCGGCGTTGCCTGGTTTTTAGATATCTATGTATAATTGCCTTTTGGGACCGGAACTGAATCGATTGTTACTAAAATTTTTCTGTTTCTGGACTTTAAAGAAAAACCTTAGTAGTCTCCTCAAGCTGCATGTTTTTTGTCGGGTCAGGGCCACATTCCTTAAAAAGGATACTGCCATTCTTGGCATAGGTTCTGAGAGAAAGAGAAATTCACCTTAACAGTTTTGTATATCAAATGAAAAGTAATGGTCCAGCTTAGAGATATGGTTACATTGGTTAAATAGATCCCTCACTCTAAAACCTCTATTTTTTTTCGAAAAACTAAAAAGAATTCCTGAGGGTTATCATGAATATGCTGAAATATTAAAAAAATATACAACGTTATAATTTTAAAAAAATAATGAAATGAAAATATCAAATTTATTAGTATATATTAAGATACTACATGGATATATCTGTTAAGTATTTGGAGGAAAAAAGATGAATGATAGATGGAATTTGAAATGTGGTTGAGTTGCATCCCTTGCCTTTGCTTTAATAATATACGTGAGAACTGTTGGAGAATTTGGAGAAAAACATGGTGACCCACTCACATACGCAATCAGAAAAGTCACATAGCCTAGGTCCTCTGCTATGAAAAGATGTACTCCAAATTTCAGCTTCCGAGGTATAAACTTGTGGCCTACATAATAAAACAAACAGACAGGCAAACATTAGGTTCTATATATCAAGATAATATTGATATCTCAGTTATAATATCATATCATTTGTTATAATTGAACCAGCTTAGCCACTAAAGGTGGTCAAGGACTCTATCCTTCTTATGCCTAAGTTGTGTGTTACAGCTTTTCTGACTATACCGCTTCATCTACAGACTTGAAAATCGGGATCAGTACTCCACTAAACCCCTTTCTAAAAATATTGTTTTTGAAAAAAAAAAAGCTTTTGAGACTTTATTTTGATGGGTTTATTATCCAGATCTCGATTTTGCTGAATTTATATGTTTCCAGATGATTTTTTACTCTATTTTAAATGTTTCCCCATGGGAAACGCCATAATCAAAATCTATTTTGACCACATATATTTTTCGGTGTAATCTTTCTTATATGATTTCAAATTTTGATGCTACGTCTGTTCAATTATTAGCATTTGTTATATCAATATATTTACAAAAGAACAATTGGTTTAAGTTCTCTTGAGTATCTAGATATTTGTCTCGGATAAAGCCAACTTTGGAACAATCTGCCAACAGTTTGCAAGACAAGCACACTGAACACTCAAAACCTCGAAAACCTTTGTAGTGGTTCCATAACCTGGAGTCGATGGCATCATTATATCGTTTCCGAAACCAAGAGGAAGGCAATTTTGGAACGTGTCTTAAAAGTAACTTTAATGTATATCTCGTGGGAAAAGGAACAGTAGTTCAGACTATTCAAAAGCATATTTTGGCCATAGCGACGTGTTGATTACCTACCTGAGAATACTTGAAAATCTGTAACGGCAGAGTGATGAAAAAATTTATTCAGTTACTTTTGGACAATCCGGTAACGGAAATATAAGCAAACCTAAAAATACCAAAAAGATAGTTTTCTATCATTGTGGTAATAACTTCAGGTTGGTATTTGTATACTGAACGCTCGAATGTAATGAAACTCAGCTAAAGCATTTTAATCATTATAAATATTTCTCCTCAACTTTTTTTCTCATACACTGTCTAAAAAATAAAAAAAGATTTAATTAAAACACTGCTTTGACACACCAACAATATCAGACCAATTGACCCGTCAATGATGAAGAGGTTTCAATAAATCTGAGACAGTTCATGACCCAGTAAATAGCATCAAGAATATGTCGATAATGCTTTAAACAATCGTTATAACTTTCTCACTCAAACGTGGCCCAACTCATTTGGACTTTACTCAATAAAATGGATCGTAAAATACTGAAAAGCAACAGAATTTTAATGCTGCAGAATACAACTCCACTCTTATTTTTATTCCAACTGGAAAACGTTTCTTCAATGTTTTTATTGTAAAATATAAATTTGTAATTATATAAGACATGTCAATTCACTCAGTTGGTAAAAGCAAACACTTTTGTTAGAATTGTACTTGTTACGATGGGGGAATAAAGTAAACTCCAACTTGACCTGGAGTTTCACGAAAGCGGAATCAGTAAATAGAATGAAGAATATAGTTGATAAAGTTTTAAACAATCATTACGAATTTTTCACTCAACCTAACGTTGTCGAATCCAATTAGAGAATAGAATGAAGAATATCGTTGATAGAGTTTTAAACCATCAGCCTCAACCCAATCGAACTTTACTTGATACAATGGACGGAAAAGTTCCGAAAAGCAACGGAATTTTGATGAAAAAGAAAATCCGCTGCGCAGGAGTCTGCGACAAAACTACTAACCAACTTATATCCGGATTGATTGTATTCATAAGCTTCATTCTTGTACCAATAAATCTTGGAAAACCCAACCTCAGATAGATAGAGAGATACTGTCAACAAATGGAAACATTGGATAGAGATAATGTCTGGAAACTTTTTCTTCTTTTTTTAATTAAAAAAGCCATGTATTTAAACTCAGCGTTTGGAATCGATTGGCTGGGGTAACTCAATTTTTAGTCAAGATTTATTAGAATCTTGTCTTCACTAAAACGTTATTTTGGGTTGATGGAAACAGGGAGAACATATCTCGAGTAAGAACCACTGAAGCATGTTGCTACTGTTGTTACAACTGCTACGAATAATAATAATAATAATAATAATAATAATAATAATAATAATAATAATAATGATAATAATAATAATAATAATAATAATAATAATAATAATAATAATGCAAAAAAAGTAACAGTAAAGGAGTTGCATTGCAAACAAGGAAGTAGAAATGGAAATTCAAAAGACGAATACAAAATGTCACAGACGAGAGATCATTGACATGGCAACGCAAAGGAAACTAGATGAGAGAAACAAAATCGCTCATCATAGTAACCCCAAATAATTGCATCAGGACAAACTATGTCAAGGCGAAAAATCGATAAACAGCAAATGACACTTATGTGGAGAAAGATATGACGCTGTAAACCACATAAACAGTGAATTTAGTCTACTTGTCCAGAAAGAGTACACAAATAGACAAGAGAGGATAGCAACAGTAATACACTGGGAATTGAGCAAACGAATGAGATTCGACCATGCAGACAAACGGTATCAGCACAAACTGGATAGAGACCTGGAAAATAGATGTCATATATTGTGACCACCTCATTTTTGCGAGAAGACCAGGCCTGGTAATCGTAGACAAGGGAAGGGGAGCCTGCCAAATAATAGACGTGGCCGTGACTGCAGATCACAGAGTAAATACGAAAGAGTGTGAAAACAGGAAAGTACCAGGACCTAGCAAGGGAACTGAAAAAAGGTATGGAACATGAAAGACAGGGTAATACTTGTAATAGTAGATGCACTTACCAAATACGCCCCGTATACACTGGAAATAAGATTAGAAGAACTGGGGATAAGAAGAAAGATTGAGACTATGCAAATCACAGCACCATTGAGGACTACACGAAAACTGAGGAGAGTATTGGAAATATGAGATCTTAGACCCCTAGCTGTTAGCGATAGCCTAACAACCAAGAAAAAGGCATGGTGGGGACGGAACAAACCACAGTGCTGCTGTGATAGGTTAGGACGACATAAGAAGAGGACTAGACACAAGGAGACTTACTGTCAACCAACCTCCAGCGATAACCATCAGACAATAGTGCGAAACTGCAACTCAGAATACTACCGTGAACTGCGAAGAGGAGGGCAAGAGACTTGGGAAGACTTGCTATCAGTGTCCAGCGGTGACCATCAGGCAACCAGTATTATTATTATCATTATTATCATTATTATTATTATTATTATCATTATAATAATAACAATAATAATAATAATAATAATAATAATAATAATAATAATAATAATACTGTTGTAAACGACTTCAGCTTGACCGATAGAACAAGAAAACTAATGACAATGCATAAAGCCATGCACCCGAGAGACAAGGTTGCAAAAGGGGGAGGGAGAAGATGATTGCATAGATTACAAAATAAAGGGACTAGACTAGATTTAACTGAGCGGTGTTGGGAAAAAGATACAACAAAAAGAGGCAGCAGTAGATCTGAACCATTAGATGTGAAAAAGAATCAAAAAATGGAAATAAAAACACCCAAGATAAGACAGTAAGGCGTTCCCGCTGCAGTGGAAGAATACACAAAAGACAACTTGCCAAAGAAGCAAGACTAGATAGATGTAGACAAAAGATTGTCCCAAATCACACTTTCCTAACTACAAAAAGACCTGAACAGAGACAGAAGACATAACACAAAAGCAGACGCCACAGAGGTAAAGAAATTCTGGGACGACATATGGGGATGCCAAAAAAAGACACAATGAATCTCTGGAATGATTCGATAACATTGAAAAAAAGAACGACGGATATAGATAAGGTTTTTAAAAAATCGTATCAAATCGAACCAAGCTGGAAAGCTCTTTTTAAAAATATCCAACCAGAAAGCACCTGGGCGCAATTGGATCCACGGATATTGGTTTAAGAAATCCCTTATACTAAATAACAGAATAATACATAAACTCTAAAGTTGCATAGATGAAGGCGGGGTTTCGAACTGGATGGCCAGAGACAGAACGAACCTAATCCAAAATGGCGCTGGGGAATCAAGCATGCAACAATAAACCAATCAAATGCCTACAACTAATGTGTAAAATTTCGACCGGATATATAGCAGAGAAAATGTATTTCTTCATAGAAAATATACCAGAAGAACGGGAAAGATGTAGGAGAGGAATGAAAGGAGCAAATGACTTAGTCTACATTGACTGGATGCTTTTGAAAGGAGTTGAGAAAATAAGAAAAATGTTGCATTGGAATAGATTGACTACCAAGAGGACATACGACATGATCCTACTTAGCTGGATACTCGAATGCCTCAAGATGTTCAAGAATAGCGAATCAGCGGTGAGATTCATAACCAACTCTATAAAAAAAAACTGGAAAGTAGACTTGACAGCTGCCGGCGAAAACTTAGCAGAGGTAAATATAAGGGAATCTTTCATGGGGTTCTCTGTCCACACTTTTATTTGTACTAACTACGATACCACTAAACAGGATATTGAAAAACGACAAAAGTTCTTCAGAACAAAAAGAAAAATCAACCACGTCATATACATGGATGATACAAAACCCTTTTCAAAAAGCAGGGAAGAGGCTCGAAATGTTGTTCAACGAAGTGAAAAAATGCACCGATGGCTTTGAGATGGGGTTTGGAATATAAAAATGCGCTCTGGTAGTAATGCACAGAAGATGACCTACAGTGGCAGAAGGAATCGATTTACAATAACATATGGGGTTCTCAATTATGACTTGATAGAACAGGAAGAAATTAAAGAGAAAATCAAAAAAGGATCCGGTAGGAGGATGATAGAAATATTAAAGACCAAGCTAAATATCAGAAATTTGATAAAACGAATGAACACATGTTCAGAATCAGAAGTCAGATACACACGTCTATTTCTTTGGTAGAAAGAAGATGAACTTCAATCAATGGACTGGTGAAGTATGAAGCTTATGACGACGGACAAGGCTTTACACTCCAGTGATGACACAGATAAAATGTATGTGAAGAGAAAAGGAGGTGGCACAGGACTCATCAGTATAAAATACTGTGTCCAAATGACTGAAACTGGATGAGAAAATGATGTACACGCAAACAGCGAAGATATTATTCAAAGTGCTCGAAGTTTTGCAACAAACTATAAAAATTAAAAAACGAGGGAGTAGCAAAAAGGGACCCCCCCAAAAAAAGAGAACAGAAAAAACTACTAGAAGAATTCAAAAGGGAGAAATATCTCAGACGAGTAATCATGGACATGACTACGCAAAGGAACTTGAAGAGAGAAACAGAATCGCTCATCATAGCAACTCAAAACAAATGCAGCGATAATAATAATAATAATAATAATAATAATAATAATAAGAAGAAGAAGAAGAAGAAGAAGAAGAAAGAAAGAAAAGGGAAAAGCTATAAATATTGAGGTATAAATGAAGGCAAAGGTATACAACACATTAACGTGAAAGAAAAAAAGGGAAAAAACTCCGGAAGAATACAACTAGTAATAAAAATGGAATTAAACTCGAAAAAAAGAATGCAGCTGTTCCAGTGGTCCAATCAACATCATCAACTGGAATCTATCGGAAATTTAACGAATCGACGCAAACACTAGGAAATTGCTAACAGGGATTAAAATGCACCAGATGTAGATAGACTGTACCTGCCAAGAAAAGAGGATGACATGGGGTCATTCAACTAGAACTATCATAGATGACAACTACAGTCAATCTTCAAACCTACATACGAACTATCAGCGGCTGGATGATAGAACTGGAGAAATAACGAAATAGCAGTAAAAAAACTTCATTCCATCATAAAAGAAGCAAATAACTACAGGGAAAAACTTAACCTCAATGATGAGACCAAACCATAGGCTGACTCACCAAGTAAAGCAACCAAGAGAGTTGAAGACAAGGCTAAACAGGAAGGAATGAATGTACTGCACGAGCGCTAGCAAGAGAAACCACTCCACGGCCAATACCCACTTCATACGAAAAGAGCTGATATGGATAAGATTAAAACCCATCAGTGATCACAAAGTGTAGTATTGAAGGCAGAAACGGAGGGTTCATACTGACAGCCCAATGCCAGAGCCGAAAAACATAAAACTACCAGACTAAGATTCCACGAAATTGTACTGATCCGAAATGAAAACCGAAACACTTGACCATGCAGTAGCAGGGTGCTTGGTCCTGGCAGAAAATGAATATGAGACACGACAGAATCTGGAAGTATCTACACAATTATTATATCTGCAATTATTATAACGCCCCAAATGCCAAATACTTTCACGAACACCGGCCTGAACTATAACCATATTATGAGACTTCACAATACATACTGACGCCAAAAATTATAGAAAGACTTTATAGAAAAAACTTGTCTCCTCGTAGATATGACTGTCCTAACAGATAAAAAAACACAGCTGTCAAGGTGTTCGAGAAACTCGCAAAATAGGAAGACATTGAAATAGAAATCAGTAGAATGTGGCCACTCAGGACCAAAATAGTATTGATGGTTGTTGGAACCTTGTGACGCGATAAAACAGGAAGAAAATACAAAAATGAATACCTTAGGAGAATAAGAATAAAATCAGAAAGTAAGCTAAACACCAGATATGTGACGAAAAGAATGAACACATGTGCAGTACTGATAGTAAAATACACACGTCCATTTCTTGGATGGAAAAAGGATGAATTTAAATTAGTGAACTAGGAAATTTATGGTTTCGAACACGAGGAATCATAAATGTACACTCTCTCACTCACTCACTCTCTCTCTCTCTCATTCATTCATTCACACACACACACACACACACACCTCATATTCAGACTCAAGTAAGAATATAACAATTTATCAGATAGGTTAATCTGTTCTATTCAATTTCTAATTACATTGTGAAACTTGTATTGTCTTTTGTTAATAAGCGTTATTTTCGAATTGATTACGTCTAAAAAGTATAAGAAATGTCAATTCTTCAATTCAGACTTGGCTCTGGTCATCGGGACAGTGATAATCTGAAATCTACTCATTTTCAATGGGACAATTGGCGAATAAGCAGATTTTCAATCACATTTCAAGTAGGAATTTTTTTTTATACGTATATCACTATCCTGTCCACAAAGGTTTGAAAGGAATAATAGCCATTTTTCATACTTTGTATGCAGAATAATACTCATTACCTAGGAAAAAATTCGTTGCAGGGCGTTATAAATTTGATAAATCTTATTAGCATATTTCATTATTCTGGCAATCATCAGATGTAAATCTCTATATCCGTTTATCCCCCTTTCTTTATGTTTATATATATATATATATATATATATATGCACACACACACACACACACACATACATATACATAGTCAAGAGAGCTTTACAGTTTTAAACACTAAAGATCTAAAATGAAATTTGATTTGTCGATTCAGACAATTATTTCTGAATATCGGTTAATTCAATTGATTGAAGATTTTCAAAGGGCTTCAACTTTTACTCAGAATTAAATATTGTGGTCGTTGGGATCATCAGTTGTTTACCATGTAACCATTTCGGGATTTGAAAACAAAAACAATTATATCAACATGGCTCCACGGCAGTGTTGATCAAATGCAAGCTTTGATTTTGATATTTAGCTTCCTATACTTTTTAGGGGCGTGTCATAATACAAGTATTTTGTTATTTATATTTATATAAATACGAGAATAAGAAAAGACAGTTTTAGAGACTGAATTTTGCTCGAACCAAATTATTTACGATAGTGAGTAAAACGACAGCGATGATCGGAAAGTTATGCATTGAGAAATGGATGTATATGATCCGACAGAATGATTAGAAATTGCATTATATTATACTGAAACTTATTTGAATTGATCGAACTGTATTAAGAAATGGATTTCAGCTGCTGCCCAATTTTCTTTAAATGCTTATTCTTTTTACGTTTCCTAGGGCGAGTAATACATTAACCATATAATGACGGTAAATCATTCCAAATAAGTTTCTACATAATACATGACAATTTATAATCATTCTGTCGGATCATATATATCCATGTCTTTATATATATATATACATATATATATATATATATATATATATATATATATATGTATATATATATATATATATATATATATATATATATATATATATATGTGTGTGTGTGTGTGTGTGTGTGTATCCTTGTATTTGATGTATCTGTACGTAAAATACCAATATTTCAGTCAAGTTGTGTATGCAAATGTACATACACACACGGACCAATGCATATATGTGCAGTAATAATTGTTTTGTATGGTATATAGGAATAAAGTAAAGAGTGACCAGTGACCAGAGTGTTAACACCTACGTAAAATAACTTGCTTTATGGATACATCCAGAACTAATTTATCTCTCCTGCCGACCGTCTCTGTTTGGCCTCTAGCAAAACCCAAATATCAAAGGGTGCTATTCTATCATGTGCAAGCAACATCGAAACTCTTTGGAAAGAGAGTTTACATCATTATGGTTCCATATCATCTTGTAGCATACGTTGGCTCGATCAACATGCATACAAATATACACTCAGGCACATAATAAACACACACATCCGTACACACTCACCCAGAAACGAACAAATACCAGTGTGTGTGTGTATGTGTGTGCATGTGTGTATTTGCGCACACGCGTGTGTAGTCTAGTTTACGGTGGTTATTGATATCGATTTTTACACGATTTTTTTGTTGCATGATTTCGAATTTCTAAAATTCCGATGTATGATTTTTTTTATAGAAAATATCAAAGATCAAAAAAGCAGGCAAACGTGGCAAGTCTTACGAAAATAGTTTCCTAACATAAATAATTTGTTAGTGTAATTTGGTCTGAAGAAATAAATCTAATGTTGGCGAATGGGAGTTAAAAAGATGAGGAAGTATGTTCAGACTCACTAACTTTTCGTGGTTGTCTTGTTGAGTAGGTGAGATGTTGCTTATAAAACTTGCGTTTCGAAGATTTTACTGGCATATGAATTTACTGACTACTAGTGAAGTCAAAAGATAATGACTATCTAATTTTCCTTTTGATCATTACCTGATTGGATAATTGATATTTATTTAAATTTGAACGCTGCTTGCTCCCCTTACACAGTCAATAAAGTCATGCCGACTTGTAGATCCATATTTATACTCCATAAATACCCATTATTTTACAAGCACATAAATGTACTGACTATTCTATGAAAAGTGAAATTGAGAATACTCATTTTCTGTGATGGTAACAGAACTGCCTGTTCAAGTGCTGATAAATAAGCTTGGAAATTTAGATTCCAACTTGATTCGTGCATTGATTATAGACACTGGAGGTTAAGTCTGTGTCAACGTGCTCTCATTGCTAATACAGATTGATATTTACCACATTATTCAATCGTGTAGCTGTCGCAGAACACATCAGCTGGTGGGACCAGCTTGCAAAACTCAGCATCACCAGCCTTTAGTGGACATAGACTATTCCCAAGATTCGCCAGACCTCCCTATCATGGGCGTCACGGAGCCATTAGTTTCTGAATTTGTTAGTTCGTCTCTCTATCTTAAATACCGCCAGTCACGATTTCGCATATGATTTCTAGGGATTCACAATGTGAGCTGTGATGTCCAGCAGTTATCAGATATCTTTGTAACATGACTAGCCCATTGCCATTTGAGTTTGCTAATGGCTTCTATGTTATCAGCGACTCTTGTTTTCTCCTTGATATATTGTGCTGTTTTGTGATTTTCCATTGTAATGCTGGGCGTGGTTCTCTCTAGCATGGTTTTCACATTGCATGGTTTTGTTTGAGGGTCAGTCTCTTGGTTAGATTCCATGTTTCAGCCCCATAGGTGACACTCGGTAGAATAAATCGGTTGTATACCCTTCTTTTTAGGACTAGTGGGATTTTCAGTTCTCGGAGGTTGGGATTGCTCTACCAAAATCTTGCCCACCTAGAGTGATTATTCGCTTGTTTTCTCGGGTAGATGTCGTAGTCTACTTTCTACAGCCCTGCATTTACGATTTTGATCATTATGTGTTTGCTTTGATGACAAATTCATTTGTTTTGTTATTTTGATCCTCAAGGGTGACTCGTTACGATGGCCTTTTACCAGACTTACTAAATAGCGTTATGGCCTCCCTCATGACCGTGGTTGTTGCATATTACCAAGTGATGACAGGATTTTCAATAAAACTTGAAATGATCTGGAAGCAGCATTAAAAGGAGCAGATTGCAAATAGGTTATAAGATGATATTCGTCATGGGAATATAAATTTTAGAATAGTGAGTACTATATTCTCAGGGTGAGTTCGTCACGAACCTAATTGTTGACTATTTGTCGACGGATGTTGGGTTTCCCTTGTTCAAGTATCACGAGAAAAAATGGTTTAGAAAATTTATTTAGCGCAACGTTGTTTTTTTTTCATCCATTCTCGGGACAAGTTATGGTAACAAACCGCTTTTTATAACCAAAATAAACAACAATCTTGGCTACTGCTGGATCAAACCTTACTCCTATTTCTATTCCAAATGTAGATGATGACTGCAACTTTTGTATTGTACACATAATGAATAAATAGATAATTATATATATTTATATATATATACACACACACACACACACACACACACACATATATATATATAGCATAAATGTTTATTTATCAGAAAAAAGAAATCCTAGTGTATTTATTATATAAATATTCGTATATATGTAAGACTTGTCAATTTTGTTCAGTCAGTAAAAGAGCTGCCTATTAATCAGTTGGTCGTAATTTCAAATCGTGGCAGGAGAAGAGTGATTTTACAAATTGGTTTCGTTCAACGTGATGGGGTGGACAAACAGTTGAGATCTTACCCACCTAAATTTGGTTACAGTTCTTATTGTTCCTATTCTTGCTACGATAGAAAAATAAAGTCAACTGGCTTAATACTTTGAAATGCCTGGATGTGTTTTGAGATGATCCGTAGTTCGTACATCCCATTTACTTTCCTACTAAGTGATCCTAACATTTCTTTGTCAACGTATCTGACTCAGTCAATAGAGTTTTCATGTTCTTTACATTTTAGCATCTTTTTCAGGAGGACAATCTAAATGTGATTTTTCAATTTCTCGATTCTCAGATTCACCCTCATTAAAAAAAAAAAGGACGTCTCAGTGGGCAGCACTTGACAAAATTTAAAATATTGTCAACTTGTACTCACGAATTCGGAAAAGCAAACAAAAATATCTAAATTGGCAACCTTGTTTTCTTCAAGATTTATGATTTGCTACACGTTTCATGAAACTTTTTCGCTATCTTTTTGGCTTACCCACTGGGGGTTTGTGCTCTGTATTTTCCATTTAATAAATTGAGTGCCTCTATAGCGACCTGTTATTATGTTCCATTGTTTATCTTATAAGCACACAGGTTCATTTTATAAAAGGAAGTAATTTCATGTAACAACCAATTTTGGTTGTCCTTTTTTATTACTAGATTGAAGAACAACTTATCTTGTTCCTAATATCATTCTACTCATAATGAAGTAATTGCTACCAGTCAGCCGTACCTTCTTACATTTACATGTGAAAAGGTCTGTTATATCTTTCTAAAATTATTTGCTTCTTTTATAAACCTAAATTCTAATATTAGAAACTGTCAACCACTTTTTATGTGCCACACGTACAGGCTGCACAAATAGAGCTAGATGGCTGAACATAAACTCTTTATTATGTCTACAAGAAAAGTCTTTTTACATTCTGATAGGTTTTTAGTGCAGGGTTCAATTTGCAATCTGAGATTATGCTGAATTTATCCCTTAGTTAGTGTCTAGCAGCGTTCACACTTGTTCTTTTTGAATTTGGACTTTTTTTTATTGATCGCTGCCTATCAATAAGCGAGAGAAGAAACTTATTCATTGATCATCCCTTCCCCAATTTTTTTAATTGAAAACTCCTAACACAGCATGCTACCAAAAGATATCGATCTCATGACGATTTCTATTGAGTGACTACCCAGACATGTCCCCCTGGAAGTATTTGTTCTTTTATTAACCAAAATTCAAATATTCTTTTCATCATTTTCTTGTGCTCTGATTTTGACTTACAATACCAGGTAACTTCTTGGAACCTCTTGCGAGAAAGACTTCACTTAACTTTGGTGATTGACTGAACACTGACATTGACAGTTTGAATCGGTTGAAAGATGGCGAATGGCACACGGATTTAATGTAAGAATGTTGAGGACACAAGCAACATTTCTGCTATAAAACGTGCAGGGGAAAAAATTGAAAAGAAGCAGCAGCAAATAAGTCTTTTCAAAGCGAAAATTACAGGAATCAAATTAAAACTCTCGGAGCAACAAAATAACAAGGTTTGTTGGAGTTTGCTGAATTGGTGTTTTGAAATTTTTAAAAGTGCCCACTTTATTTTAACAAAAAAGACTCCATTAAATACTTTCGTTCACGTCGAGCACGTCAAATGCGCTGAGAGGCTTAAGTTTAAATCCTTTGGGTCGCTAGTTGGTTTCAAGTGGGAAGCAAGGAAAGAAATCACAGGGGAAAGGAGGAAAAATCCGGGAAGCAAACGAAAAAAAAAGAGTTGAAGAAAGAAAAATAATGAGTGAACAGAATACATGGGTGATTAAACAAAGAAATTACGAGACAAACTAAATCTGTGGGTTTTTTTTAATTCTGGGGGAGGTGAAAAGTTCAGTAGGAAAAATTAAAAGATATTACAAATTTACAATATTGAATATCGGTCTGAAACTCCATACAAGAAGCCAACAGAGAAATCTAACAGACTCTGAATGAATGGCACAAGAGAAGGAAAATGGAATGATGAATGAGATGACTGAAGTGATAAAGAAGAAAAGTGTGGCATTAATAAATGAATGAAAGAAAATAAGACGGAAAAGTAAAATGAAGAGAAGAAAAAACAAATGAAGAGATGTTTTAATGCAAAAGGGGTAAAATAAATCATCGATATTGAACATTTGATAAAAGTGATTTGCAATAACAAATGATGTACGGGGGACAAACGAAAGGAGGGAAACAAGTAAAGGCAGAAGTTTGAAAAAAATGAAGTGTAAAAGAAACATTATGGAAAGACGGATAAAAACAAGGCACTGATAAAAACTGTGTTAAAATACCGAAAGAAGAAAAATGTATGAAACAAAGATGAAGATTGATAAAGAAGTCTAGATAATAATCAAAGTAGGAAAAGTTTATTCACGTAATTATATCGAAAAGGAAAAAGGTTGCATGAAGGAAAATGAAGGAAGTAAAATTAAGAAAAGCAGTAAGTAAGGAAGGAATGAACAAAATGGGTGAAAATAGAAGTATTGAGAGAGAAAGCAACGTCGTTATAACATTATTATACATTTTCAAGCCTACATGACGCCGTAAGCTCGCTTATAAGCATGCGCAAATGGCGTGCTTTCTGCGAAAGCAACGTTGCCCAAAGGAAGAAATGATCGTGCCAGAGAATCGTAGGAGAGATTCTAAGATCAGCGAATCAGAATAGACCAATTACAATTAACTTGACATTGTTAGCCTCCTTTATCATCGAATTCCGAACCGTTTTCCATTTAAGAAACCTCCAACCAAAACTGTCAACATAAGTTTCTTCAGTTTTTTGGCTGGTCTTGCTGTCTGACTGGATGGATGGTTATGCATGTACGTATCATGCGTACAGGCTATATCAATAGAGTGGTCCAAAAGCATTCATGCTTGCTTTCTGAAAATTCGGAATTTTTCATCATCATCATCATCATCATCATCATCATCAATCTTTTAATGTCCGTCATTGGACATAGATGTTCCCCAGGATTCACCACACTTCTCTATCATGGGCATTGCGAAGCCAGTACTTTCTGAACGTCTAGCTCGTCTCTCCATCTAATATTCTGCCGGCCTTGGTTCTGCATGTAATCTTGGGGGATCCATGTCGTGAGTTGTGATGTCCATCGGTTGTCCGCCAGTCTTGCAACATGGCGAGCCCACCGCCATTTCAGATTTTTAATGGACTCTATGATGTCCCTGACTCTTGTCTTTCTTTCGGATGTACTGTGCTGTCTTGTAGTCTCTCCATGTGAGGCCCTGCATAATTCTTTCGTGTGCACGTTGCATGGTTCTCAATTTGCGGATCTATCACTTGGTTGGGTTCCATGTTCAGCTCCATAAGTGACTAAATTTTTCAGTGATCAACAAAAGGTGAGGGAAGTAACTTATTCATTGATCACCCCCCTTTCTAATTTTTTAATCAGTGATCCCTAAAATTGCATGCAAGTCACATGAAAGTTTCTAGTGAATAAACAAGACCTGTCATTTTTCTTTGAACAACCATATCATTATATTCATTATTAGTATTCTTAATGTAATTGCTTTTCAAGTTTATGCTTGAATGATTTAAAAACTATCAGTATTATCCAATCTATTTAGATATGTATACATAATTTTATTTGAACATCAATATCTGATCAATACGTTGTGCATTTGTACTTTTCAGATCCTTTGTATGAGTTTTTTGAGCGTTGCCTGGAAATGATCACGAAATGAAATCTATCCTATTTCAGTCGCCTAAAATTAAATGTAACCACTTTTAGCAATTAAAATGGTCAGTTCAAAAATGGCTGTTACTGCAAAGGCCACCCTAATTGGATACAAGATTTACACAGCATTGCTCTTATCTCTCTCTTTTCTGTCCACTGTGTAGACCAGTGAAAAGATCTCAGTCGAAATGACCGGTGATGGAGTTGGATGTTTCTTTCCTTAGGGTTTCAGTACTAAGGACTGATTCGGATCAGAACATTTGTATCGTTCCTAACTGTGCCCGTATACGCCACTGTCTCGGTTACTTATATCATTACTGTTAAGTCGATGGAATCGATACTTTATATTCTATAATAAATTACATTAGTTTCTTTGTGCATTTGTCGAACTCCAGTTCAAGTTGAAACTGACTTTGTTTTCCCTGTGTAACAACAAAAAACAAGAATTCTTGCCTAATTTAGGAGAGACTACTCTTCAAGGATTTCATTTCCTATGTTATTTCTTCTCCTCCTCCATCCCCTCCTCCTTCTTTGTTTTATCATCAGAATCAGTTTTTCGCGCCAAATTTTTTTTCTGTGGATCTCATAAATGTCAAAAGCGATCAAAGTTCTTCAAAGTTCAATTGAGACATTCTTTATTTGTAACATTACAATTGTTGCAATTATATTCTCTTTCTGTCTTTCCTTGTTCCGGACTGCCTATTCGATTTCAGAACAAACACATTGTCCGTACAATAATGAGTATGATTGTAACTTTCATATTTTTGAACATTATTATCATTATTACTTTTTTCTTTTGATGCTGAGTAGTATTCAATGCATACCGAGTTTCAGCCAGAAACTTATTTCAGGCAACAATGTTATGTTTCAGTAGGCCTTGGCATTTTTTTACACATAAATGCAAAGGGGTGAGGTCAATACATAGGCTACATAAGAAACAGTACATAGTTGCATAAAAGAAAATATTTACATGGACAATGCTATGTGAAGGATAAGGACGGTGCCCGTGAAGACAATTCTCTGTATCGCATAAAAGCTTAGGTCCCCCGATATTCTATCTAGATATTTGCCTACACCCTTTTTATGACCCCCTTTGCTCCTTCAACGACAGTTATTGTTTCAGTATTCTATTATGGAAGGGCCAAATCTATTAATAGACAACCTTTTCCGTTCCTGTCCACAGTTATTATGTCTTGATGGTTGACTTCGATGGTTCGATCCGTATGTACTGGGAAATCCCATAATATTGCCACATCATGTGTTTCAGTCAGAGGTTCTAGGCGGTGTTCATACCAATGCAGTGTGTGTGTGTGGAGCGCCATAGTGCGTACTATCCAATGGATGTACTGACCCACTATATCGTTGTCTGTATTTATTGGGGGCTAGAACAGAAATTCCAGATATGACGTGGTCTTCTATACAGGCTGTACCTAGATCACAGTGTTTGTTATTACAGTTCTTGAGTATCATCCTATTAATTAAAAGTTAGTTTTTGTACCTATAAGAACTTGTTTCGAGCCTTTTTGTTCACAGGAAAATATATTGTGATTTTCAAGGTGGCAGTACATTTTATTTTATGATGTTGACATGATTAGTTTATAGGTGGTTGTGAAACAGGTGATGGGCCTGTGTTTGGGGGGAGGGTTGTCTTCTATTCTACAGCTTTTGAGCAGGAGGTAATTGGTGCCATTGCCTAACCAAGCTGATGCTCCATGTAGGCGTTCATGACGTTGGACATAGATTTTTTTGAATTCATGCAGGCAGATGAGAGCGTGTTTAGCCAGAAATTGGGGATTTTATCAATTCTTGGCGATTTCTGTATTTTGTACCTTCCGCAGAGCATCAGGTCTCCGGTTACTATTGGAACAACTGTCACTTCTTCATTTAAAAACTTCACTTTCCTAGCAAGATCTGGATACTTATTTCTACTTTCAGTTTCACTCTGTGATTCTCTTGATCATGGAGATCAACTATCAGACACATTCTTTTCTTCTTGTCTAATACGACAAGATTTAGTCTTCTAAGCTGGATTGGATGATTCATTTGAATATCAAAGTCATAGAAAATTTACATTCTCCAATCTGGACTGCATATACCATTGGTTTGTGTTGTCAAAATGCAGTTGCTTTCACAGTTCCCAGTGGATCACCCTCCATACCTTATGATACCTGTTCTTGTATTCCTTCTTCGATAATTTACTGGACTAGCTTACTTTATATTCACAATCAACATTTGCTGTTCTCTTGTGTCTTGACCCATTTCTGTATTCCCTGGGTGGTCTGTTAGTAGCTGGAGATACCAATTATTTCCATATCTTTTGCCTCTTTGTATCCTCGCTGACTTCAATACTTCACTTTTTACTTTTCATTTGATTCTTCTCTGTTCTTGGCATTGGTCTCTCCAGTGGTTTTGTAGTTAGTGTGCATAGAATTCTTATGTTGTGCAAATGTTTTCCTATGATAAATATACGTGAACTTTTGAATTTGAAGGTATATTTTCAATGAAAATTCATTAAGCCAGTATTCTTCTGTGTGCATATTGATTTTCTTTGTGTGCTGGTTTCCCCCTCTCTTGGGCCTGCAAATACACAAAATAAACTTCAAATACAACAACAAAGCGAATGATATTTTTATAGATTGAAAAAATAATCAAAGGGGGTTGCATTATCTCGTTGGGTACTTGTATACATGAACAACTACAGATATAATAGGCTCCCTTAGATTTGAAAATACGAAATAAATTATGTCTCCCCTGGATCTGAAATTGCCAAACTTGGTCTTACCCAAACTTGACCTTAAGAGGCCACTGGATGTTAGCACTATCTATTCCATGTTCACCCTGTGATTAAGTTACCCTTGTACACAAATTTGCAACTCGTAGAGTGCAGCTGTCTCTAGAACATTCGATAATGCCAAAATTGACCTTATTTTCAAAAACGTCAAGATCGACCTGACTTCAAATTGATCTTTGAAGATCACCATGGGTCAATGCTTCTTATCCCATGTTCATCCTGTACCTTAATATGCAAATTTGCACACCATACGATGTTTATAAAACATACATTCACAGACAAAGAAACAATCGTCCTTTTTATAGTATTAGATACATTCCTCCCTCTAATCATATCCATCTATATACTGATCTAAATTATATAATTCGTGTTATTGCAACTTGAAAGGTGTGAACCCAAACAACTCCTTCGTTGATTTTTATGTCGTCTCGTTATTCATACGGTATGCTATAACATTGGGAGAAAAGGTTTTCAATATTGATAACTGCAGAGATAACTGCTGGTTTGACCTCATAGGATAGAAAGATGGAGTAAACCTATGATCTAAATCTTGGTTTGTCAAAGAAAGAGAAGGAAATGCAGAAGGAAGTGACCAATATTCTATTATTTCGATGTATTAGATATTTCTGTCATTATTATGATGGATCGGAAAGAGTTTATATCTTAGAGCTTTTGTTGAGTTCTGGTTATGTCCCGATGCCTCTATTATCTGTAAACAAAGCAAATAGTATTTAATACGATTTCAGTTTCCTGAGACAGAACTACATATCTATAGCAACTCAGCAGACGTCGTAATGGATGATAATCTTCATGACTATATTTTGACTTGCCACACTGTTCTCAACATAGATGTGTGAATTTACGATCGCTTTGAATGAAGAGAGTTGCTTTTATCGGACATTTGATGTTTAAATCCTACTACACGCCAACACAGCAATGCAGGAAACAACATAAATGAAAAGGGTAATAAGTCTATCAATATAAATATATATATATATAAATATATATATATATATATATATATATATATATATATATATATATATATATATATATATATATATATATATATATATGCGCGTACGAGTGTGTTTTAGAAACAAGGACAGGTAGTGATCGATACTTGGGACATAGGAAATCAGATATCATTTCAATCGATTGACCAGAAACACTCATTAATAATTGATGATTCAAAAATATGGCGGTTGCAATCTGATCGATAAAAAACAGAGAAAATACAAAAGCGTAAGAAACTGAATGAAATTTTCTCACCAAAAATGCTATCTAAATCTAAAAGGTATCAGACTGTGCTAATGACAGTTGTCGTCATTAGCTGATGAGGGATTTACTGAGCGATACTAATTACTTAGTAATTAGTTAATTTGCAGAATCGAATGGATAGAATTAGGTAAAGACGAAAACATTGGGAAACATCAAAATGTTGTGAAGGTGATTTATGAATGAGACGAGACTGGCTAAAATATTATCTTCTTGTTTGTACGTGCGCAAGTATTTTTATAGGTTCACCTACATTTACAAACAAGCTGTCTCCATCAAGTAGATTGTGTGTAAAATAAATAAAAAGTCATTCTGAAGAACATTCTTTTTAACCAAATTTAAATGATAATCGAATTTCTAACTTAATTTGATACTATTCTTTCGCAGCGGTCAAAATTTTGTGTTAAAATCTATGAAAGTATACGCCCAAAATTAAATTAAATTGATATTCATGACATATTTTGTTTGTGTACATTTTAATAAACTGTTCAGAATAAAAGTAACGTTTCCTTCTAAAAATGTTGCTGGCCTTTTGGAAGTTGGAGTTAGTTGCATTTCTTTCCGCATTCAGAGTTAACCAATGTAACTCAAAATATCACTTTTGTACTTAGACACGATGTCTTTGTAGGTCCACTGGAAGGCAGATGTAACTGGTTCCTCTTACCAGACTCGAAGGACCAACGGGGACGGGCGTGTGTTTAATATTTGGCGTAGAGCTGTGTATTGAAGTTTCAAATGACAAATGAAAACAAAATGGCTGAAGGACAACTGTGTTTGTGCAGTGTATATGAGGGAAGGAACAACTTTGCACAGCCTTTCAAGATTCCTTGCAAACACTGTGTTTGAATGATTCAAATCCTTTTGCACCAAAATTGACTGCAATTATTTTTGCATTTCATAATTCTGATTTATACGTTTACACTCTTGTCAAAACTGTACGTAGTCTCTATTTTGGTGCTACTGATTCTTCCACACATTTTTTTTATCGAAGAGGAAATTCAAAACTATGATTTACTCGGTTTTTATTGCTCTGACGAAGTGACATATTGCCTGGTGCTGAGGTAACGTCATTGATAAAATACTGATTGCCGATGGAGAAAGGAGAGGATAATAACATGGAGAAAGAGGATGAAGGCAAATGAAGTAAAGAGGTAAGTAAAATGAGTCACAAATAAGTTGGTGTAGGTAACAACTGTACGAGGATGGCGAGGATTATGAAAAAGAAAAATAACACAAATACAATGGAAAAATAGAAATACAAAATTCTCTGGTTTGCTGTAGAGGCTTTGATTGGTTTAGATCTTTACAAATATACACACGCACAAAAAACATACATAAACAAAATAAGGAAGAAAATATTCCTATCGTTTAACCTTAAAGCAATCAATTTATCGATTCTGATCAAAATACTGATTGGTCAATTGATTTTGATCAGAACATATACAACAGCTACTTTCATCCACCTATATACCTCTTGAAGCACTTTCCTATTCTCTGATAAAAAACGTAAACCAAAACTGTCAGCATCAACATAATCGAAATCAATATAAGTTTTTCCAGTTTTTAAGTGGGTCTGGCTAGCTGACTGGTAGGCTATCCGTGTATTTGTTGCGAGTACAGGCTGTATCAATAGAGCTGGAGAGTCGAAAAATTAAAAAAGTAATGTGGGATCATGCAAAATTGGTGTCTCAGTTTGTGTTCACGCTTGTTTGTTTGTTTTTCAAAATTCGGACTTTTTTAAATGATAACCACCTAACAAAATATGTGAGATGTAACTTATTCATTGATCACCTTTTTTTCCCATTTTTAATTGATCACCTGCTCAAAACGGCATATTGCCAAAAAAAAAAACGTCGGTTTCATGACAGTCTCTACACAGCAACTAACAAGACCTGTTTCTGTTTTATTCCTTTCCTCCCTCGACTCTTTTATGCTTTATTTCATCCCTTTATTTTCTTGGGAGCAACGAGTGATGTGCATTCGGCCTCAAGTTGTTAAATTTGCGAAGTCTTGATTAGTTAATCTCCAAGTGGTATCATGTGTCTGACAAGTCTCAGGTTCACAAACACTACCAAAGTTGATTGAGTAATTCGAACTATCAGTCGGTTACACGCGAAATGTGTTGTTCGGAGCAGGAAAGTAATTTGTAAGTAATCAATATTTCAATACAAAACTGGACAGAGAAATTGATATTTTTAAATATTACTATTTATAGCTTCTCCAACAAGGGGATAATTAATCAACGCTACAGACGAAAATACCGGTTTATACACTGTTGTCTGTTTTAGATCATTTTGACATTTATATGCATCTATGCAGCAATTTTATTATTGAGAAACGGGCATATAACATGACAGAGAAAATTATAATGCGTTATATTATTTTAAAACTCCATCGGAAATAACCTCCCGTTAATACACATGGAATGTATCATTTGGTCGAGACAACGTGAATCGAATAAACAATAAAGAAAATGAGGATTGTGTAGGAATCAGATCTGTGACCCATCGGTCGCAGCTTCAACGTTGTGTCGCTCTTTCCATTCCGGTGAAAAGACGATGAGAACCTGGGGATAAAGCAGTTATTTGGACCGCCGATACATTCATTGTGTATCAAGAGGAGTTTCAAATGGAGTTTCATAGTAATATAACGTATTTATATCAATGTATGTATGTATCCAGATTTCACAAAGCCCTAATCGTTCATTATAGAAACCCTGTTCCTTGTGACATTTATATGTGTCCTTATATCTATCCATTCATGTATCTATAGATTAGGACATTACCCAGCAATAAACATTCAAAGAAAAAACTTGAAATTTTGCACACATACTCCCCAATGAGCAGGAAAAACGTTTTTTCCCCCTGAATATCTTTGTATCCCCCTCTAAGTAGGTTTTCAGAGGGAGTTCGATCTGCAATGATAATTTGTCCTTAATTGATCCTTTAGTTTGTGTCTGGCTGCAATCATGCTTGTCTTCTGAAAATTCAGACTTTTTTAGTGATCAGCAGCAGCAGCCTTTTAGCGATCGCCGTTGGACATAGACTCTCCATAGCATCGCGCTTGATCTTTTTGGATCTGCGTTGTGAGTCGTGATGTCCAAGGTTGTCTGACATTCTTGCAACATGTCCAGCCCATTGCCATTTGAGTTTTCTTCTGTCTGATATACTGTGCTGTCTTATGATCTTTCCATGTTAGGTTGAGCACGATTTTCTCATGTGCATGTTGCATGGTTCTCAGTTTGAGGGTCAATCTTTTGATTAGGTTCCATGTTTTAGCTCCATAGGTGACAATCGGCAGAATACATTAGTTGTATACCCTTCTTTTGAGGACTAGTGGGATTTTCTTGTTCTTGAAAGTCAAGCTTTCTCAACCGAAAGCTTGCCAACCGAGTGTGAGACTTCATTTTATTTCTTCTTCTTTTGATAACTTTATCGAGACTTACTTGCTTAATTTTGTTCATCTAACATTATGAAGGTTCTTAGCAAAGAAGACGATTACTTAGGTATCTATCCTGATTCCTTTAAGTTCTCATTCTAAGTTTGAAAAATCATCTCAAGGCACGCTGTGTTGAGTTGGGGTGAGCTGGTATCACCTTGTCTCACTCCTTTTCCTTGTTGGAAGCGCTCAGAGTCTTTATGTAGCCTGATGAAGGAATTGCTGTGTCGGTAGATATGTTGCAGTACTCTGATATATACGGAGTCTAAACCTTGTATGATTGCGTCAATGACTTTGGAGATTTCTACTGAATAGGAAGCCTTTTTGAAGTCTACAAATGCTACAGCTAGTGGCATACTATATTCTGTTGCTTTCTCTTTTAGTTGGTTCACTGAATGAAAGCAGTCACTGGTTGAGTAGACTTTTCTGAAGCTTGTTCCCGTGATTAGTATTCATTTAGCGTTTTGGTGATTCGCTTGGTGATCACTTTGGTCAATGACCTTCAAAATCCAAAAGTAATAATCATTTTTTTTCAAATCCCGAATTTATGGTTCAAACAATGCTGGTAACATTTTCATGAAAGATACTTAACTTTACTATCACCACTGCTTAATCTAAGAGGTAAAAAGAAGGATAAATGGGTGGAGGTAATTGATTATTTCCCTTGGAATGCTTTTTATCTACTTCAGTTTATCTATTTGCACCGATTTGTATCCTTCATTGCATTTCATCCATGCATTCATATGGAACGAGCGATCATACTGTTTTGAGGATGTTGTGAATAAATGTTAGAATACTAATTGATTCCGTTTTCTTATTTGTTAATCATATATTGATTACTTTCAAGTACGTTTTCCGGGATTGCTTTATTCTTTTTATTCTAGAATTTTGTTTGACGTATTTTCATGCAAATGTATTGGCGAATATAATTTTTTTTTTTTTTGTTTTACTTAGAATAAATACTTTGAATAATATTTGAATTGTGTCATATTGACTTGATAATCGGATTTTTCATTCAGCGGACGTATTAAAAACAAACTCCTACGTGTTGATCTCTATGAACTGACCGCCATGTTTGCATCGTGGGTCATACTTGATAAAAATAAATCCTCAATTCTTATAGTTAAAATCCATGTTTTTTTCCGAGTTATGCTGTTGTGTCAATATCTAAAGCTGAGGAAAATTTAAGGATGAAGGAAAATGCAGTTATAATTGTAACCTCTCTCTTCAATGATAAAAATCCAACTCCCTTACAGATTTTAGCATTGTTTTCCTAAGTTACAATCTTGTCCTTAGAAAGGAAATCTATAAAGTAATTGTACATTTGGATTGCTTGCAATAGTTAAGGCCAATAGTAATTTCGTTTTCCTTCTCAACTCTCATTGAAACATTTCTGGCGAAGAGAGATTTTTAAAATAATCGGTTTCTGTTTTCCAAGATTACGTTTTCTTCTTGAGAGTTTTTCGATAGCTCCACATCAACCACTGATTGAGAACGCCTTATTATTGCTTGAAAAAAGAATCAAACCATGACATTTACGATCTTAACATTTAAGATTTTGAATATTAAAAGTTGAGCTGAAAAAAATAATACCTAACTTTAAAACTACTGAGGCTTAGAAAAGTTTTGCTACGACCAAATATCCAAATGAAGAGATTAAGCTACCAAAAAAGTTGGGATTTTTGGATAAGCTGCACGAGGACTTGTCAGCAATAGGTTCTCAACCATCATGGGATACAGGAAATAATGTAGTAAATATCATAAAACTTGATTTTCACGTAGGATTATCAACTCGAACATAACAAAATCAGTTTAAACTGATATTAATGGTTAAAAGTTCTATTGCATTTTTCTCAGTTGTTTACAATTTGTTCCTTTGTTTTGGGATATTTAAGAAAAAAATCCAATTTTAATTTGAGACAAGAATGAATGTATAATACCATCCATGGCATACGGAGGTAAAGCATGGAAACTAACAAAATAAATTGAAAAACAAACTCGGAATTACAGAAAGAGCAATGGAAAGACCGGTGCTAGGATTAACTCAAGGGGAAAAAGATCGATATGATTCTGTGAGCATAGAAAGATAAAAGATATCGTACAAGTAATTAGGCGACAATAATGGAGATAGACTGGGCACATAGCAAGAAGAAATGGTAGCAAATGGCATAAGAGGTAAACCGACTGGTGCCCAGATAATAGCAAATGAAGTAGGACAAGACTGAACATAAGATGGAAAGATAAGATAGAAAAGTTTACTGATAAGACATGACACGGTTACGGTTAGTATGTGAAAAGCCAAGAAAAGACCTTATTCTGTAGATCGATGCTGCTGCTGCTGCTGATATGTGTGTATATGGTGTGCACAGAGAGAGTAAAAGGTTTCTGTGGAGTAAGAATCCATTTGAAATGTATAAGTTCGGAATTAACCGTCTACTTCAAAATTAGGGCTAAATGATAAACAACGAGTCTATTTAGTATAATATCAGTTGTATCAGACTGCATGCAGTTTATAGTTTATGTCAGTGTATAACCCAATCGGAGGCTTTGATGTATGACGCATTCACTTTTGTATGTTGTATAAATTTCATAAAGGCAGTAGTAATAAAAACATAAAATGATAAAACACAGAAAATAAAGAACGTTTGTGCTGTGTATCCAGGTGCAGTGAATGTACGTAAATACCAGTGGAAAAAAAGTAATTTGGCTGGAAAGTTTTCTATTATCTTGTCTCTCCTCGTCAACCTGCACATCGACAAGAGTACCAACCTTCTTCCATATCTATCGGGTCCACTAAGCTAGACGCAGCCCAGGACTTTATTTAACTGTGATGTGCCATTTCCACAGACACCAAGCTAAAAGAGTTTGACAGCAGATTGGTCAAAGCGAACTAAGCTATTGGTAGACTTCAAAAGTGTGTCTCAATCAATAATAACCTAGAATAAAGGTCTACAAAGCAATCATGCTGTCCATTCCCCGTCATGGTGCCAAATCTTGGATCATCGACCACCACCTCTCTCACCTTCTTGAACGCTTTCAGCAGCATATCCGAAACACTGAATTCATCAAGAATGCCAGTGTCTTTAGCAAAAAGAATCTCAAAAGATTACAATGATTCTCTAAAAAAGACTTTCGTTATAGGCAGAATCAACGGCTGCGAATGAGAAGCAGTGACTACTGTCAAGCAGACATGGCATTTTATTGTATTCCAGACGAGCCTCTTTATGGAGTTCAATCGCAGAGAAGAGAAAGTGTTTCCTTCAGTCACCAGCCATACTCATGCATCCGATGTTGCTAAACTTACCAGTCTCACGCAGTCTCGCCAGCCAGTGGCGATCCTACAGCAGACGTGGAAATCTCTCCAAAATCATTGTCCACGAGTCCAAACCATGACTTGTGTATTTGTATGTGTCCGTTTGTGTAATAGATGAGCAGATATTAGAAAATGAGGTTTATTTCTCTATACTATGCACGAAACAGTTGGCCGATTTCTTCACCAAAAAATGTTGTAAAAATATTAAAAAGTGTTTGCAGTAAAGTTACACCAGTCAACAGAGTTCCAACAAGAGGCTTTCGGTGCAATGGAAGTATTTTTGTGATTGTAAATCAAAAGTGAAACTTATCTTCCTGATAGGGAAACGGATGAAATATGTGGCTTGAGTAGAAGGTGGATACCACAAGGTAGAAAAACGCGTAGAAAGATTATATTAAAAACAAATTAAATGAGAATCTTATGGTGGGGAAAATGTTACACACAGCGAATAAAGTGTCCTATACAACTGCAGTAAAATATTATCAACAAGAACGGATGCAAAAGAAAATTAGGCAAAAATCAGGAGATCCAATTGGTTACAAAATATGTTGGATATCTGACCGATTTCTTTTCTGTCTCTTTTGGTTTGCTATCACTATTCACACACACACACACACACACACACACACACACACACACACACACACACATATAAAACCTATCTACATATATAGAATTATGAATACCAGCAAAATTAGATAGATGGATACGAGAACCGTTCCCATTCGACAATCTTAGCGTTGAGGACATGAATTATCAAGAAGATTATTTTTATATGATAAAGATGTGATTGAAATAGAAAGGGCACAGGCAAATGTAATTTTGGATGTACATTGCTGCACAAAACGTTTTAGGCCATCTTAAATCATCTTATTTTGGCAAGATGGGCTACGAATATTTATCTATTAGCTTAGTCATAGAAATACATTTAGCAAATATGTACACATTTAAATACACCACTAAAATACATCGAGACATCAAGTCGCACAACATGGATCCCCAGAAATCACATGCGAACCGAAGCCGACAGAATACAAGATGGAGAGATGAACTGGACAAATCTAGAAATACTGGCTCCACGACACCCACGATAGAGAAGTGTGGCAAATCCTGGGGAAAGTCTATGTCCAACAACGGACGTTAAAAGACTGATGATGATGATGATGATGATGATGATTCAAAGGACGAAAGACACTATTTAGTACGATCTCTCTTTGCATATAAAACCTCTAGCACACTCTTTGGTAGCCTCACTTCTTTGTAAATAATCTTCAAGTTTGTTGCACTAACCGTCTTTTGTTCTTTTTCCAGTTTAAGTGATCAAATGATGCTTCTATATTATTTAGGTCAAGTTTTTATTGGTTCCGATTCACGTCTGTTTGGGTTCTACTCTGCATTTTTGTTCAAATGCAATTTCATTCAAAGCTGTCCCCAATCGGATGCCTTTCAGAAGAAATGGCGAAATGATTGGGAATCTGCTTTTATTCTCCAGCGTTGCCCCCAATATTACAGACTAGAATGTATTCCCACACCCTCGCAGAACCTTCTTCATGCTTCACTTAAGGAGGCAAACACTCACTGTTGCACTTCTCTACAGTTCTTCTAACGCACTGTTGATGATTAGACTCCAAAATTTCAAATATTTATTCATCATTCCAAGGCACATTATTTCATGAATTTTTCACTCCAATGATTTCTTGATTGTTATTCTTCCATGAAGGCCACTTCAAAACAAGCATCTTAGAACTGTGAAAGAATCTTCTTTCGGTCAACCTGAATTTGACAGATGTTTGGCACGGTTTTTGCTATATTTCTTCTAGCCTCTAAAGAAAGTGATTGGGAAACTACTCAAAAGATGCAAATAGATTTCAAAACTTTAATCTTTTGTCCTCCGACTCCCCAGAGAGACTTGAAATTTCAGATTGAACACCATGTCTTGGGAATTCGGTAGTAATGTTTCGCCTAAGTTATACATTCTCCTTTTCGGCTAGTTTTTCGAGGTTTGAGAAGAAGACGTAAAAGTAAAGGCCATCATGACATTATTTACTTCATCATTCTAAGAATTCAGTCGGTCAACTTATCTCAATTCAAAATTGGCCTTGCTTGTGCAAAATTAGGGTTTATTCTTTTCAGACAATAAAATCTTTTGAATATTGCATGGATTAATTTCTATTCAGCACTTGAAAGTTACTAGTATAATTTTCTGAAATAATCTAAATTAGGAATCATTAATCAAATATGTTGCCAAAACTGTTAACATAGATCTCTTCAGTTTTCAAGTCAGTCTGACTGACCATGTGTGTATGCATGTATGGTATGTAATACGCACACTGGCCACTCCAATACAGCTAGAGATCCAGTAGTTTCAGCATTTACTCCTTATTTTGTTTAGAAAAACATTTGTTTTGTTTTTTACATCCTCTGCAGTAAAAAGATTTTTTTAGTAGGGGTTCAGTTTGCAATGTTGTTTTTTTTTCTAAATTGATCCTATAGTTTATGACCGGCAGCATGCACGCTTGTTTTGTTGTTGTTGTTGTTGTTGTTTTTTTGAAAATTCAAACTTTCTTTAATGAGCATTGCCCAACAAAAAGGCGAGAGAAGTGAATTATTCATTGATCACCATTTTATCCAATTTTTCAATTGATCACCTCGAATACGATATGCTGCCAAAAGATCTTGGTCATGGGACGATTTCTATTGAGTGACTAACCAGACCTGTTTCCTTTGATGTCTGAACACATAAAGAGCACGTTTCGAATTATAACTAACCTAATCATAGCGGAATGAAGCCCGATTTTCAAAAAATAAGCTTTGGGAAGTTTTTAATGAAATGATGATGATGTGACATACTTAAAGCCAAATTGAGAAAATTTCAGATCAGCTGTCGGCCTGAAAGAGTTCAAACCTTCTTATTTGCAAGAAGGTTATAAGGTCTCTTTAGTTCTTTCTTCTTATAATAATTCTAAAGAATAAGTTACCAAATACAACTGAAAAATTACCTGGCGTGAAATATTGCACTTTATTCCGTGCTTTTGGTTTCCAATCTAGGACAATTATAGTTTTGATCCGCTGACATTTTTCAAACAAAATAAACGGAAATTGTTTCCCACGGGGATTATCTTTAAAATACTTCCATGAATTTTTCAGATTAACATTTAATTAAGAAGTGATTCCACGAAATTAATTCAGTTAGGGATTTACCTGGAAGAAAAATATCCTCTCTATATTTTATCACAAAAGAACAAATGAATTAAATAACAGATGGAATAAGCGCAGAAAACTCTGTCGAAATCGTTACATCCAGTGAAGAACCGTTAATAATATTTTCAGACATTATTAAATCTGGTATTTATTTTATCTCAATTTCACTTGCTTTAGACCGTTATTCTACATTCATTGATTAACAGTGCAGACCCAAAATAAAGAGCAAACCTTCAACGAGACTCGAACTCGCATCCTTTGTCCTTGTTCTCTATTCCCGATATGCACTGTTTACTAATGGCCGTATAATGAAGGCCTGAGTAGTTGCGATGAAGACCGCTGTAATCAAGATGAAAAAAAATACGTGATAGATAATGATTTCGGGATGATACTATTAATAATACTGCTAATGTAAACGCATCAAAGCGTCTAGCGTTTGGAGAAAACGAAGTTATATAGTTACATTTGATACTCTGTAACCGTTGGCTTTTATTGCTCAAGCAGATTAGCAGCTATCGTTCTAAGGCAGGCACCCCAAAGGAAAAAGGATTTGAGTTTGGGTCTCATCAAAGGCTTCCGATTCGCGCTGTTTACTAACGACCTTAGAATGATGGTCTGGGTAGTTGCGTTGAAAGTAACTGAAATTAAGATAAAAGGAATGCTAATCACAGCATTAATAATAGTTGGTCTGGTTAATCACTCAATAGAAATCATCACGTAACCATGTCTTTTGGCAGCATACCGAAGAAGTGATTTATTAAAAGATTGGAAAAAGGGTTGACCAATGAATAAATTACTTCTATCGAGTAATATTGGATGCCGTGATCACGGGAAAAAAGTGAATGCCACCGGACATAAACTAAGGGACCAAGTTAGCATAAAGTTACGTGGCAAATTAAACCCCATAGAAACTTATTCGAGGGGGGGGTTCCAGAAAACAAAAAACAAAAGTTTTCTTCAAACATAATAGGGAGTAAATGATCTCAGCCCTCTAGCTCCATTCAGTTTTCGTTAGTTTCTTTTTTACAATGCTTCATCTAATGACAAGATTCAAGATAATGTTATTAACTCAAGTTCTGTGCATAACAAAGAAATACGTTTTATATCAGAACTTTCCCGAATGTTGCTCTTTCTAACGTTTCAAAGCTTACTCAAATCAACGAACAATGGAGTGTTTCTCCCTTCTATGAGGGTTAACTTATATATGCGTATGCATGCTTGTGCTTATGTGTACACACACAAATGCATGCACACGAGAGTGGATCAATACGTCTGTAGCCAACGAGTAGTTATTAGCAACATTTTGATCTGAAATTTGTACTATATGATGTTCAATCAATGTGAGTAATATTCTCTACTGAATTCAGTGTACGTACAAAGAAAGAGATTATGTTGAAAAAACGACAATATTTGTTTTGTTAAATCAATGTTTCTTCATTAGACATACACATATATATGTGTGTCTACTTACACACGATCTCTAATACTCAAGGAAAAGGAGTTTCAGTATAGTATAACGAAATTTATAATCATTCTATCGGATCATATATATATCCAGTTCTTAATATGTAACCATCGCATTGAAAGAAACGAATACACCGAGAATAAACGAGATGAGAAGTAGGAGTGAAAACAGTTATTTGGGTCTTTGCATTACCGGTGGTTGTTTAGCTGTCCCGTTTTCTTTAATTGTTTATTCTATTTATGTTGTCTAGACTGAGTAACGACAGAAGATCATTTCAAAAGAGAGTTTCAATATAATATAACGCAATTCATAATCATTTTGTCAGATCATATATAAACATTCTTTATATATATATATATATATATATATATATATATATAAAATTGTGATTTAGCTTTAGAGTGAAGAAGCCTTCTGAAAACACAATACTTGAAAAGTATGTGTGCATACACCTATTCATATATATATATATATATATATATATATAGATATAGATAGATAAGCAGGAATGCACACAAACGGACGTGAATAGGTAAATATTCTTTCCTTATACCCAACTTCTGTCAAAAAGAAAAGTAAAAAACATATTGAAAATAAAGCTGCAGAAATACATTTGATAAAAAACGAATTATCCATTATCCCTTTATATTTTCTCCTTTCTTCTTGCCCAACTTGTAATCAATGATGGAAATGGGTTTTAGAAACTAGGTATACGGTACCATCTCCCCCTATTAGTAGACATTTATCATAAAAATAACCCCTGGAAATTAAGAAGTAGGTTTACGCCGTACCTATGCGTAGCCCCTATTTCTATCTTTGCTCGTAATGCAATTTCATTTTCCTTATTTACTATCTATTCCAGCAAGACACACAGTCACACATTCTTTTCTTTCCTTATTCTATAAGAATGATTGCTTCCCATTGACACTTTTCATGATTTTATTCATTTACTCCATTCTTATAATAATTGTTCGTAAATTTTTGCTTATTTTTTGGGGGCATCCTCTTTCATCCTATTTTCTATTTAAATTTCTTCTATTTACTCGTCTTAAGAATATATTCCCAGTTTCATTCCAGTTTTTCTTCTTACCTGCCATTCCTTCCTTTCGACTTCAAAGAATCTTTTCCCTTCCTCTATCTTCAATCATTCTCTTGTCTTCCACTTCTTTTATTCCTTGATAAATAATTATCTTCCGACTATTTTCTTCTAGTTTAGGCTTTATCGAATCAACGTAGTCCTACAAATGGCCCGACTAACCAGCCAAGAGGGCAACTGATTCTTCTCATTTTGAGTGTCTGAGTTTCTGTGTGTGTGTCCTCTTGTGTTCCTGGTTACATTTTGGGAACTACCACCATGGAGGTTTGCACTCGGCCCATTTAAAAATGCCTTTTCCCCCTGTTTTCTCCACGGTTACTTTGGACTAACAATGTCCAAATTTTGTGCTGTTATACCTTTAGAAAGTTTTAGATAAAAAATTATTTTTTTAAAGATAATTTTGGATAATTATTTTAGATATTTAGATTTAGTCTCCGCGTAGGCTATGATGCTTAATTTATGCGTGATACAGATATTTATTACTGTGTTTTCACTTTCCAATTTATAATTATGGAATACCTTAAATAACTAATAAATAATAAATAAGCTAAAAAAGACAGAATAAATTATAAGACCTTGAACAGTACAGTACGAGAAATGTGGAACGAATTTACCGCACTAATCAAGGTATACCCATACTTCTTTTTCTTGACTTTTTTTACATAGTTTCCTTTGAACAACAGTAGTAACGAAAAGTGGCTAAGGGTTTTTCTCTTTTTTTACGGGCATGCATGTTTGTGTGTTCCATATCGTTTTGTCTACAAACTTGGAAATTGGTATCAGGATTCTATTAGACTCTTCCTAAAAAATGTTTTCTTTTGTTTTAGGGAAAAGCATTTTGACATTTTTGCAGCCTTATTTTGTCGGGTATTGTAAATCAATAACATCTAGATTTTCCAGAATTTAGATGTATATATTTTTTAAAACTCTATCTAAGATTTTTTCCATGAAAAAACAGTGGTGATGTCATAAATATAATTTAATCTGACCGTATGAATTCTTCAATGGAATATTATTTACATGACTGCAAATTTTGACACTATGGTTGTTCCATTTCTTCTTTCTTTTTATATTCTTTATATGTTTCTCTCTGTCTTTATTTCTCTTTTAGTTTTGCTTGTTGTTGTTGTTGTTGTTGTTGTTGTTGTTGTTGTTGTTGTTCTTCTTCTTCTTCTTCTTCTTCTTCTTCTTCTTCTTCTTCTTCTTCTTCTTCTTCTTCTTCTTTTTCTTCTTCTTCTCAATATTCTTCCTTCGTTTTTCCCTATCTTTTCCAAAGGAGCAGTTTCGTCTTTTTCTCCCATTATGGAAGAATTTTATCTTTTCTTTGATTGAAATAAAATCTGAAAGAATTCATTCTTCTTTCTTTTTAAAGATTCCATTGTCATTCGCTGTTTGCTAAATTAATTGAATTGATATTGTTTTCCCGAGAACTGCTGATCTATAAAGAGTTTAACTCGATACTGCACTGCCTTCTGAGTTGATTTTGATATCTAGCAAATGTCAATGTTTAATTGTCAATTAATCGCGTGTTATTATATTTCTCGAGAACCGCTGATGTAAAAAAATTCAAACTTGGCGCTCAATGTTTAGAATGCTAAAATATGTGGCGAATTTCAACTTCGTAAAATGGCCAGTTGTTGAGTAATCGCAGTGCATACACGCAAGGATTCCTTCGGTAGGAGTTAGATTATTCTTCATTCACTGCTGTGTACTTCCTTACCCGCACGTTCCTCTCCTGTTCTCTTCATGTTTCTTTTCATTCGTTCACAATATTTCTGTCTCAATACCCAACGCCAAACACAGTCAGCCCGACCCCAATTGTGAATATTTCTTCTCGCCAAGACGTGTCTGCGCCTTGTTTTGGCGTAGTCCACCCTTCAGCCTTTCTAAAATGCAATAACAACGACTGAGTGGCAAGAAAAGATCGATACAAGCCGCCAGCCACCACTGAAACTACCCAATCAGTATTGATTAGTAATAAAAGAGACATTAGAGGGCATGACGTATACACTACACGTGTGTGTGTGTGTGTAGGTGTGGGTGGTGGGTGTGCGTGCAAGTAAGTGCGCACGTGTGTGTGTGATATTTGGGTGTCGATGATATTTTTGTTAATATCATATAGCTTGCATGCAAGTGTGTGATTGCGTTTATATTGTCTGTCTCATCTTGCGGACATTATTGATAGATAAAGATAGAGAGAAAGAGAAAAAGTATGTGTGTATAAAAGAGAGAGCAAGAGAGAGTGTGTGCGTGTGCATACAACAATATGCATGTGGGTTTTGTTAGTGCCATATGATAGTGAGTAACTGCGTTTGCATCAGCTCGTGCTATGGAAATAATATTATATAATCTTCAAAGAGAGGAACAAGGCAATGTGAACGTGTTGTGCGTAGATGAGAAATTGTGTGCATTCTTCCAATTCTCTTAGTGCGAATTTGCCAAATCATTTTTCTTCTATGGATGAGTGTGCACGCACATTTTCTGCATGTGTTTTATACATGTGTAATCACGTATAAATGTGTGAAACCAGTTCAATCTTATTTAAAAAGATCAAATACATTCCATTTTTTAAAATTGCAAAATTTGTTGCTCTGTTGTTCGATTGGTGCGCACTGATAGACAGACAGAGACACACAAACACGCCTATATATATATATATATATATATATATATATATATATATATATAAGGTTTTTGTTTCATCTTATGTGTTTCTGTGTACATATATATATGCGTGCAGATGTTCACACGAAGATATTTTCAAGATTTAGGCGAGTCTTGGATAATGTCATTTTGACCATATCTTTTGGAAGAGTGTGTATAGCCAGTAACGTAGGGATCGGGACGAAATCTTCGATTCAGTAATCTGCGTCTAAAGTGTAGCCTTTCTGGGGACTCAAATACTGACGATGGCAGTGCATACACACTCACTTCCATTTGCTTCCATTATTTTGTTCCTTTCAAATATCAAGTTATGTATATTTTTTTTTAAATCGTTCAATAATTAACCAAACAGTACTAATTTAAAGTGAATTCTTAAAAAATATCCGTTGCATCTCTCTAAATGCAGATACCATGACCTGCGTTTGGCTTTCAAGTGAAACGGGTAGGTTGTATCTGAGATGCAGATATCCGGTGTCTAAGAGAGTCACTTTGCGATGAGGTTGAAATTCGAAGACATGTGTCAACGGGACTAAAATATTTAATAGATTAGCTACAATCTCCTAAGTATGCTGTTGCATGTGTGGAATTTAGCTTTATCTCCATGGTAAATAAGCCTTTAAAGAGTTGGAAGTGTGCATACACACACACACACACACACACACACACACACACACATACATATATATATATATGATATTGAGTGTGGGTTCTATAGTTATAAATTTTATCAACTGTTGAGAAAGAAGCAATATTGTGGAGCAAGTAACGATCTTCAGTAAAATTTCAGTGCGTCTGTAATTTCAGAATCCTGCTGGAGTGCATTCGAACATAGACACCTGGTACTTTTACCATCTAAATTCTACAAAACAATAATTATTCAAAATATGAGTTATGTGAGAACAAGCACGCGCTCACACACACACACACACACACACACACACACACACACATGTACACACACACACGCACAGATATCTCATTATTTATAAGCCATTGCCACTTTCATCGTCTGTTTGGTGGTTTCTTTCACGCTAAATCAAACACATATCAAATTAATTGAAATCTACTGTGATTCGAACGTTCGACTTTATGGTAAACGTACAAGTTGTGTACCCTCTAGGGAAGCACCTCTGTTGAAAATGTGGTTAAATTAAATTGAAAGTTAGCAAACAACCAAGCAGGCAGCAGATGAAGCTGTTGAGTACATCTTCAGTCGAGTTTGTTTACATCCAGTAAATAAAGCCAAACAGAAGGAAATAGAGGTTAGAGGAGTGTGTTGATCCATAATTTATTCATACATGATATGAATAATCACGCCATTTTCAAGGGCACTATGCTAAGATACATATATTTATATATGTGTTTGTATATTGAATGAGATCTGGGTTTAATGGCCTTTAACAGAAACTAGTCTTACATGAAGATACAGAAGACACACGAAAATGAGTATGTTATATTTTACGTGCACATCCCCCGATCACTTCGAGTGCAATGAATAGGCTAAGCTCAATGAATAAGTCATGTTCAGGAGTAACGGATTCTCGACTTCTAGACCACAATTGATCATGGTCAGAATATCACCTGAAGGTTAAGGTTTCATTATCTGTCATCTACAAGAACGAAATGTTGGCAGCCAAAGTTTCAAAGGAATATTTTACGTCGCCCTATTCCACTATCATAACAATGAACAGACGAATCTTTAGTGGTTAAAGTTACAGTCATAGTGACGAGAAAAAAAATCAAAATAAGCATACAACAGTCCATAAATGAGTACACCAACCTCTCTATATCGGAAGTTAATTTTCTCCTAAACCAAAGATAGCGGGGTTTTATTATTTCTTGTCGAACATTAAACTATCAAAACAGATATTATCAGGTTTTATTTATGACAAAACTCTACAGCATTGAAACCTTGTAAAAAATCTGAATATGTTGCCATCCAATGATAAGTACATCCCTACGAAAAAGAGTTTCAAGGCTGTAAAGTTTGATCATAAATGATACCAGATAATATCCGTTCTTATTATGTAATGTTCCTCTAGAAATGATAAAACACAGCTATATTTGTTTCAGGAGAAAAATCACTTCTTCATTTTAAAAAAAGTGGTATGAGGTGTGTGGGCGATACTTTATGAACAAGTGACATAAATATATTTTTGCTGTGCTTAGCGTCGTTCTGCACAAGGCCACAAAATACGGAGCATCCGTGAACAAACTATCACTAGTTCGATAACGATTGCACTGAAATAGTGCTTATGAATGGTATCAATATCAAATTGAAGCTGCTCACCTCATGAAATTATAAACAGCTACCGTTTCGTCATCGGAGATACGATACCATAATGGTTCCTAATTACAAGAATCAAGGGTCGATTGTACACGTAATATAATAGTTATCAGCTTGATTCTCTGTCGCTCAGTTGTTTCTTAAGAAAAGGCGAAACATTGTAAATACAAACAAGAGTCAGTATAACAAAAGAGATCCTATTCTATTCTATTGTTGACTATTCATGAAATTAATTTATGTTAAACACTTGAGACGGGGCTTTGTAGATGTAGGTGTTGTGTCCAAAGGAATTATTGATATTCAATGATTGTGAAAACCCTCCAAAAAGAGATAACCAACGCAAATATTTTTCTAAAAGAAAGGAATCGCACCAGATTACCAAACAAAGCACTGATCAATAACATAGAGACATACCAGATGGACGCTACGTGATTGTTTTCACGTCGTCTGCCTTTGGTTAACATTTTTAAAATTCCTTTATTTCATTACTACCTCTTGCTGCCTACAGTATATCGGGTTACAAGAAATCTAATCCTCATCCTGTTATTCAAGAATTTGATTTTACAAACAATATAAAAATTGTTGCAAAATATTATATTCCAAGTTGCTGTTTTTTTGTGTGTGTTTTTTCCTATTAGGCTGAGGGTCGGCAAATTTTGGGGGAGCTGGTCGGATTAGAACTATTTTCATGTCTTGTGGGTCAAGATGAAATAAAAAAAGATCATACCAGGCCATGGAAACAGCTTGTATTTTATTACTTTAATGATTTCCAATATAGTAATATATACCTACATGAACTTGTTTTTACTATCAATCAATGAAAACTATGAATTCTGTTTGAAGGAGGGGAAGATATAGTTAAATTAGGGTTCATATTTTGTGTATATTAATAGAACAGTAAGAATGCATGTTGTTGAAACATTTTCAACTATCAAGCATTGATATTGTACTGAGGTCACTTCAAAAATGTGACTTTTGCTCTATTTTTTATTCAGATCTTATTGTTCACAAACCAAATATAGATAATGAAAAACAAAAATTTAGTAACCAACCTCTTATATTCAATGAAGTCAGCGAGCCGGTTAAAATGTGACTGCGGACCGGATTTGACCCGCGAGTTGTAGTTCACCGACTATTGAGTAATACAGATATTTTTACTATTTTTTTTTTTTTCGGCAGTATGTCATCACAAATTATAGGATTTACGTTTGCATTCACGGTAAAATAGAATTGCTTTTCGAAAATAGCGAAAAAAAATCATACTAGGGTGGATCAATAAGTCTGTAGCCAGACAAGTAGTGATTAGAATTGCTACGTGCAAGATATTTATGTAAAAATACAGATTTCTTTTTAAACATACGCTAACAGGATCGAATTTTGCATGCATATGAATATCTTCTTGGTTTTTTCTGGGATCAAAATAAAATATTCAAGGTTTTGCCGCCCTAGCACAGATATCTACACGCGGTTTTCTGCTGGGTTTTGTCGAGGCTTCACAAAATTTAACGAATAATATAGAGAGAACTAATAAAAAATTGTCTTCTCTAACATCTTTGCACTAAAACAGAGATGCATTTCTTAATGTGCTTAATCAAAACTGAAAAAAAATTATTCCACTTGAGTGATCACAAAAAATGTATGTCCTTACCAGAATAAGCTATTTTTAGATGCGCAAGCATCTGTAGTAATAATGACCATCACTGACTGACTGAGGGGCTAACACATCGAAGACTTCCCACCATATCTCGTTTTCTCATCCTCCTTCAATATACGTCTTGGAGAGGCAAAAGGGGTGAATCGCGTATCTATGGCCTGACTTTCAGTCTTGTTTAATCCAACAGAAAATTTCCTTCAAGCTAAATCTATGACAGAAAGAGACTTCGATAAAAAGCTCTTTTAAAAAACAATGAAATATTGGTTATGCATTTCATACTTTCTCCATAAAGTAGGTATTAAAAATATCAAAGAATTACCTCATTCGTACAATGTATTTATTTCAAAAAGAGATAAAGACGATATTTTTCATTACATTCTTTGTTATATCATGTTCGGGTATATGCGTCTTAGTATTATCAATATTTATAGTAGCAAGGTAGATATTCTTCGATATAGGCTTCTTATGAGCTTAGAAGCTAAGTTAAAGTATGTATGTGCATCTGGGTAATGTAGCTCTGAAGCATATATGTATGTATGTATGTGTGCAGATCAACAAATCCATAGCCTAATGTAAGAAAAAACAATTTACTTGTTAACAAAATCCCTTACCTTGACTTAGTACTTGGTTCACTGCAGAACAAAATCCCATTGGTCGAATACTATTCATTGGAAATTCCAAATCAAAATTCAGTTAATAACTACGTGTCAGGCTGTGTCAGGCTGTGTGTATTAAAGCTTAAGATACGACAATGGTAGATGAAGGTAAATAATTGAAATGGTATTGGAAAGGAAGTTAATCTTTTAATGACATCTTTCTCAGGTAAGTAAAATAAACAAATGGTTTAAAAAAACATCGGATGGTCAAAAACTCAGATGAGGCTTCAGTCGAAGTAAGAGCGAAATATTACGGAGAAATGTTAACGAGGGAGTATAAGAAAGTAAATGATTTATGACACACCGAGAACTACACAAATAAACTGAGGAAGATGTTGATAAACACCAAGATTATAACCAACTTAACCACATTTCTTGCTTAATAACTAGATGTTGATTTCCTATGAACATGTTTTCAAGAGTTAATTTCATCATTTATATATTTTTGTCATGTATTGCCAAACAGTTTTTTCAAAAGATGGTTTTCATTGTTTTCTTTCACGGATGCTCTTATTTGAGAATTTTTGAATCGTTGAAAGGAAAAAGTTGTTGTATTTTACACCTTCCCCAAAGGTGACCAGAAACTGTTCCAGGTAAACAGATTCAATATTATGAGTTATTTTACATACCATTCATCCTTTTGTTGGCTCTAATCAATACGATGTTTTCTAACGGGCATTCCCACAACTGAACAAAAGCATCAGTTGAATAGGAAGAGAATAACGGAGAAGAAAATAAAGAACAAAAGACAGGAAGTCAGTGTGTGTGTGTGAGAGAGAGAGAGAGAGAGAGCTATTCATTGATAACGAGTGGAAAGGGTTATGTTTTATGCCCGTTTATTTGAAAGTTTAAATCATTAAACTGTAATCATATACGAGGGTATGATTTCGTCAACGAGTATTCAGTGTGAATATTTTTTCTCCTCACTCTTGTTCATGTCTGTGTTTGCATTAGTGGGTGTGTGTTTGTTTATGTGTGTGCGTGTGTGTGTGTGTGTGTGTGTGCAGGAGTGCATATATATATATATATATATATATATATATATATATATATATATTGTGGAGGGGTGTATATGCTTTAGTGTGGGTGGGTATGCTTTAGTATGTATGCGTCTGCGAGTTCACAACAGTGTAAATACTATCTGTGATGATTGATCCCGTTGTAAAGTATAAAGTGAAGCCTAGATTTGTTTCTCGTCGCGTAAGCTATAAAAGAAGGAGAACATTATCTGAATTCTTGAACCAGAAGGGAATAATGATCATAAAATCCTTTAATTACCAATGGTTCCAAAAAGGAAATAAACAAAAACTGACTGATATCATTCCTAATATTTTACACACCATTTGAGCGAGCAGCGAATATTTAGTCTTAAATTTTTCAGATTTGCATTACTCAAAAACACCATAGGAGTAAAACTTTTTCAATTTCTTTCATCTAGAATAAGAAAGTAAAAACAAAATATCAAACGTTTTAATCCATACATTTATAACAATAATCCATTGTCTACATATGCTGAAAAAATCCGTTTATTTCCCAATCAGAATTGAGTCAAAGAGCAACGCCCCTTCTAATTTTTTGTCGTCAGTGTGTGCAAAAATCTTATGCGGTACGAATCTTACCTGTGACGGAAGTATGGGCGTACTTCTGAATTCGACAGTGAATCAATATTTTTAAGAAAAAAATCAGTTACCTATCTACAGAATATGAAATCCTTTGTGCGAACATTTATTCCATTTGAGCACTTTTTGAAAAACACGTGTGTAAGCACATGCTTACAGCTTAGAGGGAACTATGTCGAAGAGTAAAGGTAAACAAAGGAGTCACACACACCATCGAGAGCGAAGAGAGTTCGATCTTCGTGAGTACCCAACTATGGTAACCTCTTGCCAGACTAAGCTGAACTTGATAAATCTCTGTGCATAAAATGGTGTGAGTTTAGCAAATTCGTCTTACAGACCAATTCACAAATGTAGTATGTTTGATATTCTGTAAGTGCTGTTGAGGCCATATATCAGATTTGGCGAATCGGACGCTCCACCAGGGAGTAAAGTTTAGTTTAGTGGCTTCGTTCCTCAATGGTTGCCCACTATTGTAATCATGTGCACGTTTATATATATATATATATATATATATATATATATATATATATATATGTATGTATGTATGTATATATATATATATATATGTATATATATATATATATATATATATATATATATATATATATATATATATATATATATATATATATATATATATCCCATTTACCGAGCATCTGAGAATTCTAAGTACTGCAAGCGAGTGTTTATTATTGTTTTACATAGAGTTCTTGGAAAAATTAACTAAACCTCTTTGTCCTGTCTCAAAGATGTAGAGATTCTTATAATGAACAATGTACATGCCGAGATAACATAGAGAAAGAATAATCTTATTGTGGAAAACTTCTTTAACAAAATATTTTCAGTTAACAAATAAGAGAAACGGACAGAATTTTTTTCACCTGTTAGAATATACTGTCGAATACAGATCGCAGTCCGCGATGGTTGTGATCTCACCAAAAGCATGCAGGAAAGCGATACAAAAAGAGAAGTCAGATAGTTGTACATTGGTCAAAACGAACGTTCACCGTCTGATTGTCAGTCAATTGATAAGAAACAGTTTTATTCTCAATGCATCATGGTTAGCCATTGTACATGTTCAGTATTCCTAACGTGGGAGTTCATTAATAAGTCTGTCACCTGATCTATATGATCTAATGGTTAAATACATTGACAATAGAGGGGATCATGTCGAAAGATGAATATTTGCTGTAAAAATAAATGGTTTTTTCATCAATAGGCTAAGAACTTATTGTACCTGAACCCATGAACTTTGATTAGATGTAAAATTTCTTCCTAAATTAAACTGTTAATTAGCTATGAATGCTATAATACTTTAAATGCAAATCATTTCCCAGGGAATATTGAATTGATGACAATTCTTACAGTTTTTCTCAGAGTATTGGATCATGATCCTGGACGATATGATCGCTAAATTCAAGAAATGCGATTCACTTGAAATGTACAAGGACAGACAGGAACGATTCGAATGTACATTGAATTAATGTGCTGCCACTTTTAAAATTACTATTTTTAACCAGACGGAATAGGGAAAATGCGACACAAATATTATACTGCTAAGTTAAATGTGAGTGTGGTTATGTTGTTGCAATTTTCCTCTTGTGTGTGGAACATCAATTTTCGTGATATCACTATTGCTGGATGTATTTTCGCTTTTTTAAATGTTAAAAGCTCTTAGAAAAATATCAATACTCAATCAATTCTCGGTTTTTATAAATTATTTTTGTTTTACTTTTAAAATAGATATTTGGTGTCAATAGAGAAAATATTGTTTTCTGATAGTAATTTGTTTTGGTTTTTTTCTGATTTTAAGATGAATAATTGGTGGTCCATTCAGAAAATATTTACTTCTGCAATTATAAGTCATGTTTTGTTTTAAGATATTAACCTATTAACATAGTATTAAGGGTAGATAACTTTTATCACGTCTCTATGCTAGTCTATCGGAAAGTATTAGATTTTGGGATTAAAATCTTGGCAATATGGTTAGATTATATTTTTATACCATCCAGAAAAGTTATTGCCAGTTTTTCTCTGAATGTTAAGGGCGGCTATTCTGGATTTCAAGATGTTTAACTCATAAAGCATTGGTATTCTAAAAATATGAATTAAAATACAGATTTTTGTCAAATCTGATGTATTATTAGGCATTAATAAATATCATTGTATGTATATGTGTGATATGCATACATGTGTGTGTGTGTGTATGCTCTATTTTTTCTGTTGTTTTTTGTTTGTAATTAAAACTATCAAGAAATAATCCATTTGCACTGAGAGCATTATCACAAAGAAAGTCTTAAGTATTTCGTTCAGTATTTTAAGGTAATTGATAACATATTCAACGGAAAAAAATCCTCTTTTCATAGGTTAGGCCATAATGAAATAAGGACGCTGTTATAAATTAGAATCTGTCAATGCGATCTTTATTGCTATTGATCTGGCTCTCGATGAAAGTTATAATTTAAAAAGCAAAAACCAAGTTTAGAGCAGAATTCAATAAAAACATCTCCTGCGCACAGTGCTTAATGTCATGCACAATAGTAGACTTTTTCACTGTTCTTTTGATGGATCCATATGACAAAAGTCTGCTGCATTTTTTTATTTGTAAAATGTGTGAAAAATCTATACAAATTCTCATTTTCAATGCAATCAATTGTCTTCCCTTGAAACATTCATGTTGTTAGTTAAAATGATTTGTCCAGTTTATGAAAAAATAGATGAAGAGAAAATCGATTTACAATGGATATAAAAAATCAATTTTCCTGTATAATTGGCCTAACTTAGTTTTTAGTTCTACTTGAATCCCTGTTCTTTGGGGAAAAGCTATTTTTTCAGTCCTGTATGTCTTTAATATTTTGCTAGGTGTTTCCTTGAACGGAGATCCATTTCCGGTCGATATTTATGTCCATACATAACATCCAAATCTCTGTATGAAACTTTTTATTCAAACATATTCATAGTATATTTCTATCCTTCATCATTCTGTCAATCGGTTCCCATTAAATATTTTATCATCAGCCTATAGCGTTCATCGTTGAACATAGACCTTCCCTAAGATTTGCCAGGTGTACGAAAATAATCTTTGTAAATATCCCTTGAGAATTTCTGTTTTAGTATTGATTAGGCCGGAACGAGCAACACATTAGCGATTTTCTATTAATATTGAAAAATTGCCGCTTGAAAAACAATTTTACATCTTTTTCTTTTTTTCTTTTAAGCTTTTTAGAGTTTTTTTCCTTATATATATATATATATATATATATATATATATATATATAGCCTCTGATTAGTTTATCTAATAATTCTACTCCAATATTCTTTTCCATCCGTCACCTTCCTCTGGGTTTTATCATGCGTTTTTTTATATTCATGACATGAATGGTTAAATTCTCAAAATATTGCTGAGTTTGCTTGTACATGAAAATAGTATTGGAATGAATTCCTTAAAAATATTACCGGTCCCGGGCGATGGAGTTGGCTCCATAGCAAATGTTATCTGCCAAATTTGTGATGTATTTCATAAAGTTATTTATCAAGCTTAGGTTAGTATGGTTTAAGCGAAACATTCAGTCAATTCCTTTTGAAGAAACCAACTTGAGTATGAGGGTACTTTGCATAAGCAATTGGAAATAACCGAGCTCACTCTAAACGGTTTCTCAAAATAACAGACAAGAAATTTCACCCACCCCACAAAGCTGAGCTTTTATACGTACCTACCTATTACACACATACTTTTGTTGAATTAAGCCAGGTTTAATAAAAAGTAAATTCGGGGAGACTATGGTGAAGAATTAACTCACTAACAATGGCTAGTAACATCAAGATGCAATTCTTGCGAGCTATTAATTGTAAGAAATATTGTTCTTAGACAGGGGTTCCCAGCATTACCTCCAGTTGGTAAATTTTGCCTAATCAAGGGGTAAATTATTTGATTCAGATTTGTTCATCGATCATCATCATCATCTCCATTATCATCATCATCATCTCCATCATCATTCTTTTAGCGTCCGTCGTTAGACATAGACTGTCAGCAAAATTCGCCAGATCTTCATATCGTGGGCGTCACGGGGCCAATCCTTTCTAAACTTTCCTAGTTTGTCATGAAATTTTTCATTTTTGATCTACGTTGTGATTCGTGATGTCCAGCAGTCGTCTGAAATTCTCGCAATATGACCAGCCCATTGCCATGAAAGTTTTCTTATAGATACTTTGATATTTCGAACTAATGTCTTTCCTCTAATATACTGTGCTGTCTTGTGATCCCTCCAAGTGAGATTGGGCATGATTCCTTCTTGTGTACGTTGCAAGATTCTCAGTTTAATAGTCAGTCTTTTGATTAAGTTCTATGTTTCAGCTCCATGGCTATCAGGACGATGCATTTTTACTACTAGCAAAATTTTCTTGTCCTTGAAGGTTGAACTTGCCCTGAAGAAAGCTTGTTAACCTAGTGTGATTCTTCGCTCGATTTATTCTTCTTTTGTGGATTTCATGGAGATCCATTGTCAGGTAGATGGATCCCCCGAGATCATATGCGAAACCAGGGCCGACAAAATATCAGATGGCGTGACGAACTGGATGAGTTCAGAAAGTACAGGCTCTGTGACGCCTTCGATAGAGAGGTCAGATGAATCTTGGGAAAGGTCTATGTCCATCGACATATCTGTGTCTCACTTGGACCATACTAACCTAAGCTTAGTAAATAACTGTATGAAATGCATCACAAACCTGGCAGATAACATTTGCTACAGAGCCAACTCCATCGCCCGGAACTGATAGTGTTCTTAAGGAATTGATTTCAAAACAATTTTCATGTACAAGCAAACTCAGCAATATTTTTAGAATTCAACCAGTTATGACGTGAATATAAAAAAAGTACTATAAAACCAAGAGGAGGGTGACAGATGGAAAAGAATATTGGAGAAGAATCATCAGATAAACAAGGCTAAATATTTTTTAAAAGGGACTCTGAAAAGCTTAAAAGAAAAAAAAGAAAAGTAAATAAGATAAAATGTAAAATTATTTTCCAAGCGACAATTTTTCGATATTGATAGAAAAACGTTAATGTGTTGCTCGTTCCGGCCTAATCAATACTAAAACAGAAATTCTCAAGGGATATTTACAAAGATTATTTTCGTAAACTTGGGGAAAATACATTGAACAAGTGCCAATAATTCTATTTCTATACGTAATGACAATAGGAAAGGTTTTGACTTGTTAAAAACAAATAAAAAAAATATAAACAGCAAATAGAATGCTAACAGTTTGAATAGAGCAACTGGAAACCTTCAATTTACAGCTAATACAAAAGTGAAAACAATGAAGTTTCAAATATATATACATACATATATATATATATTGAGTTTTATCTTTCTTTTCATTAATAAATTCAAAAAACACACGTGAAAATATTCAAACATAGATATAGTTGGAACTTAGTAAAAATGCTTCCATGGAATTCATTTTTCAGTTTTGCGAAATCTTATACGCATGTTGGCATCTTATATTTTACTAAGAAAAGAAACAAGCAACTTCAGATTATTTAAACGGTTTTTTAAAAATATAAAACGGAAGTATGCTCACTTTACATAACACGGATTTTATACGTTTATGAATAAACTGATTGGAAGACAATCCGGTGTCTGCCAATTAATCTGCATCTTTAATATTACCGGTAAGTTCTGATCCAAATTATCTCAGCTATTGAATTGAAATCATGACTTTATTTGAGTGCTTGAAAAATCTAGACAGGGTGAAAACGTGACATTTTATTGTCTTCCAAAATTTTTTCTTTCGATTTTTCCATCAAATTGAAGTAGACAGGGATCTTGCAAGTTGACCCACAGAAAATATTTAGCTCTTCTTTTTCTCATTATTGACTAAAATAGAAACCCGAGTCGTTTGCTCTTTTCCGTTGAAAATATCTGTTTTTCAGGATACTTGAACACTTCCAGTTCTTTTCCACAATAAAATCGATAAGATCTATTGCTTGATGAAAGCGTCTCAAGCTATATAAAGTACTTCTTGACAACTATCGTTCAAACCACATGAAACTATTCAAAGCCTTCCTACGTGTATACAAGCTGCTTAGCTTAGCCACACTCAAGAAAAATTCAAAGGCGTATTTTTGCATTCAGGAATAGATCAGAAAAGTAATTCATGTATTTTGATAATGCAGAATAATATCATATTCACAGTTTCAAATATCGGTTCATCCATTTACAGATTTCCATCTGCTTGATAAAAAACAGCGATATCATTAATTTCCAAGAACATCAAAAGACAAAATATTCCTTGTGAAAAATCTTCACCTTTTCTTTGACTTTCTGTTTTCCCATATTTTTCCCTAAAACTTTAAGCTCTGTATTTTGAAATGTCTGGGAAATAGACAAAAACAAAACTCTTTGCACCTAGATATTGTTTGCGGTTAGAATATTGCTTTTTTGTCACAAGTTTGTTTTTGATGTTGTTTTATTGTCCCGTAATGGCCTTGGTGTTTTTTTTCCAATTGAAATAAGCTCCTTCGAAGATTCAAGTGTAGTAAAGTAATTTATAAAAGTAGAGTCAATATGTTTAGGACGATTAGAGAAAGTGTTACAGACACTGTGGATAGCTACAATTTTTTTAAAGCAAACTTTGCTTAGTTTTGGCACAAGGTTACATGTAAGAGTACACATCTAGAGGGTCAAAGTCACTACTCAGTAATTAAGATATGCAAAACAAGCTCGCTAATCATGGCATCACGGTGAGGTGTCCTTATTTACTAATCGTCGATTAGTTTCAGCAGAGAGCCACAAGTATGAGGCATCCAGTGAGGATTGAACTCAATACTCATTGATAAAGATATGCATATCTAGCTTGCTAACCATTATCAAAGGCAGGGCATCCTACAATATTTATATATTGGTTATTCAATATTACATCACCTGAGAAGCTAATTCAAACCAATATTCCTCATCAAATGTACCACAGAAACCACTTCTTATTTCTAAATGAAATATTGTATATTTGATCTAGACAACGTCTGTTTATCACTTAAGTATGAATTTCATCTAATTGCGTCTGCATTTATCGTATTTCCACTATAATGAGGAAACCAGCGAAGAAAATCGCCTGGAGACAGGCGTATTCAGTGGACGAAAAAAATGTTGCCTACATATTAGAGTTTATCGAGTGAACGTAATGATCGTTGCTGATGGAATGAGGTTTTATCTAAGACTTCATTCAAAAATAACTTTCAATATATTTGGTAATTTATATTTTTGATATAAAAACGCTTCAAATGCTTTACTAATTACCATTATCTAATGCGAACACACACCGTGATTAATTTGAATATTTTAATTATAAAATTTGCCAACGGTGCGTTACGATGGAGTGTAAGGAAAATGAGTGGTGACGGTGAAGTGGTTTAATTCTTCGTCACTACCATTGGGAAGCTGTTCTCTTTAGAAATTGAAGATATATTTCATATTGACAAATGACTAATCATGAGTACATTCACCAACACCTGAATACTTGATGAATTGTACTTTATGTTTTGATCTGAGTTTCATATTTTTACATATACACGTGATCATTTCGGTGTCTGTGTATGTGCGTGTGTATGTACATGTGTATGTGCATGTGTATTTGCTAAAATTTCGCCCAAACTATTGGAAACTGTCAACAAAAACTGTCACCAAAACTTTGAACATAGGTTTCTTCAAATTTTAGGTTGGTGTGGTTGGCTTCACTGCTTATAATATCTTGTTGTGTGTGTGACTTCATGTGTGATCTTTCCCGTTAACACCATCTTGGACTGCGAGTCAATTATGAAGGTATATGTATACAATTGTTTCTGGACAACGTCATTTTATTTATTTGATGTATGAAGCCAGTATGTAGAAAAAAAAGGCACTATTCAACACACTGTGATTATATACATATATATTCATTAATGTCACTTTGATCAAGATCATAACAATAATGCACAATCAATGATTGATACTTTCTCTGGCAGTTATCGATTTTTGTATTTCTTATTTCTATGGTATTCTTTCTTTGAGCTCATGTTGCCGCACATTGAAATGAAAAATGAATAATGCTTGAACCAGTCTCAAGAACTTTATTGGCTGAGTGACGGGGTGTTGCCCAGGACAAATGTCCTCGGCAGCTGTTGCTTACAACAAATCTTTGCTTATATAACAGATATTCGAATAAACAAGGCGGGTGAGAATTATCTTGACAAATTTTATTCTGGTCCTCAGAGAAGTAGAATGTATTAGAATTTCTGAGAGAAAAATATTTTTACTGAACTCATTTCGGTGAAAGAGACCTTTGTCTCAAATGGTGGGTAGAAGATATTTTTATAAGCAACTTTTTAAAAAATATTGATTTTAACATAACAGGAAAATACTACTATTGTATGATCGAAGTAAAACTACAATCAACCAATAAATAATTAAATTATAATGAATTCCCAATACCGGGTTTCTTTTCGCTCAACCAGTAGATTAATCAAAAGTGCTTGGATGGAAAAGCACACGGATTTCCACAAACATTGAATAATCTGTAATATATAACCGGTTATTGATAAATATCTTTCTCTGTTACCCACAGATGGCCAGATTAGGATCCACGGAGAATGAATTTAGCGATAAGTTACGTGGATATAAGATTTCTATAACCGTGAAGCATGTTTACATGTTCTTATGTAGAGATGTATTTTCGTTTTGACTCAAATTGAATGCAGAAAATTCTTTTTTTTTTCCAAATTTCAACCAAAATATCCATAAACTATTAATTACAGTAAATAACAGGAAAAAGTATAAGAAAAGAAAATCTTGGTCTATGTACTAATGTTTCCTAGTTTTTGATTTGACTAGGATTGGTAGGCAAGCATTTATGAATAGACTTCAGCAAAATGCAAGTGAAACCGTTTGCAACACTAACGTTAATACTAATGAATGCAAGTCGGGTTAGTAAGTCAGTAGAAACCGTCTGTGACTAACGTCTTTTGGCAGCATACTGCGATGGGGATGATCAATTTTTAAAAAATGGAAAAAGGATGATCACTTGATACATACGTACATAGGTAGCCAGCCAGATCAACTTGAATAATGAAGAAACCTATGATTACAGTTTTAGCGAAGGTTTTGGCTGACGATTCCTGATTGAAAAAAATCTTCATCATTTTTCAAAATGTGAAAAACCGATGCAGCATTACTCAACAACTATCAATTGTATGAAGTTGACGTGCACTAAATATATTGGTCAGCAGTTTCGAGTTTGAAGTTGTTTGGATCAGTGGTTCTCAAGCAACCTTTTGGAAAAAAATTAAAAATTCAGAATTATCTAAATTTAGATATAAAATATTGGCAATACCGAAGAGAAGTCTTTTAAGTACTTCGAACCCTTAATTTCGTAGGATCTACGGGAAATTGTTTCACATGATAATTATGGCAGGCTGCTCCACGCACCTTTAAAGTCGACCCTCTTCCAAACATGCACCCTTAGAACAGGCCTAGCCCTAGAGGAAGAAATAATTACTACTGGACAGTCACAGAGTGCAAACGAATTAACCATAGTAGGGAGTGTGCAGATTAGATGGTCAAGCTAAAAGCATAGAGTTGAAGATATTCAATCACGACTTACCACATAAATGGTGCCAAACCTCATTGTTGTGCCATATCGAAATCAGTTAATATACATAAAGTAATAATGATGATAATATTCCAGAGAAGGAGAGAGAAAAGGGAGTTGAAAATGTACAAATCTGATACAAGTTTCCTCTCTTAACTCAAAGTCTTTACTCAATCAATTCATCCTACTTCATTGGCCAGAACACAAACTAAAACTTTTTAGTGAATAATGCAATTCATTCACCCGAAAATCTTTAAGAAGCAAAATAAGTGCGGAAATATATAAAGGATACCGTTATGGAAAGTTAGCGACTTTTTATCTATCACTGAGTTTGAATGTTACTCTGCTCTCAGAGGCTCTCCTGAAAGCATCAACCCTGTTCAAAAAGTCTATAAAAAATCATCCAACTTGGTTCAGTCCAAACAAGTTGGGATAAACTATTATTGCTCATCGAAGAAATCAATTGTAGGTTTCTCTTTTCCCAACCCGATACCTCAAGAAATTCGTTGCCCCAGTGACAAGAAGTTACAGGACATTCTTTGATGTTTGTGTTTAGACATTATAACCTCAGTTAAACTCAGGATTGTATGTGTCAGAGGATCTTCATTCTATACTACGTAGAGAAATGAACAAATACTCTCATAAAATGATGTTGTCTCGCATTTCGCATCGTGTGTTGATGTAAAGAGCATCACTTTCTTCACAGTGACATAACCTTATATGATTACTTTCATAGGTTTTGTGAAATACACTCAACGATTAGAGAATGGGATAATTATGGTTGGAACATCAGACCTTTTTTAATATGTTAAATTTTTAAAATGTATATATATAGATTCTCAGAATTTTGAACGTAACCCTTTATCTAACCCACTAAGAAATATTGATTACGAACGATTTATGATTTATGTCTCAAAAATCCAATCACTGCACAATGGCCCAGTGAATAGAAGCCTGGTGGTCGGGAGTTCAATCCCTGGGCCAACTAGTAAAAGTCATATACTTCTGTTCAGTAGAGGAAGCAGAAGGCAGTTTTGCGAGAATGGGTTAACTGGGATGCATTAACTTATATGGGATATCCTCTTGTGTGGACAGTGCTATGGAAACAATCTACCCTGTGTATTGAATTAAATTTTCGATTCAAAATTCCCATACGGTTACAACGGACACATGGACAGGGTCGGAGGGTATAACAGACGAAACGTTGTAACAATAAGAACCAAAATTTTAAACGTTCTTCTTGATGGATCTGAATGAATTAATATGTAATAGTTCCTCATTTCAGAAATTCAGACGGTTGATTAGGATAAGGAAAAACCGGAGATAGATAGATGAAATTTCCGTGCACTTAGCACTCAACTGAGGACACTGTGAACTATGTATTCCTTCGGCAAGGGGTTGGTCATAATAGCTTGTAAGAATAAAGTCCTAGTCGTGACCAGAAGTGGAACTCGCAAGGATCACTAAGCTGAAGCATGCAAAGAAAACTGGAACTTCGTCACCAGTCATATATACTCCAGTGGGAGTTGTCTCTAAAAAGACGATAGTATCTATTCTTTATATTTAACAAAAAATACGACAACTGATTATAAGTTCCAATTTCAAAATCTCGACACATCATTAAACAGAATAATTTAAAGCCTATATTATGCGTTTTCGCGTTTCAAATATTAATCATCTTCAATTTACAGAACTGACAAGTGGGAAAGTCTGAAGACTGACAAACAAATTGACATTATCTTCTATTCAGGCAGAAAACGAATTGCAAACGACAGTCGAACTAAATTGGAATCGGTGATTTGAAATCTGATAAACTGGTACGGTAGTGAATACAGGAGAAAAGTCTAATGAGTAATACCAATCTACTAATCAAAGAAATGAATGATTAAATCTTCATTTTTTTTTTTTTTGGAAACCAGGCTATCGAAACTTGATCATTTGTTTGGGGATTGCTATCAGATGATGCAATAAAACTGTCACTGTTATTGTGACTAATGATCAAGTCGCCATCTTAGAACAAAAGTATAAACCAAATTGAATGACTAATCAAAGACGGGATGTTTGGAGAAAAACGAAGATGAAGAAAGACAAGCGTTGTTGTTGCAGGGTCGTACTCAACTCTTACACGTATTCCAATGATAAAGATGATTACTGCAAATGTTGTATTGTATACGTAATGATACAATATAAATCGATTCAGTCGGTCAGAGAGTCGGCTACCGATCACTTTGTGATTTGAAATCACACTAGGGAAATGTTGAAGTTGCATATCGGTTAGTTTTCACGTGACGGCAGACAAACAGTGAAGAGTGTACTCCCTTCGAGTTGACCAGGATTGTTCTTTTTATGTTAGCAAAATAACCTCTAAGCTTAGACCGGAGTTTGAAAATTGTAAAAAAAAAAGGTTTGATTGATAGATTCAAAGATGTACGGATTGTGAAGGATAAGATAATGAATTGCATAAGAGAACATCAAGCTGAACTAGATAGAAAGTAGAATTTCACTCTTTTATTATTGATCTAATACGTGTGAATGTTCTGGTACTGTAGAAGAGAAAATTTAGAACATTCTGTTTAAGATTTTTTTTACAGTAAGCTTAAAAATAATATGATAGTTGTAGAAAGTCAATCAAACTAGCCATCAAATTCAGCCCATAGATGCACGAGTTCCTTCTTGTACTTTCTGACCGATATAGAAGTGGAAGGAAACGAAAGATTGTTGCCAACTTTGAAAATGACTTTCTCACACCATCTCACAATGATTGAAGAAATCTGCGTGCTTGCAAGCGTGCGAACGTGCATTGCAATCATTCAACAAGTGGCCATTGTGCAAAGTTCACATTCATCAGATATATTAGTTTGCATACAAGACAGTACAGTGCTAAGTTTGAAGCTCTTTGGATCAGCGATTCTCGAGAAATCTACAAAGGAAAATTCTAAGATTAAAGATATTATTTCATAGTTTGTATAGATAATATTACATATATATGCTCAACCTTACATAGAGAGACTGCAAGACAGCACAGTAGATGAGGAAGAAAACAGGTGTCCGTGACATCATAATAACTATTAAAAAACTCAAATGGCAATGGGCAGGCCATGTTGCAAGAATGAAAGACAACCAATGGACATCACGACTCACAACATGGATCCCAAGAGATCACATAAGAAACTGAGGCCGACAGAACACAAGATGGAGAGATTAACTTGATAGATTCGGGAGATACTGGCTCCGCGATGCCCATGATAGGGAATTGTTGTGAATCCTGGGGAAGTTCCATTTCCAACGACGGACGTTAAATGACTGATGATGATGATGATGATGATGATGATGATGATATTTCCCAATGTATTTTAGAGAATTCAATTCAATCTGACAGGCTGATTTACACACAATAAAGTCTGGCTTTTTCTAATCATGTACCTTTACAACGGGCACTGCACAAGTACTAGTGCAATCGGGCGAAAACATAGTGTATACAGAAAGTATTCCATAAAGCTACTTAAGCGAGTACATTTGACAAATTCATTTCAGTGGATATACATTGTGTAGCTTATTTTCCAACCTTCCACAAAATTCCATTGACATTAGTGTGGAACTTTTGGCGACACAGAACGACCAGGACTAAAAAAAAAAATGCCCTGAACTGAAATTTTGGGACTGTTCTTTCCGCTTGTCTGTCCACACGATCTCTCCAGACGATTTCATTGAATTTCAACTATATTTGTGGAAGGGTTGGCGATAGACTAGATAAGAAGGCAAGAAATTTAGTTGCAGATCCAAGCACTCCTTTATGCCCTAGTTTAGTGTCGGCAACTACGAAACATCTTCTTTTATCCGTACATACGATATCCCTGAAAGTTCTCAATGAATTTCAATTAAATTTTGTGGAAGATTGTGGAAAAAAGGCGAAGGAAGAAGTCAGAATGGCGCAAGAATATCTACGTCGTAGTGAACCGTCGGTAACCACATATCATTTATAAAAGTTGTCATTTCGCACAGACGATATTTCAAGAAGTTCTCAATGAATTTCAATATTTTTTGTGGAAAGGTGTGCAGTAGGCTACAGAATAACTAGTTGAATTTTGCCGATGATCCTCGAATAATTACGGGTTTATGACATTTGATTGAAGACAACTCGAAACGATTCGTTCTGAGGGATATAGTTCTTTCGTTAATTTTATGGTATGGAATTTCTTTTCCAGCGATCTGCAAAATGTTCTTATTTGATGAATTCTTCTTTCTGGCTAAGGAATCACAGCGATAATCTGCCATTATGAGAAATGGCACAAAGTTTTTTTTAAAAACTAATCTGGAACGTCCACCTAAGGGATCTCTCCCAAGCAAGTTCCCTCTAACACGTTTTGTTAGTCAACTCAAAAATTTCTACTGAACTCTATTAAAGTACCTGGACTATACTGGAAGATTCTCCCTTGGGATGAAAAGTGTTATTTTCTTGAGCAACACTGGGATTCCCTGTGAGTATGTTCTAAAATGAAGAGATTAGCCTTCAATAAAAATTTAGTGAATAAAATATATATAACATACATTGAAATTAGATTTTTATTAAAATTAAAACATACATCAATTATACACTCGTCATTTTGATATATTTTGATGATATTATTATACAAACCTTTAGTACAAATGTGATAATAATTTGAATTTAGTGGTTAGAGAATCGGACAGAATTACTGCGAGTAATCTAATGGTTCAAGATAACTAAAGGGTTCGGTTCGTTACTTCCCCCACACCTACCAAGATTATACCTGATGAAGGCCGTAGAGTACAACAGCCGAAACGTTGTATGAAAACAACCAAGATGAGGATAGTCCGAACAATAATAGAGAGAATTTGAATTTAGCAAATGACCATAATCATAAAGTTTAAACTAAAATAGAGAAAGGAGAGTTGGCAAACTTTGCAAAGTAAGTTCAAAATTTGATCACCTGTCGCCTGACTATATCGTTTAAGATAAGATGCAGTCATAATATATTACATTAATATTAATTTACTTATTTTGAAGAAATGTGCTCACTGGACCAATGGGAACTCCATTGCCTCTTTGCTAGACAGGATAGTAATTCATATGTTGGAACGATACAGAAAAATGTTTATAAAATTTTAAATAGCAGATTATCTATTATGAATGTAGATACACGTCATGAACAGATGCCATTATCCTTAATTTTCAAGAACCTCTAGAGAGGCAATATTCCTTGCGACTAATAATCCCGTTCTCCCGTCCAACTGTTCTCATCTGTTTGACTTCGTTATTTAAATTCATAAATTTTGGAATATTTTCACTCTGGAGATAGCAACATAAAGTATAAATAGAAATGTATTCCTAAACTTGCGGAAATTTCACGTTGAGTGTTATTTTATCATCACAAAGTAACATATAAAGCGTCAATGACGGATCATTGAATGGGAAGATGGTTAAAGAACAGCAGAGGAATATGTGTTGGAAATATGAATTTAAGCGTTAGCCACGTAAGATAGGCACGAAGTAGAGTATAAGACAGGTAAATACCTGATATTAATCTAAATATATAATGTTCGGTGCAACTTTTTTCTTTTTCTCTGTCTCGAACAATGGACTCTTCCACTTACGTGTAACAGTTTTGCTGATAAGAAATATTCTACCTACCATTTGAAACAATGGGCCCTTCCTCTAAAACGAGTTCAGAAGTTTCTTTTATGAAGAAAAACATCTCGTAGAAATTCAAATATATCTGCCATTTTTTCATGGGTATTTGATTAAAAGATTCACGGATGATTCACTTCATAAAAGAAACTACTAAACTTGTTTCAGAGGAAATAGGTAATTATATAATATATTTCACTATTTACCCCTATTTTTTTCTTTTGTGTCCTTTTCAAGTGACTCTCAGCCAACACAGACTTACATATACGTACACATGCACGCATACAGAAACACGTGCGCGCGTACAGAAATAGAATAATTCCTTTTTTAAGCTGAAGTGAAAACAAACCATCAATAAAATCTCAGAAAAAAACAAGAATCTCCTCGGAAAAAGCAGAAATCTCAAGCCACCAACAACAAGAGAAATGATTGAAGCAACTCCAACAAAATAAAACTATTCAAAAGAAGCTAAGAAAAGATAAAAGAAGATACACGACAGCAGTCATCGAAAAAAAAATCTCGAAAGGGGTAGGGGTTTCAAAACTATCAACAAAACTTGAAGAAAATAAAAACCCAACAACGGATAGGGACCGAATTGTCGAACGTGCCCAATGATTCTATAAAAAAAATTCTATTCCTCCAAACGAAGGACACAAGATAATGGACAACATACACAAGTCACGAACCATCAGTACAAAGAGTTCCCAAAAATAACAATCATTAACCATTCCATTTGGTAAATCAACAGAGAGAGAAAGCAGCAGAATATAAAATGCCTCTTCAGTAAAGCCTTCAACTTCATGAAAAGGCTTTTGATACTATTACACAACAAAGCCTAGACACCTTGTATATCAAAGTCTTGCAGCATACCTACTGATGCAGCAGCTCCTTTAAAGACTCAGAGCCCTCAAAGGAATTAGACAAGGAGATACCAGCTCATCCATACTCTTAACAGCCTACCTCGAGATGATCTTCCAAAACCTTGACTGGGCAAATACAGGAATCAGAAAAGACGGCAATTTCCTAAGTAACTACCGATTAGCTGACGACCTCGTATCCATTTGTTTAGAACCTTCATGAACTCCAAATAATGCTAGACAGGTTGAATGAAGGAAGCGATACGATTGGTCTTCATGTGAATTTCAGCAAAATAAATGTCATGTACAACAAACATGTTGAAGACAAAGATAACAATCAAAATCGAAAACACCAGAACTTGAGAATGTAAAACACTACGTTTACCAATGACAACGAATCTGCATGAAATCCTCAAAAGAAGACAAAATCAAGCGAAGAACCCTCTAAGATGGCATTCTTTCGGTAAGAACAAGAAAATCCTGTTAATCTTAAAAAGAAGGATAGAATACATTACAGAACTCAAATGGCAATAGGCTGACCATATTGCAAGAATATCAGACAACTGCTAGACATCATAACCCACAACCTGGACCCAATGAGATCATATGCGAAACTTTGGCCGGCAAAATATAAGATGGCGAGACGAAGTCGACAAGTTCGGAGTGTATTGTCGCCACGATGCCCATGATAGAGAGGTTAGGAAAATCCTGCGTACGGTATATGCGATGATGATGATGATGATGATGATGATGATGATGATGATGATGATGATGATGATGATGATGATGATGATGATGAAATGAGGAACATACTCTCTTTACTTCTTTCATTTCTCTATGGATTGAATACTTGAGATAGAACCACCAGCAAAAGCCTCCAGTCTACTTGTATCAACCTGCTTCTGACGTTTGGCTCTTCACTTGGCTGTTGTTTTTTCATTTGAGAATAATTGAAACACTTGAAATTACACGTTGAACCTAGCATTCAAGAAGCCAGAGGCAAGAATTATTGTGAATGTATCTCAATTGCAAATTAGTCTTTGGTAGATGAATGATTCTTGAAAACAATTTATGTAATATATGAAAAAAATCTCTTTTTATTCAAAACATATTCTATATTTCCATTGTAATCCTTATTTTATTATATTTCAAGCGTTTTCAAGTTTACGTCAAATGTCTGGCATTATTAATATTGTTGTTATTATTATTATTATTATTATTATTATTATTATTATTATTTGGAATCTCACACCAGTTGCCTGGCGGTAACCGCTGGAGTTTGAGTGACAGCAAGTCTCCTCAAGTCTCCAGCCCTTCTCTCCTAGTTCTCATAGGCCACAGTAATACTGCGGTTTACAGTTTTTTTTAAATTATTATTATTATTATTATTATTATTATTATTATTATTATTATTATTATTATTATTATTTCTGTTCTTCACAAACTATTGTTGGGTCCTTATCAACAATTTGCGACAAAGGAAAGTTGTAGCAATGTACAATCTTTTTCCCAGTCTTATTTTGTTCGGTGTAGTTTGTTGTGCGTGTTGCAGTTTTTATGTTGATGTACAACCAATGATAATGATTTTCTCACAATATGGCACGGACAATATACGGTGCGAACAATGCCTGGATTCCACTGAGAGAAGAGTCGCCAGGGATTTTATGCGACATGTTTTTCAGTGCGTTTTTTTTTTATCATCCTCAGTGCCCTAACAATAACGGGGACAGTTTTTTTTCTCAAGTGTCACATCTTCTGAATCTATTTTCAATACCCCTGTACTTGTCTAGTTTCATAAGTTTATTTGCTGTTATATTTCGGTCAAAAGGGACACTTACGTCAATCAACAGGAAAGTTCTTTTCTTGTAGTCCTTGACTATAATGTCGGATCTATTTGCTTTGATGGTTCTGTCAGTATTTACCACAAAGCCCCATAGCATCGTAGCGTTCTATCCTTCGGTTACTTGGTCTGGTTGGTTTTCATACAAGTTATTGTCTGTTGATATTCTGAAATGCCTGCAGATTTTCTAATGTAGATATTGACCCACTCAGTCATCTCTGGACTTTGTTTCTACTTGGGGGTCACAGAAGCGACATTTCGGGTCGACGCCGTTTTCTTAATGATATTTGTTCGAATGTTTCGAGAAGGCAAGCTTTGGTCTTGAGCTGCTAGTATAAATCCCTCTGTTTCTGCTTTCAATCCACTGCCCCAGAGCAACTGATAGGTGATTATTCTGGTCTACATCAGCGTTTTTGCACCGGAGGGCTTATTGTCCGTACGGAGGTTTATTTCCACATTTTACTTCAAGCTGTTTATGGTCCTGCTTCTTTGTTTGTTGCCTCATCTTTTTCACATCTGTGAATACTCTCCACAGTTCATATCTATAGCTAGTTCTCTTGCAGACTTATCACTCTCTTTTACTATCGAGTACAACTTTTTGTGTTTTTATGTTCTTTAACAAGTTTTAACTTCCAGGCCTGAGTGATTTCGAGGTACTGGTATAATCCTTTTTTGTGGGTCATGTGATCATTACTACGAGAACTACTACAATTCATTATTATTATTATTATTATTATTATTATTATTATTATTATTATTATTATTATTCATGCATCTGCATGTTCACACAAGGTGTCTCATCGCTTTGAACTGGGAGACAAGTTCCCTCAAAGCATTGTTCGCGTAAAATGACAAGATTACTTAAAATCATCCTAAGATCAAAGTATCTGCTCACTCTGCCAAGGACCAGAGTGTTTCTTCCCAGCACTTCTGCCTAGGATCAGAGTGTGGTATTTGTGTGCTCTCTGAAAAGAGTCACATCACAGTGTTTCATCTCTGTCTCCTCTGTCCAAGCTGTCATCCTTATTATTCCTGACGACGACAACGGTATTGTGGTTTGCACAATCTTAATTCTTTTTTTTTAATTCTTTAACTCTTATGATTTATTCTCAGGTATGATAATTTCCTCAAAGTTTACGATGTCAGCACCATAGGCATATGGGAACTCTTTTGTTGAGTTATGCAGAGGGATTAATTTGCTCGAAATTTTACAGTTTAAAAATTCAATTACTTATTTCCAATAAAAAGTCTTCGGCACTCCTCAAGTTTAAAGTACAGATGGTAATTTGATGAAATAGAAAGTATTTCATTAAATTACCATCTGTACTTTCTTCTCTTCGTACGTATTATTATTATCATTACAGATATGTTTCCTCTCAAAATAGACATTTATTCTCCCATCATCCATCGTTCATGTATCCAACTCAGTACATTTATTAACAAAAATCTCGGAATTGTAACAGAAAGTCTAAGACGGTTGATTTGCATAATAATGTTGGTTCAATGGAGCCTGTATTATTCAAGTTTTCTTACACTTGACTACAATCAGACTTGATTTATTCATTCATTTATTTATTCCAACATTTCCCCCCTTACACCTTTCATTATTAATACAAAGGTGTTAATGATCAAGGCGTGTGAGAAGAATCTCCGGTGTAACATTTGTTTTGAGAACGAACATAAACAAAGCATCAAAGTCTAACATTTTTCCGCTTGAAGAGAGAAGAAAGAATTCTATTCATCTTCCAGTATTTTTCATTTACGTATGTGTGTGCGTGTGCGCGTATGTGCGTGTATGTTGTTTTGTGTTTCTTTATTTTTGACCTCAGTTTTATGCTTCCTTCTATACAAATGGTTGACTTTTTTTAAATCTATTATTACTCATATCAGAATTCCTCGTTTGGTGCATTGGAAGCCAAAATTTCCATCTCGTCGAAAATTCCTGTCCTCCTATGCATAGCTCCACCATTAAATTCGAACTATGATTTTTATCGTTTCATTTTCATTATTTGTCTCCTCTTGAGTAATCTTGATATCGGCCACAGTGCAAAATTATAATTGATATTCCTATCGCTCTCATATTACAATTATTGAATATCTCGGGAAAATCCTATTTTCTGTTGTTATTGATGTTATCATAGTTTCATTTTTTTTATTTTTCGTCAACTCTTCAAAAAATGCAGCTTGCATTGATTTTTTCTGAAACAAGTATTTTTCAAATCAATTCTTTGGGGGTTTTTTTTGTTTTATTTTGCAAGTTCTTTTTTTTGAAATACCTAGCTGTTATGGTTATTCACTATTTTTGCCTTATGTTGTGCACTAGATCTCCAAAAGTTGAGCACTGAGAAATCCTTACTCCTCTACATTTGCTTCACATTATCTCTGCAGTGTACAACTTTATATACTGTCATTAATTTTTCTAGATCTCTGATCTATCAATTATCAATTTCAGTCTTTCTCTTGCTCAGGTTTGAAATATTTTATTGTGGAAAGTGTAGATGAGTATGTGTGCCTTTTGTATGAATTCTACTGTTTAGTCTCGTCTCTAAGATTTTTCTTGTTCTTCTCAGATATTTTAATTTTTTTTTCCTTTTCATTTTATCCTGTTTTATTGAATCTGCTTCCAGTATTACAAGATAGACGTTATTTTTGATTCAATGGTCGGATGATTTCATTGTTCAGTCATTGAATTCCATTCGTTCGTTCCTGTTTTATTTTGTGCATCACAAACATTTGATACTTTTCGATTGAAAATTTTGTTCTGGTGTTTTGGTAAAAATTCTCACTACTTGGTTTAATGCTTCCAACTGAGTTTTATTTTTGGCTAATATTTTTAGGTAATCGATGTGCACCAGATGACGGCTATTTTTTCTGGTGGATTAGTGGAGTTATACCTCTTTACAATTCCACAGGATGAAATTGAAGTATTAGAGCCATTACAAAACTAACTCCAGAATTGTTTGATTTTAGCTGCGTCCAGTCATCTTGTTTTTCTTGATTTTCTTCCATTTCTTTGTCGGTAAAATTTACTTTCTTTATGTCAGAGCATCTCATTTCGTCTGTATTGTTCACAACTCTTCAGTCTATCTTCCTTAGCTGAAATAATTCGGTTTAATTCCCATTCTACAAGTATTCTTTTATGTTGTAATTTATACTTGTTTAACTTGTCTTGTGGTGGCTCATTCCGGTTTTTACACTAAATTTCAATAGTTTCATTTCATTTTGTCTCAATTCTTATCGATGTTGAGCATTTTATTGTTCTTGGTGACTTTTCGCAAAATACCGCCTCGTATATTAAATGGTCCAATTATAATGTCCGTTTTGGCACACAGTTTCATTACTTTTCTTCGTTTCTTTTTTATTTCTAATCCATGATTCACAGCAATAAAAGTAATTTCGATTTTGTCCGTCTCCTCTTCTTCATTATAATCATCAAATTTATTAGTTTTATTGGTAGCAATAGTATTCACGGTTTCTCTCTTCTTTGTTATTATCATACTTATTTCATCTTTTTCTTTTTCTTCCTACATCTCTTATAATTATTGCTATTTGAGTTATTATGATTATAGTGAATGTATCTCGTGATGATGAAGACATCGATATCTTTTACTCATCATTAATATTTTCATGGTACTTACCTCGACGAATTTAAAATTTCATCATTCTTCATCATTGTTATTAGAAATCGAATCCATATTTTTGTGAAGACAAGTATCGATGTAGTTAATAGCAACAAACAAAATCAGTGATGTTTCTCAGGTGTTTGATGTCGTTTTTGTGCGAGGGGCTCGAAAAAGGCATGAATATAACTCTCTTTTGCTTAATCTGGCTTCTCACTTTAGCCGTGTCAACAGCACGCAACAAAAAAATACAAGAGCAGATAACGGTTACATCCGGTGAGTCTTTCTCTTTATATTCCAGCAAACTTCAGTATTAAAGAAAAGGAATGACATCATACACGGAAACGTGTAACGATCCATTAGTTATCATCAATATCATCACTAGCATCTTCATTATTATCATTATTTATATCAGAATTCTCAACGGGGAATCATCGGGAATCGAATGACATTAATTCTTCCGGAGTGTAAGCACCTTTCCCAACATGCTTGCTATCTTTTCTTCTTCAGAAGTTTATACTATAATTATCACTATCACCATTTTATAAGAATATTATTGTCATTATCATTTTCTTCCTTCCTTTCGTATACCATTATTACTAGCGATGCCAACCCTAAATGCATGCTTTCTGAAAAGTTATATTTATCATCATCATCGTCGACGTTGGGGTTTTGTCAGCAAATTTTTCCATATTATTCTGAAGCGACAATTTCTACTGCAGTTATTGTCATCGCTGTTATAAGACAATATTTGCTCTTATTTATCTTTCTTCGCTAATAACATAAAATCAAAATGAAAATAAATAAAATAGTCAGATACGGAATTGAAAAATCGGGAAAAAAACGAACAAATGACATCATAACAAATAGAATGACTACAATCGAAATAATAAGATGAGAAAGAAGAAACAATCGAAGTTACGCTTCCGGTGGAGATCATAATAAGGACAAAAATGGCGGAAACAGAACAATATGGCTGCGCACTAAACAATACGCCACTGACGATTTTTTAATGTTTGTTGATGTTTGAAGTCATCTCTCTCTCTCTCTCTCTCTCACATCATCGTCTCTCTCTCTCTCTCTCTCGCATCATCGTCTCTCTCTCTCTCTCTCTATGATTGTGCACTTTGGTCTGGACAACACCGAGTAGCCTGAAATAGCCTCAGGGGAGAAGAAAAAAGGAACTGGTCGATAGGATTCTGTGAATCGAAAATTGGTTCGATTCGGCGCCGCGAATGAAAAGGAAATTCTTTACTTTTTTAAACATAGAAATTTAACGAATGAAAATAAAAGCAAATAAATGAAAATAAATGTACAAATTATCGAACGCCATAACTACATTTATTGTAAAATTTGAATTGGAATGAAAATGAAAATTTGTGTTTCTTAAAAGAAAATAATCCCCCCTTTCTCTGTCTCTCTGTCTTTCAATATATATGATTGTGTGTGTCTCTGTGTGTGTTTGTTTGTGTGTGTATATATATATATATATATATATATATATATATATATATATATATATATATATATATATATATAATTTTGATTCATAAATATATCAATTTATATATTAAGTTCCGAAATAGCGTATCTATCTGTCGATCTATGGGTGCATAACTTCCAATTCGAATGATTGTATTCGTATATTCTTATGTATAAATATATGTGCATATTTATGAAGTAGGATTACATACGTTTTTGCCTTCACGTCTAAGATACTATATGTGCATAAATCATTCCCAATGCTTTTCACTTATTTAATGAACAATTCTTAGTGCATTTCAGTCATAATCAATTTCTCCATTTCTGTAGTAAAGGATTTTTGGGGTATTTCTTTGTTTCGGCATTATCAATGCCATTTTTATTTTTGTTATTGATGATATTCGATGAATTGAGATTATAATGGTGTTGCCAGTTTGTGTTTAAAAGATAGAGCTCTGATTGTAATTATTTAAAACTTGGACTTCTTTATATTTCTTAGAATAATGTTGGTAAACACCTGTAATCAAACTGCGAAGTATGAAATCAAATGTAATGCTCATTATATCGCACAGGTAGAAAATTCTTTGATAAAGAACAAATATTTCGGAAACGCCAGGTGTCTAAATCAATAAAATGTAAACATAGTCATTTTTGGTGCTGTTCTGAAAGACAATATTTTATTTTTCATACAGCGTTGGCTGTAGTATTCTGTTTATCTTGTTAATATTGGTGAACTTTGTTGAAATAACATCTGATGTTTGCATATGACATATCATTATAAAATATACTTCTCATTTTATTTGATGTGATTTATATGTACAAATCCGTATACATTTACATGGGCAAATGTATATATGTATCCATATATATGTGCATCTGAATATACTTGAATCAACATAATTATGTTTACATAAATCTATGTAAATATGCACATTAATTGAATCAAAATAAAACATTGTGGAGTAGAAATATGTAATGTACTTTGATAAGGAATTATAATTGTAGGAATTCACCCATGCGTAAAAATTGATGGCAATATTGGAATAATTTTGCAATTAAATTTTATTTGAAAAATATCAAAAACATTATGTTGTTCTGCATTTTCCTGTTCAGGTTCAAGTAGAATGAACCCGGTTTTCACAAATTTACAAAAAAAGAAAGAAGATGAATAAGGGAGACTACACTGTGATTCGAATTTATCGGTTATCTCCCTTGGAAAAATAGACATCAATGTGACGTATAATATAAGTTGATGCCTTATGTAGTTGATATGTGAGTATGTATGCTTGTATGAATGTTTGTATATGTTATCTTTGTTTTTTCACATATAAGATCTTGTGTGAATGTTTATAAAAAGAAAATTGTCGTAATTCTGGGCAACAACTTCTTTCTATATCAATATTTCAATGGTCACAATCGCAAGGATATATACTTCAGCGTACTTACAGAGCATTCACAGGAGACTGTGGATGGTCCATGCAGTATATCTACTACGATAAATTGAATCTTGTATCAAATCAAATATCTTTTTTGTTTACTGACAAAGACATCAAAATCAATATACGTACACATTTTTGTGTGTGGCGCTATCTTTCAGATTTGTATATGTAAAGGGTGTTATCATTATACGTACATACATCCATCTAGATATGTGTAAAAAAAAGCAACATAAATCTTAAAAATTACTTGAAATTAGACTGACGATAAGTAGATATATCTGACATAGATATATAAATAGATCGATTGATTCATTCATTCATCCGTTTATTCATTGATAATTTTGTCGTTTGTTCCTTTACTTTTGCGAAAAAGTATCTCTCAATTTTTCAAAACTTTCTGAAAGTCATCTTCTTCTTCTTCTTCACTTCATTTCAGTTTCTCCTTTAGTGATTCTTTTTTCTTATTCACGCATGATTCCGATTGATTCCCCTCGGTCCGATCCCATTTTATCCCAAAACATGGTAATCCAACTTTTGGCTTTTCAATATGGCTTTCTTGTCCAGATGTCTTCATTGAAAAAATGGGATGTTTTTTTTCTCAATCTGTATTTTATTCTCCGAACTAATGTTCTGTCTTCAAAAATCAATTTAATTTATCGAGAAAAGGAAATGGAAAATGAACATGAAAAAAAGAAGATAAAAAAATTTTCCTTTGTCCGATTAGAAAAACCGAGGTTGCTTAAGGTAAGAAATGGATAATACCAATTAGGAGGGTGTGGGTTGGGACATGGGTAATCCAGCACACATGGTATCTACGTAAGCAAGGTAAAAAAAATCATGAATTCCCGTTAATAAACGCGAAGTAAATGTTAAATGAGAAGTCCTCACTTATCCCAACTCCGAAAAGCGGGTAAAATCATCCCTAGGAAACTGGCCGTCCTTTTCAACTTGTGTCTAAAACAGAGTTAAGTCCCAGATGATTGAAACACAGCTATCATAATGCTTTTATATAAAAAAGGAAACCCGAAAGACCTCAACAACTACAGGCCAATGAGCCTACTCAACTGCGTATACAAACTTTTCACAAAAATCATCACCAACCGAATCACAAAAATACTTGATGGAAACCAACCACGAGAGCAAGCTGGCTTTAGAAAAAGCTACTCGATCATAGGCCACCTGCATCCACGAAATCAACTGAAAGAAAAAGCAGCAGAATATAACAAATGCATCCTCCCAATAGTCAATTATGGAGCTGAAACGTGAAACCTACCCAAGAGACAGATCCGCAAATTAAGAACTATACAACGTGTACATGAAAGAATTATGCTGGGCCTCACTTGGAGAGACCACAAGACAGCACTGTATATTCGGGAAAAGACAAGAGTCAGGGACATCATAGAATCCATTAAAAAGCTCAAATGGCAGTGGGCTGGCAATGTTTCACGAATGGCGGACAACCGATGGACATTGCAACTCACGAAATGGATCCCCTGAGATCACGCAGCCAGCAGAATATTAGATGGAGAGATGAGCTAAACAAATTCAGAAATGATGATGATGATGAAATGTTAAATAGGTAAAACCAATACGATTTTGTTTCCATTGCTACTAACGTCACAATTATAGATCAGCAAATCTTCCGCTTTTAAATTGTTCTGACTTTTACCTTAAGAGATGGGTCTGGAATGACTGAAATTAACAAATAAGAACGTACCACCTGCGGAGGAAGAATGAATATCATTGGCTTCAAACAGTTGTGCAGGGAGAGGATGTCTGGACTTATTAGTAAGTTAAAACTCAATAAGTAGACACAATATTTTCTCCAGGGGTTTGATTTGGATATAGGCTCCGATATATTTTGGCATCTATACTGTCAGGTCATAACTCTGATGGGGTAGCAGACCTCTAAAGTATTCACACATCTGCTTCCGTTGGAGTGCTTAGGATTTGTGCTTAGATTCGCAGACAGCCGTCCTGGCCTGATTCTCCTTGAAAGGGATGGTAGAACAGACATCTACTAACTACGTTCTGTGATTTAACCACAGGTAAACCTTATTGTCAGAACACTCCTGCAGAGGGACAGCTGACCCAAATAACAAACTTGCATCCCGGAGAAAGACACTTTTGTTAAACCTACGAACTAGGGGCCTTCCATATTTCGTGCCAAATCGTCCTTAGGCATGTCGTACTTCACCATAAAACTCCATTGCTAAGGCTGGTGGGTTATTCCACACACTGGTCCCACCATGTATGGTATGGAGAACTCTTCCAAGAAATCTTTGTTGTCGGAGCAAAGCCATTATATATATATATATATATATATATATATATATATATATATATATATATATATATATATATATATATGTATGTATATACATGTGTGTGTGTGTGTGTGTGAGAATGTAAGGTAATCAGGTAGATTGATCGAAGTAATATGACAATGTGGAAGTTAAAAATTTCAGAAGACGTGTTACCTCTCAAAAGCTTTCTATCGTTAAGATAAAGCTTATACAGCTCGATTCATTTCTTTGTATTCCAATCGTTTTCTCCAGAAGTTCTTTTGCAATGTAGAAAACCAAAGCAAATACTGTCTGTTACACATTGTGCCTCTGTACTGAACTGAAAAAAAAAGTGAAAAAAAACACAACACAAAACAAAACAGCAAGTTATTGTCAATTGTTGGCAAAGCGGAAGTGCGTATCAGAAAGTCCTGAAGTGGATCGAAGGCGGTCAACTTGTGATATTTTTTTCATCCAATAGGGTGCTTATTGTTCCATCTGACCACAGAACGCTGTCAAAAAAAAAAAAAAGAAGAAGCTGAATTTCTATTGTCCTGTGCAAACCTCAATATGGACAGATGAAGTAAAAAATCAACCCATTTTGATCTGCTGACTCCCAACGGATTTGGTATCGTCATGGCGAGCCGTGCAAGGAAAACAAGTTTCGTATCAACACTTGAGCAAAATGGTGGAAGCGTTATGGTCTGGGGTTGTATGAAGTCTTATCGAACTGGTGAGCTGCATTTATTCGGGAGAATCATTCTGGCCGAAGGTTACATCAATATATCATAGTTACTATTGTGTGTGTTTTTGAGGGGGGGGGGGGCAAAAGTGTTCAATTTGTTTTCTTGGTCATATTTGTCGCTAAAAAAACACCCTTTTTATAGGGTTGCATATTCTTAGAGTTACTGCACTGAATCAAATATTCATTGAAGGAATTAAAAAGCACAGGAGGAAAAGCTTCTTTTTAAAGAAAATTCATACTTAATTCAAAAATATCAAAATTGTGATTTTGATGTAAGCGTGGAAGACTTTGATTCGGATAATTGGACACTGCAAACCGAAACCGTCGTCATAGGTTTCTTCAGTTTTCAATCTAATCTGGCTGACTGGCTTCGTATCATGTGTACAGGCTGCAGTAATGGAGCTATAGGGCTAATTATTTAAGCATTTACTCCCTATTATGCGCGGATTTTTTCAATTTCCCGACTTAAATAGGTTTTTAGTTAGGGGTTCAATTTGCAATGCAAGTTTATGCTGAACTGATCACTGTCGTGCTTTATTTTTCAATTTAGACTTTTTTAATGTTCACTGCCCAATAAGAGGCGAGAAAAGTAACTTATTCATTGATGATCCCATTTTTCAATTTTTTAATTGACCCTCCCCCAACACAGCCTGTTTCCAAAGGGTGTTGGTAACTTGACAACTTTTATTTTTTTGTGCTTATTCTATATTTCTTCTTCATGTGCCATGTCCCTTCAGGAAGTGGGCAATCATGTCTCTCCACAGCTTCCTTTCCTCTGTCATTCTTAGCAAATCCCTCTCATCTACGCCCTCCGGCATTCTTTCAGTCACTCATCAACTCAAACCCTTCAAGTAGGTTACTAGCTTCCTGCCTGTGTTCCTTTTACCTTCTATGCACCCGGCGAGTGTTGAATTCTCTAAGTCTTCCTATGTGTCCGGAATATTTCAAATGTCTTTTTCTTATTGTTAGCAACAGTTTCATTGTAGTTTTAGATCTCAAAACGTCTTCATTTGTTGCATGCTCTGCCAATAATGCTCGTAACATTTGTCGATAAAATCACGTCATAGTTGCCTCAATTCTTTTTTCATCTATGACGAAACTGTCCAACATTCATGCCGTATAGAAGATTAAACATCACAGCAGTCCAACACTTTTCCCTTTGTTTCTTCTGTTACTGATTTTGAATATCTTACTCAGTTTCTTGAAACGCTCAATACTATACGATGAAAATACCGATTGCAGTATATTCTGGGACGTTGAAATTGCACTCCAACAAAGCAGTAACTGCAAAAAGTCAAGCAAATCTAATAAACAAATATTTGCAGATGAAAGGATAACATTTTTCAGAAATATCTATGTTAAAACGAATATCATAAACTTGTTAAAGGTACCATCACAAAAACTATTTTAAAAAAATCTAAATCCGAGCAGTTGTGTCGAAAGAATACTTATATAGATGTTCGGAAAATTGTAGCTACATTTCATCTAATTATTATCAAGCTTTTGACCAGTGTTTCTTTCGTTTGCTCTTTATCGCAAATCTCAGATTGTTATTTTAAGACCGTTGGTAAGCAATGCAGATTGGAAATAAAGAATATGCCTTTATCAACGAGCTGTGTTGAAATTAAGATGAAAGAATATCTGTCAAAATTTTGAAATAACACAGTGCAACATATTCCTTCATGATGAGCGTTCTATTTTTTTCAAATTGATAATGCCTAAAATGTATAGAAAATGTCAATTATTCCCTTCAAATTTTGCTTTTGTGACTAACCAATGATTTCCAATCGAACGATGAGCGAACCTTCACATTTTTAATCACATGAAATAAGAAAAATACCACATGTAAAACTCACTGCCTTGGTTGACAAAGCAATGTTTGGAGGCAATAATATCTATTTTCTACATATTTCATGAATAAGTACTACTCAGGAACAAAAATCACTTTACACTATGTAATTGATGAGAAGATTTTTAAAAATACATTTTACCTATGGGTTTATTCGTTGATTCATTCTTCACCCCCACCATGAGACTGATCAGCATCAGTCTTTGTCTGCATTTTGTATTTTGTACCATGAGAAATAACCTTAGATGGGTTTGCTGTCGATATTTTAAACTCTTTTCAAACATTAAATAGCCTTGCACGAATTGTCCAATATTCGTCTTAGCTGTCTTTGTTGGTTTGGCATGACCTGTAGCGTGACAGCTGCAAATATATGACTATACACTGAGTAGTAAAGAAATCTATAGTGGACAATAGTTGAAGCTTCTTAGCATGTTTTGCTTGAGACCTTCGATTAAGATACTGTTCTTTCTAATGTCTAATCTATTTATATGAAATAATTTGTTTTGTGTATTTGTTACTGCCCCAACCGCCCGAAACACTGGTGCAGCTCAACCAAATCTGACATGCATACACAATAGACCAAAGAGAGTGTTTTGAAATTGGAAGTTTTTAGAATGATATTTTAAAGTGTTTTAGAGAGGGATTCTCTTTACAATGCAGCTATAATGCTAAATTGAACCCTTCCGTTTAATATATATATATATATATATATATATATATATATATATATATATATGTGTGTGTGTGTGTGTGTGTGTGTGTGTGTGTATATATATATATAATATTGTAATATTGTATGTATATATATATATATATATATATATATATATATATATATGCATACGATAGGGCATGTTTCAGCTTATTAATCCTATGAAATTATGCAACCAAAACTCATAATATATGCTCCTGCTCTATAGAAAAATATGTACCATGTATCATTTTACGATGTTCAATGCACTTGCAGCAATATGATGTTAGATAACAATAACCAAAAGGTATGTTTAAAATCTAATATAATGTTAAGATGAAATATACCTCATACAGCAGAATGGTTTTTGTCTACTTTAATTACTGATAAGGCAAAATCACTTAGAATCTGGTAGTATTGCGCAGAGGGATTTGCAGCTAAATCTTTGAAACCGGGCAAAACAATTGTTATGTCTTTATCTGATAAAATTACCACTGTTTTCTCCGAATACTATTTTCTTTTTATCTATATATTCGAATTATCAGACTTTGCCTGACGTTTTTTCAGCTGTCCAAGCTGTTACCACGGTAACCAATTTTGCAGCCAACACCAAATAAATATACTCATGAATATACAATTTTTGACAGACTATAACGATGTTGATTATGTGTTATCTATCTAATATTTGAATTGTGTATGTATATAACATTTGACCTTTGAATAACCTCGATAGACCCATACTTCATTTATTCCTCTTTTGCCGTCTCAGTTTTACTTGCTTAAAACTTTTTACGCAATTTACTTCTTCGGGGAATGTAGATATCTGATTATGAGCGTATTTCAGAACTATTCTTAGATTTGATAAATATGATGACTTATTTCAAAACTTTAAAAATATTCATGTTTTTTTCCTAGTACGCAAATGTTTTTACCGTAATGTACACAGACAGTGTAATAATTTTCAAAGGTAGACTTTTTCAAGGCACAGACCATTCATACTTGGCACCGAGACAAATGATTTAGAGGGAAAAACCGATATTTCACGGGAGAGTCGTATTTTCTTTTTTATTTCTCCGAAGATTTTTATTCGTTGGTTCCCCAATCAGAGGAAACAGGTCTGGTTAGTCTTTCAATAGACACTGCTACATGATCAATGCTTTTTAGGGTATGCTGTGTTGGAGTGATCAATTAAAAAAGGAATCAATGATCAATAAATATTACTTATCTCACCTTTTGTTGGATTTAGAGATAAAATAAGTACAAACTATGGACCGATTTATCATAAAGTTATACTGCAAATTAATCCTCAAGCTAAAATCCTATTATAGGTTGAAAAAAAAAGTTTTTGTCGACATAATAAGGAAAAGATTTAAAATTTTCTGCCCTCCAATCTCATTGGTATGACGTGTACGGGTGATACATACACAGCCATTAAGCCAGCCAGCTGGACCAGCTTGAAAACTGAAGAAACCTTTGTTGTCAGTCTTGGTGACAGTTTTGGTTGACTGTTTTTAACCGTTAAATATCTTGATTATTCAAATGCATCGATCATCAGTTTTTGTTTTATTTTGAAAGTCCGTCTTGAAAAGAACTCGCTGTTTCCCATTTAGAATCAATAAGAGAGAGAGAGAAATGAGGCCAAAAAAGTCTCATTGCCTTAAAGTGAGTTCATTTATTCCAAGCAGAATTCATTAAGGGATTACTTTAACAAAGGGACGAGTAATGGTGCTGATAACATATGAGAAGTGTGTATTGAGGAGAGAGGAACAGGGTGGAAGAAAATATAGAAGGATAAAACTGATTAAAGAGGAAACAAATTGTACAGGAAGAAAGAAAGAAACTATAGAGAACAGGGTGAAGAGTTAAAAAAAAGGGGGAAAAGAAATAATGAAAAGTGATTGAAAAAGAAAGAAGTTTATTGAAATGAAGAAAACTAATGTACGAGTAATTCGATCCAAGGAGAAGTCAACATGTGAGGATAAAAAAAGAAATACGGAAAGAAAAAAAGATAAATAACGAAAGGCAAAGGCAAATTAGGCTTGGATATCCGGAATAGGGGAGGATGTTATGATTGAAATCTAAGCAAAGAGATAAATATAAAGAAATGGGAGTAAGACTGAGAACAAAACTAGACACAGAGAAGGCGAAAGGATAGTCGGCGGTAATATTATCTGAATGAGAATAAATATCGACTAACAGACGAAAAGAAAAAAAAATAGTGAGTTTTGTTAAAAACGAAATAGTAATGACTTACTGGGAGAGAAGAAGGGAAGATAACACAATTAGAGAAAGAAAGAACGGGCAAAAGCTATTAAAGACAGGTAAGGAGCGTTTACAAAAAGATACAAAAAATAAGAGTAAGTGTAGACTTGTTTACAAGGTAAGAATAACAAAGGAAATTTCCTTGAGTATGTGTTTGTCGCTGTCATTTTTGCTTTGAATCCAATTTCCAAGTTAATGACCTTTTTTTATTCAAACACAATGATAACTGTTGTTGAACCACCTCATAGGTGTTACTTACAATAGAATTATCTAAAAAGGATTTAGATTTACGACAATAAAATTATTTTTTCACGTTTTTCAAAATATCTGTCTTAAAAGACAGGACAGTCAGAATCACCCGACCGTTGACTGCATCGTTTAGCACCCGAATAATTCCAGGCGAACTGAACGCTAGTATGTTTACCACACCAAATGTCTTGAGCGCTTGGTTGTACGAGAGACCATCCACAGTAGAAACTTCAAACTTTTTTTAAAATGTTATCTTTGTTGAGGCTAAGTAACAAGCGCTGATATCCATAGACTTCAGATGTGCATTCAGGTATTCACAAAACCTCATTACAAATGAATCAGTGAACGTTGATGACAAAGCGTATCGGTAAGAAGGGGAAACAGAGCGTAAGGATGCGTGGAGAAAGTGATCAAACCATAGACGAAGAGTTTTAACTCGAGACAGACAGAGATAGACGAAAACATGTCGATCCATTAGCTTTATCTGGAATAGACACAATCTGATGGATTAAGCGTCGCTTTGTACCAAATGGGAAAGCTCTACACTTCTTTCTTCCTGGAATACCACTGTCATTGACAATTCTAAAATCATGACAAATCGGACACCGGAAGTGGTTCCAGAATGTAAATATTCGGCTTAATAAGTCGATATTAGCATGACAGCAGATGTCTCGTATTGGAAATCTTTCAGCGATGATAGATCAAGGGACAGCAAGAAATTTCTATTTCTATTTCTGTGTACATGTATATACGAAATTAAATGTGTTAATGAATACGCACTTACTTACACAAAGATATATATATATATATATATGTATGTATATATATATATATATGTGCGTGTGTGTGTGTGTGTGTAGATACATAGATAGATTGATAGATACGCGTGTGCATCAAATATTGCTCTCTTATGAAAAGTGCGTTTATGAAAAGCGTGAATCTCTCTTCCCCCTCTCTCTCTTTCTCTCTCTCTCTTTCTCTCTCTCTCTCTCTCTCTCTCTATCTATCTATCTATCTATATATATATATATATATATATATATATATATTTGTCATATATGTATTGTTTCATATAAATATGTGTACATGTACCTATGTAAATGTATATAAAGCATGAAACAGTGGTTATTGGTTGCCATAATCTTTTAATGTCTTCAGATCTTTTGTCACGCAAAGTATTGTATTTATAATATACTGGAGCAATACCTTTTCCAAAAGTACGTGTTTGGGAGGGACTAAACTCTATGGGATGTGGAGCGGTCTGCCAAATATGTCATGTGCGAGAATTTTCCATCCGTTGCACAAAACTGATAGATAGAATCTATGAAAAAAGATCTATAATTTTTAATGGTTTATTTTTAATTTTTATTGGATTTTGCTGATAAAAAACAAACAAATTTGACACTATGCTGTCTTTAGTGCTAACTGGGTAATGTATTTGGAGAATGTCTACTTCGCACATTTACAAGTTGTCGAGTAATTGCAGTACATACACTGAGATGTCTTCAATTGCAGTTTGTTAGATCGATCGATCAATAGATAGAGAGCTTGATAGATAGATCAATAGGTATTTATCAAATATAGCCGTCGCAAACTCTACTTATACAATAATGTATCTACTGCTATAGGTGTAGGAAAATTGTGAAGTGTCGATCCTGAACAATAATCTGTTAACAATAAGCACATTATCGACCACTGGGCATTCCTTTATTCTTTGCTTATATGCGAACACACACACGCACACACGCACACACACACACACACACACACACACATATCAAACTTACTCGTAGACAGAGATGATTGTATATATATATATATATATATATATATATATATATTCTTGTTGCTGCATACATGGTATTCTGAGATGCCAGACGGTCTCCCACCTTGGTAATGACCAGGCTCTACGTCACTTAACTTCGTTGATCTTACCAGAAGCTGTGTGTGTGTGTGTGTGTGTGTGAGAGAGAGAGAGATTACAATTTGAATGCTAACATATGTGTGTATACATCATATTAAGAAATTGATATATAATCTGACAGAATATTTAAGAATGTGTTATATTATTTGAAACACTTTTCGAAATGATACCCTGTTGTTATGCAGAAAATGAATCACTGGGTCTAGACAGCGTAAATACAATAAATTGTCCGTGATAGAAACAACAGTGCAGACGTGGACAATCAATGAACAAGGTGAGAAAAATGGGAATAAAGCGGGTATTAGCTTTTCTGCCATGCTGTTTAGCTCAATGATTAAGAGCGACGTTACGTTGGAGCAGCTACCTTAACGGCTCTTGTCCCATCTTTTTAAAAAAATTGTTTATTCTATTCATTGTCTACGCCGATTGACTCATTCTCCGTGTAACAACGGAAGGTAATTTCATATAGAGTTTCAACTAATATAACGCATTCACACATACATATGTACATTTATATATATATATATATATAAGAGTGGGTGTACAGGTGTGTGTGTGTGTGAGAGAGAGAGAGAGAGAGAGAGAGAGTGGGAGTAATTTAAGTATAAATTACGCGAGTTCAATGGCGATGATGAAGGTTTCAAACGAGATTCGATCTCGCACTCCATACCACATCAGATTGCCACCTCATCTCGTCCAAAAATTGACACAATTTATATTAGGGACTCATTTACATGTGTGAATTTCGCTCTATTTATTCAAGGGGGACGTTTTTCTTTTTGCTGTTTATTCTGGTCTATTTGAGGCTGTCAAATCAAAGGTGGAAAAAAGCGAATGAGACGTACAGCAGAAACTGCCAACAATATCAACCAAGTATTTGGCACGGGGGTTGTCAACGAACGTTTAGCTCAGCATTTGATCCAAACATTTCTCAACGGAGACTTGAAGTTCTGGATGTTTTTCTATGATTGACGACATCCTATTCAGGGTCATTATTGAGGTGGACCCACACAAAACGACTCGAGAGTCTGCAGAGGAGCTAGACGTTGACTATTCAGCAATTATTTGACATTTGCACCTAACTGGAAAAGCAAAAAAAGCTCGACATGTGACATAGATGACCCTAAATGAAAACTAAAAATGCTGGCATGTCTTGCAAATGACGCAACAGCAATTGAACGAGGTAGGCTACGAAACTCTACTTCATCCAGCTTATTCACCAGACCTCTCTCTGGTTGATAACCACTTTTTGAAGCATTTCAACTCAACAACCAGGCACAATTTGTTGGTTTCAGGACCCTAGAATTCTATGCGTCCGGAATAAATGGACTTTTCAAAATGGGAAAATCTGTAGATCTTGATGATTCTTACACCAATTAATACTTTAATTCTAAACCAAGATATACTTCTTTAAAGTTGATGTTGGAAAACAAATCATTTTTGCACTAACCTAACACTTCGAAATCGAGGTAGAATTATGAAATATTTAAAATTCATATAAGTATGTATGTATCCATATATATATTGTACTGGAGTTCGTGTATGCTTACGTGTGGGTCTCTTTGTTTATTTGTGTATATGTAAATTGTAATGGTGCGTTATGTCTTTTTGTATGTGTATATGTCTATGCAAACTTTGACAATGAGAATAAAACTCAATGCGAGAAATTTACATGGAAATCTCACAATTAGATTATTAAACGAACTAGAATCTAATACATTGTATTGAAATTTCAATTAAATTTCCATCTTGCTGAAGATTTACATGTTATCTAAACGCAGATAATGTTTTTTTCGTCTATGTAATTGAATTTACATGTAAAATCTTTTTGAGTTAACTTTTTTTATCGGTCTCATTCGCCACTCTCACTCTCTCGTCCCCTTTCGGTGTCACTCTCTCTCTCTCTCTCTCTCTCTCTCTCTCTCTCTATATATATATATATATATATATATATATATATATATATATATATATATATATATCCCATTCCCTTTCCCCCTTTCCCTTTATACTTGTATGAGTGTGTGTTTGTCGCGAGACGTACTAATATGATAAAACTCAAGGCACCGTAGTTCAGTTGATAGCATTATCGTCATGTAAGGCAGTCATGGAGAGTTCATTTTTTCGTTGGTGGCTTCATGAACATTGTAATGGGTCAAAGTTGTAATATTATCTTGAATTATTTTTAATACATGATGCGATGTGAATCATTATCAACCATTTTAGACTAATATTTCTTTCATCTTTTCATCGCAACTACTCACACTATCAGTATATGACGGTGAGTGAACAACGCTGACCCGTTGAATTAGTCTCAGTTTAATTTGGTACTGCCACGCGCTCAGGGAAGACATGAGCTCGAAAACAGTCCTATAAGATTGGCTTACAAGTCATCACAATATTTTTGTGGTAGTAGTAGTATCATCATTGAAATTTGTGGTATATTCTGTTACTATCTTAAAATCAGATCCAAGAAAAGACAAGAGTCAGGGACATCATAGAATCTATTAAAAATCTCAAATGGCAGCGGGCTGGCCATGTTGCAAGAATGGTAGACAACCGATGGACATCATGATTCACGACATGGATCCCCCGAGATCACATGCGCAACCGAGGCCGGCAGAATATTAGATGGAGAAACGAGATAGACAAGTTCAGGAAGTACTGGCTCCGTGACGCCCATGATAGAGAAATGTGGCAAGTCCTTGGGAAGGTCTATGTCCAACGACGGACGTTAAAAGACTGATGATGATACTATTCGAAGATAAGTGACACAAGGTTTTTTTTTATCACTCCAACTCTTCTCAATATCTTAGCCATCTAATTGTGAAGCTTTGTTTTGATGGCTATCCGTCCTTCTTTCAATTGATCTCTGGAACCATTCCTTTTGTTCCGAAACTGATGGCACAACAGCACCCTCATATTCGAGATTCTTAATCCGTAGAGCGAAGTTCTGGTATTTCTCTTTCTCCTCATTTTCCTTCAGGTTCAGAATTTTGTTCTTATTCACATTATGAATAAAAATGTTATTATTGTTGTTGATGATTTTACCTTTTTGAAAACTTGGTAATAGTAAGGCGGATTTAAGCATCGAATCTTGCAGTTTCTGGTTGGATGCTTCAACTAAGAACATATTTTTCGACCCTATCGCTTTTACCACACTTGAAATGATTATGGACTTTACAACAAGAAAGCCATTTATAAACATGTTCATAGACTGCAAGATCTTGTTTATTCTCCCCCTCTCTCTCTCTTTCTCTCTCTCTCTCTCTCTCTCTCTCTCTCTGTCTAACACACACACGCACACACACACATACACACATACACACACATGAACACACAAAACCCCGTCTGTTTTTCAAAGGCAGACCAGAATTAGCCATCATGATTGGTTGTCGGGTGAGCATCAGATCTGTGGTGGATGAATTCATCGGTGATGAGTGAAAAGAAGTGAAGGAAGAACACTTAATTAAATCAGTGCACGTGGGTCGTTGTTAGGCTAGTCCAAAAATAGTCCATTAGTTTTACTTTTCCCTCCTTACTCCGCCACAGCCATTAAGCTTGTCTGATTTGCAGTAGGGTTTTGAGGTTGTTTGGGAAATATGTTTGGTTTTATACTCAAGTAACTTGGCTCCCTAAGGTCTGGATTGAGAAGATGATCGAAGGACAGATAATCAATCAATCGTTAATATAGATCACCTGCTGGAATTCGAACGCGTTTAGCGCTTTCATGAGAAAGTTGTGTTGTCAAAGGGCCTTAGTGTTAATCTGAGTCGTGGTGGTATTCAGAGGGTGATGTGGGTGGGTTGGTATACAATATCGTTCTTTTGACTGTCGGGACGTGGGTGTGGATACTGTAGAAATAAAAGGGATTGTTGCCAGGGAAAAAGACGATTGGAAAAATACAGAGGACGAGACAGTCAAGCAAATAACGGTTGATGACGAGGGACGTATTTGCTGTTTCTACTTTAGAGAATTGAAGAATTTCAAGATTAAGAAAGAATAAACAAGACCCAGAGACAAAATAATGTCATTCATTTCATCAAAAAGAAACATATTTATCCTATGTACAGAAAATAATTTCTTCTTCTTCTTCTTCTTCTTCTTCTTCTTCTTCTTCTTCTTCTTCTTCTTCTTCTTCTTCTTCTTCTTCTTCTTCTTCAACAATATCATCATCCCTTGAACGTCCTTTCAAAACATGGGTCACAGTACGCACATACACCCTTTCTCCTTTTCGCAAACACATACACACACACACACACACACACACACACACGTATACTTCGAGACACACGAGAACATGTATATTTACATACAAACCCATGAGTCACTATCCCTTCATCTGTTTATTTTACAGTCTGTCATTTCATGATCATCCATTGTATGATACATATTTAGATTCATTATTATGAAAGACGGCTATCGCATTACGAATCAGCTTCAATAATTGCGTATGATTTGGCTTTTCATTGAGCCTTCTCTGATTGTGATCTTGAGCCAGACTAAGCTGACCTTATTTATCTGAATATTTCATGATAAAACCTGGTCTGGTTGGCCACTCAACAGAAACCGTCACCTGACGAAAATCTTTTGACAGTTTTTGATTGTGAAAAACTATCTAGCTTTTTGTTCGATTGTGAGTATTGATAAAGTCCAACTTTTCCAAAAATAAGCATGGACAACACCAGACATACACATTAAGGGACCAACATAGCGTGAACTTACGTTGTAAATTACCTTCCTCCACTAAAACCCTTTTTTCAAACAATAAACGTTTTTCTAGTCATAAAGAGTAAATGTTTTAATTTTCCGTCCTCTCGCTCTTTTGGTATTGATTTTTCTGTGCGATACATTCATACATAGCCAGCCAGCCAGACTAGCTCAAAAACTAAAGGAACCCATGTTGATGTTGATAGATCTGGTTGATGGTTTGTAACAATTATCTGCAACAATTTCGACCCCATTTATCCGACATCATCCTGAAGAATGTGGACTGGTCATGTTTTTTTTTTTTTTTGCATTGAGTTCAATACATCAATATTCAATAATTGTGTCCATGCTGCAGACTACAGAGACTCTAATACTGATGATCTGTACCTGTTATCATGTAATACGACTACTGTTGCACAAACGGTATCTCCTACAAAGCCTTCATCAGGTGATAACTCAGAGATCGAGCATGGTTTGGGGGGCCAAAGCTTCATTAACAGCAATCAACGGCACCACGGCAGTACCTCGTGATACCACTAGGATAAGTTGGTTCCCCGTTACATTGCAGGAATACAAGATCTCTCAGAGTGTACTCAGGTATTTCGAGGCCAAGTGCGTCGAAATATCTGACTACATCAGAATATTTATCAGTAATACAGTCTACCCTCTCCACGTCATAAACCAAACAGGAAGCAATAACCAGTCAAAGACGGAATTACAAACGAAGGGATAGCTTGCACAAGAGTATATATATATATATATATATATATATATATATATATATATATATATATATATAGAGAGAGAGAGAGAGAGAGAGAGAGAGAGAGATTGAACACTTATCTGAAACCAGCTTTGTGATAATTTACAGGACTTAAATAAACCACGGATTCAGTTTGATAGAAAATATGAATGGAGCAAAGGCAAAATTCAAAATTGAATTTAATGTTAATCAGCTACTTGACTGTTTTCTTTTCTGCCTTCTTTCTACGTATTCGATTATTCAAACCCTATAATATCATGAAAAACTGATATCAAGATCAATTGGTGAACAGTTTTGAAATAAATTGGCGAATAACCTAATTTCATCTTGTATGATGGATAATAAACAAAATTTGATAAGCCAACAATATTCATCAAAATGTTTCGTTTGAAACTAACCCTGAACCCGAATTTCTTTTGCCTTAAATCTTGTCAGCTAATTTCATTTGGATATCATTGATCATGGATTTTCTTTTGATTGATTTAGTTTTAATTGTTGCCATGTCTTATTAAACAACCATAGCCACCAAATGTGGTGAAGGATTCTATCTTTCTTATATGTGCGTATGCTTGTGCGTTTGTGTGTTCCAGCGCTCCTGGCCGTACTGTTTTGTCAACATTGTCAATCAGCATTAGTAATACACTAGACCCCTTTTAATTTTTTTCTTTTGACTTTTTTGGAGCCTTATTTTGACGGGTATAGTTAATTAATAAGAATTTAGATAAAAATAAGAATTTTTATTTCTCTATTTTACTTGATCTCCAATGGAAAATGCGATGCCATGGATAGAATATATTCTGACCATATACATTCTTGGATGGAATTTTCTTGATGACTTCAAATTTTGACGGTACGGTTGTCCACTTATTGACTGTGATAGCAAATTTTTAATTTTTTTTTTGTTCATGCTCTTTTCCCAATATTTTTGTACGCGATGATGACTTTTGCAGAAATATTTATTCGGCCAAATCGTGTTGGATGCATGGTTTCTTGTACAATCACTGTAGTTAGGCGACGCTGAGCCTGGTCATTACCCAGATGGGTGACAGTCTGGGGGATTCCAGGTGCCATATGCAGTAACAAGACTGTCCTGTGAGAGGATCTTGCCAAGCTAATACCGAACTGCATACACCATGAAGGTTATATGAGTGTTCCCCTAGAAGCCAACGGTACTCGTATCGAGTGGCAGTGATCATCATCTGTAGGAATGCCAAAGGCGTCAGGCATTCCATAGATACGTACCTAGATACAAAAAAGTGTATGAATATAAATATGACAGTAGCATAAGGGAAAAAATTGGAATTCTCAAAATATTTCAATAGACGAAAATTTCAGCAAGAGATAACTCAGGTCAAAGTGCCGTTCAATATGGCAATTTCATTGATAGACATATTAGAATCCTATGAAAACTTGGATCAATTCAAGATGGCTAAAATATTGGTATTGAAAAAGTTGCTCAATAGACCTGCGATCTTCAGCCCTTTCGCAGAACCGGGAAATTAACGCTATTGTGAAATGTGGAGTTTAATATTCTAAGCCTTTCCGAATGGTAATGAATCGTAAATCAGTTTAAATTCCAGCTCTCAAGAAGGTTCGTTCTTCTCATTCCAGTCTCGCCAACTTTTAATTCAGTTAAACACTATTCAGAAATCGTTACGTGACTCCATAACATCATTTTTTTTTTAAACTAAAACTATTCAAAGGCTTGAAGGGTGATAACTCCACCTCTGTATACAATGGCTGTATCGAACAAATAAAAGCGAATTTTTTCTTGAAAACTTCGCCAAACTCTTCATTTAAAAAAGAAATCGTGAAATTAAATTTCGTTTTTTTTCTCTTTCTCTTCTATTAAATTTCAAACCAGTAAATTATGCCTGGCTAAGTTCAATTTTGCCAAGTACAGTGTGAAAGAGAAATTGCCAAGTGAAAAGCAAAATGTAGTGTTATTTGTGCAGATAGTCAAGTGGAGTTGAGTAATGATCGCTTGGAGGGTGAAAAAATAATCGCCTTGGTTGTATGAGGTGGTGGCGGTGGAGCTGGTTGTGTGAATTGGTTGAGGAAAAAGCAAAAAGAAGTGCATTGACGAGAAAGATTTCTAACACAAATACATTTTTGAAAAAGAGAAAAATGTAGAAATTTTAATAGTTCTCGGAAAAGGAAAGCGTTTCAGTGAATAATTATTTGATTGAATAATAGCAAGGGAGTCTCAGTACCCCATATTCAAGTACATTACTCTAAGTGAATTCAAAATATTGATGCTTTTCACGTAATAACAAATTTCACACGTTGCCCTGTAGCTTTTTAGTTTTTATTGATCTTTCATTGAAATGTTATTAGAAACAAAACCAAAACAGTCACCAAAAGTGTCAACATAGATTTTTTCCAGTTTTTTGAGTAGGTCTGGCTGGCTGATTGGCTAGCTATCTATCATATGAAATTTTATGGTTATTTATGTTTATGTCTACTTCAATTCTCGTAAAAAGCGCTACAATGCAGTACGAAAACCTTTAAAAAAGTATGTTATCTTTACCATTGTTTCGTGAAGGAAGTAATTATTCACAGGGTGAAACCAATTCCAGTGGACGCCATCTTATCATCAGTGACACTAACAAAATCATTCCATAATATTGAATTCTTTCCTTCATTTCACTGTATTTTGCATTTGTTTCGATTCTTAATTACTTTTCGATCTTTTTACTTATTTTTACTTATTTTTTATTCCATCGTTTTTTCACATATCATGATGAAATGGCCATTATCTAGTTTTTATTCGTCTTATTTTTCATTGTATGTTTTAGGCGCCTATAGCAAGTTAAATGCGCCGATAATTTTTTCTTGAGAAAAAAATAGAATTGGCACTGAGAGGAGGAAAAGGCTAAAATATTGGTGATTGCAGTGGTTATAATGAAACTTGGAATAGAAAGGGTTACAACAGTCGTAGCAGCCGAAGACATAAAAGAATTAATAGAAGTAGTAGTAGTTATTTTCGTTGCAGCAAGGCAAGAGCGGGTTAGAGGGAGAAGAATAGATTATCTCAGGAGGGTAATGCCTCCATGACGTAATCGGAGTATCATTATTCGAAAACAAGAAGAAAAAGGAAAATCTTGAGGATGATAATTATGATGGATAAGAGAGATGAAGAAAGGAAGAAAACACAGCCTACCCGATCGATTACATAGTTTTGTATTTACTACCAACTCAGGCAATCGTTGCTCGAGCCCAGGTTGAAGCATAGATGGTGAATATTGCTTTTTAAGACAGAGGCAACACAATCTTATTACCCCCATTTCTTACATTTTGACCCTGAACCGTAATATGTTGAGCTTCTTGAATAGAAAGATAAAAAGATAAAGCATACCTGGTGGCTGCAGGGTCAAACTTAGCTCTTACTTCTATTCCAACAAAAGATGATCACTGAAACTTTTGTATCGTATATATAATAAATAGATTCGAAGATATAAGTCTTATCAGTTTGGCTCAGTTGATAAAAGTGTCACCTATCAATCACTTGGTCTTGATTTCAAATCACAATAGGGAAATGTTAATTTATATAGAGGTTTGGTTCAACAGACGGGATAAACAAACTGTGAAAAGTTTACTCCTCTAAATTAGGTGAAGATAATTCTTGTTACGGAGGGATTGGCGATAAAGTCAACAACTTGAACTTGATTTTGACAAAAGCGTGTGCATTAATATCAATTAGGAAAATTCGGGTTGAACAGCATTCCTTTCTTTCATCGTCTCATCTTGGAAGATCATGGCATAAAACCCCTTATGATGGGCTCGGTCACGCACACGCTGCGATCACCTTACACCTTTATTGTACTGGCCTGAGGACAATTATAAGCTCCTCAAAACTTGCAATTGTAATTCTTTGTGGGTTCAATCTACCCAGATCAGCTGTCCTTTGGAATTCTCCTTTGGATAGGGTGTTTGCCTTGAAGAAGGTAAAAACGACCCCGGGAACTTGCTTCCATCGTCCTACTTCTGTGAACCAAGGCATGAAAACATTTGTTATAAAAGGTGTGGCCAATCATGCACATGAGTACTTCACCTTAAAACTTCGTCGTGGCCATTTGGCCTATCCCACCCATATAGGCCTTACTAGGCACCCGATGACTACCAACAGTCAGGAAGAAACCCTAGTAAATCTTTGTTCGAGAAGCCTAGCCATGATGTTGATGACATATGGATGAAGAGAACAAAATTTCCTATGCATAAACATATATTAGCGTATGTGGTCTATACGTATCCCTTGTTAACCAGGTATCAACAGTATTTGCATTTTCCCCGACGACTTTATCATTTTTTCACACATGAATAGCCGTAAAAGATAACCTATGTGAGCATAGCGGAAAACCAGTTCTTGTTTTTTTTACTCTTCTCATCAGTTTAAAAAAAAAATGTCTTATCTCTCCTTCACGCTTTGTCGCTTTCGAATGATTGCTGTAAGGAATGGATATTCAAGAAATGGGTCTGGTTAGTCACTCAATAGAAACCATCGCATGACCATTGTCTTTTGGCAGCATACCGTGTTAGCGTTGATCAATTAAAAACTAGGTGAAAAGATGATCGATGAACAAGGTACTTCTTTCATCTTTCATTGGATTATGAAATAATCCAAATTTTCAAAAAGAGACACTGCCGGACACAAATTAAGGGTTCAGTATAGCATAACCCTTTATCATGAATCGACCCCCATCATAGAATCCATTAGGAAACTGAAATGGCAATGGGCAAGCCATGTTGCAAGAATGACAGACAACCGATGGACATCACGCTCTGTGACGCCCACGATAGAGTGGTGTGGCAAATCCTTGGGAAGGTCTAAGTCCGACGACGGACGTTAAGAGACTGATTATGATGAGGAGAAAACCCATTTAAGGGACCCTTATCAAACATAAGGGGAAGTTTTAAATGATAGTTCTTTTTAGACATTATGAGGAGAAAATATTGAAATTTTCAGCCTTATAGCTCCATTGGTATAGCCTATACGTGTCATACATACATGCATGTATACATTGCCAGACAGACAAACTTCAAAACTGAAGAAACCTATGACAGTTTTTTGACAGATGTATGTATGTGTTTATGTGTATTTAATTATACTTTAGCGTCACTGGAATTGCCGGTAGCCGATTGGTCAGCAGCGCGGAAAATGGACCGAGTTGATATTCTGAGTAAGACTGAGTCTGCCACTAATGCCATTGGGAAAGGCATTAATCGTCTTCTGTCCACCATCTATGGGTAAAATAGCACATGGTGAAGTAAGTGACGCCACCTCGCATGTTTGTTACATTTACGTCTATTTAACATATGGCAACACATGGAAGAACTAAGTGAGACAGAGAAACAAGTGATATGTTTAGCCTGATAGTGTAACCAGCGTAAAGACACGACTCCCTTTTCGGCGTCAGTGTTTCTCATATTGAAGAATACCTATAGTTATCTCAGCAATGTTTAGACATACATTAACATTCTGAATTTACAGTTTAGTTTGTTATATTTTGATTGCCAAATTCCACAAAGAAACTAAGAGTTCAATGCTTCATCGTCAGCTTTTTAACGTAGACTATTCTTTAGTTTCGAAAGACCTCTCGATCTTAGACGTCGCGGTGCAAATGCAAACCGTCTAAATCGTCCTGTCAACTTATTTTTTACCAGCCAGAATTTTGCTTATGATCTCATGGGATCCATGTTGTGAGTCGGGATATCCAGTGGTTGTCTGATATTTCTCCAACATAACCTTGAGTTTTAGAGTTTTCTAGTGGGTTATATGGGTTCAATTCTCACTTAAACTTTGTCTCAATGCCTGTAATTGTTAACTTACGCACTAAGATACGATCGAGAATATCTAGCAGCGTCCATGTCATGAAGGAGCGTCTGTCTGTCTTAAATGAATACGCGCAAGATTCTCCGCTTCTCGAATTTTGTCAGACCATACCAATTTACGTGTGAGCTCTTATACTTGAATGTTCAAACGCAAAGAAATACGCACTAGCAGTTTTTCTTATGTTCGCACACATGATCACTTGCTTAAAATTTAGGGAAATTTGTTTGTACAAAATCCTGTAACGTTTTTGGTTTCTTGATTCAGCTTCTCTGCGTGGTCTTGTTTTTAAAATAATAACAGCTGCAGTATCATTGGCAACCACAGAAATAAAATATATATAACTTCAACAGGTGATAATTTTTTTTTAAACAACGAAGTAAAAAAACAGTCTGATTAAACTTCTACTCTCTAGGCACGTCGTATCACGTCGACACATCTAATCCTAGCAGTACTACCGCCTTTCGATGTAGTTCCGGCTCAGATCGTGACAATTTTTGTACAGTTCGACGCATCTGTATAATAAACTGGATATTTTAGGATGCTCACCTTTCAAGATGTGGAAAACGTGTTTCTATCTTACTTCATTTGTTTTGAGGCTTTTTTTTTTTTACTTTGTTTTATTTAATTTTACTTCTTAAAAAGTCTTTTTTCTCAGTCAGTTTTTTTTTTGTCGTTCTTTTTTATGCGATAAGCGACGAAAGTTTAAAAGAGCTCAAGCTGCTATATATATATCTGAAGTTTATTGTACAGGGTATTAACAAAAGAAATAGACAGTTTAAAAATGTATTAAAGCAAAACCATTTAAAATATTGACACTGCACTGAGAAACACTTGAAGTGTATTACTTTAACTTGCTCGATATGTGCATTTCTACTTGTATCAATATTCTTTTTTACTATCGAATACACTACTTGGCCTAAAATCTTGCAAATTAGCATGAGTACGTTTTGAAAGTTTTTTTCATTTAGGAAATCTAGAAATATTTTTTTGCCTTCTAAAATCTTGTCAGTGCTAACAGATACAAGACTTGCCTTAGAACATTGAAAATGTGCTACTGGACAACATTTTGGTGTAGAACCTTGCAGTTATAAACTTCAAGTGTATCTCTACAAAACTGTGAATCGTGAGCATCAATATCTTAATCTGATTTGCTTTAATAAACTTTTGAAACCCTCTGTTTCTTTTGCAATCACTCTATATGTTGCCTCTTTTGGGTTCTAGATAAATAAGGGATGTGCACGATACTAAGACCGGTTCTAGTACCAATGGGACCAATTTAGCAATTCTATTCTTGAGCTAAATTGTAGAGTAGGAAATTTACGCTGTATCGTTTTTATTATTCTATTGTGTCATGCTAATATTAATACAGGAATCTGTTAAAAAGATTGATCATGAGATTTGATATTCAGGTTTTTACAGAAATTTTAGAAATAATTTAGTTTGTAAAAATGGTCGTCACTGGTTTGGACATCGATTATTCCAGTAGAATATATTTTATTCTCTTTTTTCTTTAGATACATAAATTTCCTGTCAGTGCAAATGATGATAAAAATACAGCAATATCATTCCATCACGATCCATCAGAGTCAATGCTAATAATTTCCTTGACATCATATAAAAGAACATTTTCCTTACATCTTATAAAATCGATTACATATAAAACTGGTCTGGTCAGTCATTCAATATAAACCATCATGTGACCAACGTCTTTTGGCAGCATGCTGCGTTGTGGTGATAAATTAAGAAAATTGAAAAAGGGGTGATGATTTACTTGTCTCCCCCTTTATTGGGTAGTCATCGCTAAAAATGTCCAAATTTTCAAAAGAAAATTGAAAATTGAAAAGAAAGTTTTTCCTAGGCATTATATGAGAAAACATCTAAATTTTTAGCCCTCCAGTTTCGTAGGTGCGGCCTGAACATACATACTATCAAGCATGCATGCATACATACATAGAAAGCTACACCAACTTAAAAACTGAATAAACCTATGTTGACAGTTTTTGTGGTAGTTTTGAGCGGCGGTTCAAACATATTTCTCACATCTTTTAAAATGCTTCCATTCAACAGGGTATGAAGGCCTCGTGATTGACACAGAAAACCTAGACAACTGCACAGAACATTGACCATAATTCTGAGTAGAATTCCAACATTAATACATCTATATTTTTATCATGGAATTGTTTTCACTTTCTTTATAATATCAGACATCGATAAAATCGTGACACAGACCTACCAGTATTTATGAATGGGGACGGTCATTGGTCTACTGCATTATATTGATTTCGTCATTTGAAAGAAGCGTTGATTCGTATAGAACGTTCATCTTTTGCAGCAATTTGAAAAGTAACGTTTTTTGCCAAAGCCACCGTAGATGAAATAAACTCGGCCACATTTGAAATGTTAAACTTCTGCTTCAAATTCTATTCATGTAAATGAATAGTTTTCAACGTTTCAAAAGTATGGATATTTTGAGACTAAAATAAAAGCAAGGGGTATGTACAAACTCGCACGCCGAGATCAGGAAATACTTGTAGACAAATATAGACCTTGACTGGCTTCCAATGTTACGCCTTCGTTGTTGGCTTCGTTTTAGATATGATGCAGTCATTGTTCAATCAGTGAATTCATTGTCGATAAGAGTGTTTAGGGTTCCATTTGATGAAGCTTTATGAAGCTTTGTTAACCCATTAACAGCGAATGATGAATGAATTTCTATGACTAATTCAGTAAAATTTCAGATTTATTGTGATTGATAACAACTGAAGTGTTGCATTGTATGACACTCTCATTTGTACACAATAGATTTCAATGACGGTGGAATGATCGTCTAGTTGTTATATTCTTTATAATGTCAACTGTTTGGAACGGGTGTTTACAATTTACTTTATATAATTTTGAAAACACAAAATAAAAATCACAAAACTGGCATTTAAAATGAATAAACCATAGCCATACTGTCGGCTGGTCCTTTTAAGAGGCTGTAGACCCTTACAGCCACCTCTGGTATCTACTACAGCAGTGTGTCTCATACATGTACTTCAATATGCATATATATGCAATATATCTGCATAGGCAGTCGGAGTGTTTATGTCCGGAGGCGGCAGACCCCCATAACTAGTTTGTTTCTACCAGGAGAAGGAAACACCTGTCAAACCTATGAACTGGGGGGGCGTTGTTATTTGCGCCATCTCGGTGAACCACTGCGCTCAAACCCTTGGTTTAAAGGGTTGGATTGGCCGTGCGCACATCACACTTCACTTGAAAATTCCATTGCACATCCAAATATGCAAATGCTCACATACATGCTCCTCCGGCTTAAGACCTGAAAAGATGTAGAAAACTCAGCTGGATCTCCCTCAGCGGAATCAATCATCACATACGCTGTCACCAAAGTTAAGCGACCACTGCACAGGTGAGTGTTCCCCAGGGAATACCAGGTGCCACATATATGGTCGTAGGCCTATGCTCTGCTATCGACAGAACATATTGTGCGGCTAAGATCGGAATACACATCGGGTTCATTCTCATGCAAACACTTCTCCTTGAAGACACGTGCCGGCTGGCCAAAGTCGTTTGGAGTGGCAGTTGTCAGAAACAGCCTTTAGACAAGACGTAATCCTTGAGCTGCAGACTGCTTAAGAAGTGTAAAGTGCAGTTTGGCTATCAGTACCTTTGACGAAACAGTTTGGTAAAGTGATTTATTCTCTTTTATATGAGGAATGTATAGGATCAGCGTTCTTCATATACGAATGGGTGAGGGGTTGATTATACTAGGCCATGGTACAATGCGACACACTCATTGGAAACTCTAAACACGCAGGGGAAAAAAGACCCCACTCAGAATTTCCATTTTAAGAAGAATTGTCTCAAAAAGAATGCTTCACTAAAGAATAACTCTCGTTTCAGTAACTCTCGTCTGAGGATTCTAGACACGGAGGGAAAAAAGAAATCTCATCACAAGAAGAACTCTCGTCTCATATCAGGGACGTTCTGATTTTCTTTTGATTTGTCAATCTTATATATATCGTTTTATGGATTGACCTTCAGTCAAGGTTTTGTTCTGACGCGTCTATTAACTTCGATCTGACCTTTGATTTCACCATTAGGAATATATATGTCGGTCGCGTAATATAACACTGGTCTCTGTGAATGTCTATGTCGATCGTTTAATATATAACAATTCCGTTTCATCTATGGGCCAAGACTCTTATCTTGTAATAGATAACTCATAATAGATGATATATATGTACATACATATAATCATTTATATTTACGTATATATGTGTGTGTGTATATATATATATGATGTAATAATCAAGATGATATTTATTCTTTCTCCACCAGTGATATCCATTGCATATATACATAAACTTGCATTTTCTTTACGAGCAACGATTCCCCAATTTTAGTATAACTGTTCAATATTCTAACCTTATTGATTTTTCCGGTATACCTGACTGTAACCCATGATTTTGCACTCACATGGGAAAATCAGATGGAACAGAGACTACATATATATATACGTATATATATACATATATGGACATATGTATATGTATATATGTGAATATGTCTGTGTATGTGTGCATGTTATAGGCATATTTATATTTCATTTGTAAGCATTACTCATTGCTGAAAATTCTTGCTTGTCATTTTATTAAGGTTTCTTGTTTGAGAGAATCAATGATGGATTGGATTCTTTTTGTTCATTTTCCTTTCTATGAAGTTTCCAATATCAGGTGTTCTTCTTCAAGGTCTCTTGATGAATGGCATCCAGCTGCCACCCTACGTCTTTTTTTCGTAAACCCTGAACAGTTTCAGATTCAAGATTACAAATAACCTTTTTCACATTATTCCTCCGATAGTAACGATAAAAATCCCATCATGGAAGCCAAGCCACATTCGATGACAGCTTTTTTTCCTGTTAGATCACAGTTCCCAAACAGCAGTCTGAATTGAATAAGAATTACTCGCATCATCATCATCATCATCATCATCATCATCATCATCATCATCATCATCATCTTTTTATCGTCAGTCGGTGGACACAGACCTTCCCAAATATTCGCCAGACCTCTCTATCATGGGCGTTGGGGAGCTAATACTTGTCTAATTCATCTCCCCGTCTTGTATTCTGCTGGCCTCGGTTATGCATGCGAACTCTGGGAATCCATGTTGTGTGTGGTGATGTCCACCGTTTGTCTGCCATTCTCGCAACATATCCAGCCCATTTGAGTTTTCTGATGCATTCTATGACTCAGAATCCTGTTTTCCCCAGATACATTGTGCTATCTTGTGATCTCTCTATGAGAGTATAATTCTTTCATGAACAAGTTGCATGCTTTTCAGTCTCTTGCTTAGATTCCATATCTCAGCTCCATAGATGACAATCGGAAGGATGCATTGGTTGTATATTCGATTTTTTAGCACAAATTGGACTCTATTGTTTTCAAGGCCGAACTAGCTCTGTCGAAGGATACCCATTCTGGAATGATTCTTCCCCTTTTGATGATTTCATGGAGATTCGTAATCCAAGGTAGATGAAGTGGTCTACTTTCTCCGGTTCTGCATTTTCAATTTGGATCGTTGTGTGTTATTTCTGAGGTGATTGTGGCACATGACTTTTGTTCAGTTGAAATTTATATGAAGGCCTAGTTTCTTGCTTTTTTCATTCATTTCATGTAGCATTTGTTGTTGGTCGTGGTGGTTCTCTGCAGAAAGGACGGTGTTGTCTGCAAATCTGAGGTTGCTTAATATTCGCCGTCTATTCTGATTTCTTTATTTTCCGAGTCTAAGTTTAAGAAAATCATCACGGGGCAAATGGTGAAGAGTTTTGAAGAGCCTTGTCGTACTGAAAGGGCTCTGAGTCTTTATGTAGCCTGATAAAGAAGCCTCTCAGAATGTATATATGTTGCAGTACTCTAAGATATAGGGGGCGTACACCTTGTAGAGTGATAGCATCAATGACCATGGGAATTTCCACTGAGTCGAAGGCCTTCTTGGAGTCGATAAATGCTAGAGCGAGTGGCATTTTGTTCTCTGCTGCTTTCTCTTTTAGTTGATTTATGGAATGGAGAAGGTTTATGGTTGAGCAGTTTCTTCTGAAGCCATCTTGCTCCCGTGGTTGGTTTTTATCTAGCATTTTGTTGATTCGGTTGGTGATGATTTTTGTAAAAAGTTTGTGATGCAGTGGAAATGATATATTGGTCTGTAATTGTTGAGGTCTTTCGGGTATCTTTTTTTATATCTAAAAGCATCATGATTGCAGAGTTCGTATTTTCCGGGAATTTATTTATTTTAAGCATAAATTGAAAAAAATAGACATTTTCCTAGTGATGACCATGGCGGCTTTCTTGAGTAAGTCGCTGCTGATGTTATGTGGTCCAGGTTCCTTTCCTTTCCTTTGCTTGTTTGATGGCTTGTTTTCACCTTCCATGACGTAACATCTGGGAAATCCTTGGAATGATTGCTCTCTTCTTGCGTATCCTGTTCGTTGTTTTGTGGTTATGTTTGGAGGAGTATAGTTTTTGGTGGAATTCTTTCCTTGTTGGTTTTTAGGTCTCCATTTCGTTCGAGTATATTAGTTATTTGTTTCTGTCCTATACTGGAGGCTTCGTTTATAGCTTTGCATCCCCGACCTTTTTTCGGGGATTGTTTCGATGATTCCTGTCGTGTATCTTTTGTCTCCTCTTTGCTTCTTTTGGATTGTTTTATTCAATTTGATCGCTTCAAATATTTCTCTTGTTGTTGGTGGTGGTGACTTGGGGTTTCTGCGTTTTTCCATGAGATTCTTGGTTCGATTTGAGATTATACTAATGGTTAGTGTGCTCTTTGATTTAATTATAGTGGTGACTTCAATCAGAGATGCTGTTATTTTGTTATTCGTTGATGTTGGCGTCCTTCTCCTCAGTAAGAATTTTATATCTGTTTTTTTCCAGTTTTTTCAATTCAAGCTTGAAGGATCGAGCGAAATCTTATATGAAGACAAAAATGATTGAGATGTGTTGTATTTCTGTGTGACAATCTATCTATGTGTTGATTTGAGAGATTTTCTGAATACCAAAAGACGACACCAAACCGCTATTTGTTTTACTTCACGCAAGATATCGAAGTGGTATGTGAAACGATACCAATTCTCTATCTAATCATAAAATCTGAGGTTGAGGGAATTTTAGACCGAACTATGGACTAGATTCGAGGTGATTGCTTCCAATATTATCTTAATCGTCTGTTGCATACCTCCTCTAAGTGCACAGTATTAAGGCAACGATGCTGAGCCCTTGGATTTTATAGAGAAACGGGCTTCATCATAAATATCATAACATTTGTTGAATATTCCCTTGAAATCTAAAAAGAACTATAATAATTTCTACTTTTGAATGACTTTGTCGTCCTTCAGAGCGATTAGATCTGTATTTGTATTCTTTTTCTGTAAAATTCATTTGTTAACAACGGCCAGAAGATTTAAAGAACAATGCTGTGTGCCTACTTGTATTAAAATTTTGAACATTATATCAAAAAACAACATATTAGAGCAACACAAGAGAACATAACTTCAGTCAATATTTAGTGTAAAAGTCATGGTTGATTCTGTATATATTTCTATGTGTCTTCATCACCATATGCACTCATATTACTATAAATATTTATGCTGATAAACTTACATATATATATATATATATATATATATATATATATATATATATATATATATATATATAACTAATAGTAAAAAGCTTACTGTAAGCAATAAATAAATATTTGATTAACAAACAATATTGTAAGATTGACGTTATTAAAATTTCAATGCTTATTCAAATCATCCACAAAACACGTTTTTTATAACTTTATAGATTATATTATATGCAATTTTAAGAGATAGTCTTTGATTAAGGGGATTATGATAAACATAATATCATAACAGTGAGATATTCCGTTAGCAACATAAACAATTTCAGGTTATACTATTCACATGATACAAACAAATTGAAATCTTGGCAAAATAATCCATAATGCATTGTCTGTATAATAGATTGTCCAGAAAATGATGGCAGATTTATTTACAAGTTATATCATCATTCAATATATGAACCATTAATGTCCATACATCTTCGCCAATATGAAGTAACATTACCTGCTTTTACGATGGAATTCTTTGGACTTACATTCAAAAATTTCTCTTATGGTGAAATATTTTTGTTTCCACATTTTGTCCATATGTTTGGATAAAAGGTTATTAGTTGATGACTGGTCTAGAGAATATTGCAGATGACGCAAAATCTCTGAAGCCGGTTTATTCGGCTTTTTTTATCGTCATCAGTGTAATGTGTGGTCTAGTATAATCGTAAATCAAAGGTGACCCTCTTTTATAGACTAAGACTGTCCTTATTTCACGCAATGTCTTCTGTACCTCTTCCAATTTTTATCAGTAGACATTAGTCGTTATATTCCTTTCGTGTTGGGAAAATATTGTTGTGGATCATATCGGTCGTTTATCGCTATACAATGAATACAATCTTTTGCCGGTGAGACATTTGCTTTGGAAAATGTTTTGGCTCTTCGTCATGGTCAAGCCATTGTGCAGATCGTTTCCGATTACTAAACAGGAACTTGTCCCATTGTACGTTACCATTCAATCAAGAAATGAATCATTTTTGTTCCATAATAAAAGCATAGAGTCAATTTTGATACATAATTTTTCTGATTTTCGATAAGTTAATGTAATATCTACTTGCCAAGTTTTTTTATTGTTTGAAATTGCTCTTCTGAAATTGAAACCTCTAATTTTGGAGCTATTTTTCGAACGTTTGGCGCTGATTCTATTCCACGAAATATTTCACATGATGATTTGCAGCTGTGGCAAGTCACCCCTCTACCCTCTCCACATTTGAGAATCACATCTTCAGTTCGGGACTTTAGAAACCAACGACGTAATCTGCATTTTGAAATAGTATTTCAAGCTTGATTAAAGATGCATTCAGTTTGAGAGGCGTTAGCCAAGTTAAAACTCGCAAAAAAAAATGAAGCGTAACTCTTCAATGGTCTGGTGTTATCAAACACGCAAATTATTATCTGTAAAAAAAGCATAAATCAATAGAAAAATAAGATAAAATACATAGACTGGAGAAATAGGCCTGAGTAGTCACTGAGAAGAAACTGTCACGTAACCTACGTCTTCTAGCAGCATGCCATGTTGGGGTGAGCAATTAAAAGTTGGAAAAAAGTTGATCAGTGATTTAGTTATTTCTTTGGTCTTTTGTTCGATTACCAAAGAAGATAAGCATGAACACAAAAGGATGCAAACCAAGGGACCAAGTTAGCATAATCTTACATCGTGTACCGAATCCCCCCACCAAAACCCTAGTGGGGTGAGGGTTAAAAGAGACATTATAAGGAGTAAATGTTGAAATTTTCAGATTTCTGGATCCATTAATGCAACATTTACGCGCAATACATACAAACGTACAAAGACAGCCAGCCAAACCACCTTGAAAACTGAATAAGCCTTTGTTGACAGAATTGGCTTCTAATGTTTACAATATATCTAATTGCAACATGAGTAAAATGTGGTATGATGATATCAGCCACTATATTCTGAATAATCTAATATCTGAAGATGTTTACCTTTTTCCTTTTTTACAATAACGCGAATACATTAACTACGTAAAGGTTAAAATCTTTCATAAGAATTAATTAATTCCATGCATTGGGTCGTAGCTCGTACACCTTTGATTCCGAACTGCGTATAAATTATTGAACCTCATTAATCTACAAAAACCTTTACATGATGTATCAACATGGCTGATTAAAAAGTCAACCCCATTACTTTAGGAAACGTTTTGCCAGTTAGCTATCTCTACTTCCACATAAGGGTGAGAACGACGAACACGATATATATATATATATATATATATATATATATATATATATATATATATATATATATATATATATATATATATATATATTCCGACATCCTATCAAGATGACGAATGATGGGGTTTAGAAATTTGGTCCTACTGGGGTACTGTCGTTCCAAAGGTGTATGTTTGAAAGGGGCTAGACTTTATGGTGTGTCGAGCAGCCTGTCATAATAGTCATGTAAAATAATTTACCAACCGTTGTACGGAACTACAATTTCGAAGTATTTCGGTTAATTTCCTTTTGTGCTGATCTTTAATTTTAGCTGAAAGATCTATAATCTGTAACATTATTTAATTTTCATCTGATTTCTCGAATATTTCTGATCCTAAAAACTCCAACACTGCACTGTCTGCCTTGGGTGTTGACTATCTGGTTAATGTCAACTTTGTACAGTGACCAGTTGTCAAGTAATCACAGTCCATAGATAGATGCACACAGAGATATCTTCGATTGTAGTTTGAGGCCTAATCATTTTGCTATTGCTATTTCATGCATGCATATATGTATGTATGTGGTGCGTATATTTCCAGCCATTTAAATACAGATATTGGTAAAAAAAAATTAGGTCCACTCATTTCTTGTGATTTCTCACAAAATCTCATCAGTTTGTCTCGTCAGCGACGTGTTGATTGTTTTTTAATTGACTTATTCATTCTCTGCGGCAGCCAGGTTATTTATAATACTTGGAATTGAAGTAGTTCTCAACTTTCCGGTTCGATCAACTACTCTCTATGACCATTGTGCCTAGAGAAAGTCTTCATGTCTCTGCAAAGTGATTAAATCGTGTGTGTGTGTGTGTATATATATATATATATATATATATATATATATATATATATATATATATGTGTGTGTGTGTGTGTGTGTTTGTGTGTGTGTGTGTGTGTGTGTGTGTGTGTACGCAAAAGACGGGTGTATGGTGTTTTTCAATTTCCAGTTAAAAAGAAAGATTAAAGGAAGTGAAAAGATTGCATAATTATCCCTGTAAAAACTGTAATTAAGAAATTCTTAATGTGACAAACTTTTTCTTCCCTCCGGAGTTTTGTGTGCAAAATGGAATTAGAGAATTGATATTATGAAGTAGACATGGTGGAAGGATGGAAATGAGTGATAATTGTCAGGTGTTTAGTAAAAATGAGGAAAGAGAGAAGGACTTCGATGTGGAGAATCAAAGGAGAGACAAATGAAAATCAGGAGAGAGACTGGGGGGGGGGGGTAATAGAGGAAAATGAAGAAATTTGAAAGAAAGGCAAGGGTAATGAAAGACAAGCAGAGAGAGAGAGAGGAGGGGACTTGAGAAGATGCAAAGCACGATCATTCACAGAATAGAGAGACATGTCTGGTTAGTCTTGCAATAGAAACCGTCACGTGACCGACGACTTCTGGCAACATGCTGTGGGAGTGATCAATTAACATTTCAACGAGTAAGTTACTCCTTTCGCCTTTTGGGGCAGTGATCATTTAAAAAAGTCTGAATTTTCAAAAAACGCACGTGAACGCAATTGAACACAAACTAAGGGACCAATTTTGCATAAACTTACAGTGTAAGTTCAGACTCCGATAAAACCTGTCTAGGGTGGGGATTAAAAAACGTATATTCTACACATGAGGAATAAATCTTTAAATTTTCAGCCATCTAGCTCCATTTCAGTGATCTGCACACATGATATACATATATACATTCATACAGAGTCGGCCAGACCAGCCTATTAAGTGAAAACAAAAAACTATGTGGACAGCTTTGGGGACAGTCTTGGTTGACAGTTTCTAAGAGTGTTCATTTTATCATTTTACGCTTAAGCTACTAGATTTATTCCTGTCTCTTCTGCTTCAAGGAAAATGAAATATGGCACGTAGGTGAGAGGCGAGCAAGGTGTCGAGAGAGAAATTTAACTACTCTACGGCCTTGCAATTATGTAAAACATGTTTTGTCTAATAGCAACAACTACTGATAACAATAAAAAGGCTTTTTCCACGACGCAAATTGTATTTCTTACAGAGGCTCATAAGAATATACCTGGGTGGTTTTTGTCTGTGTCGTTTTCTTCAGATGATTGCCGAATTAAAACTTTTGTGGAATATCTAGTTGGTCAGAATATTTTTTTCAAATTATAGAACAATATCGTTGCATATGTTATTGAAAAAGTTCTCCATTTATATGGAGAGGAAAAAGGGTTATTTCGCTATGGGTAATCTTGTATGAATGAGTGTGTATATGAGTGCTTCTATTTATTAACGTACTCACAAGATTTGCCTATAAGACAAAGAACATTTTTTAGATATGTTATAGAGCTCTTCTACTTTTTGCACACATGAAAGAATCTTTGATTCTATTGAGCATAAATACTGTCCGAAAGATAAAGCATTTTTGACAGCATTATCTCCTATTTTTAATATCAGACTGGAGTTGTGTTATTTCGTATCTCAATAGAATTGTATCTCGTTTAATACTTTCACTATCCTGACCCCCTAAAAAATACTCAATCTAGACTGATCAATCCAGCTAAAACTGAATTTCGACAGGTTTCTAAGTAGACATTACAAAAGATTATAGTTGTATGGGATCTATGTATTTCTCGGGTCATTATATATAGATTCTATGGTATTTATTTATTTTTATGAAGACACATACGAGTATTTTGACGAACAAATAAAACGTACATTTAATGAATACACATTTATAACAATACAAAACTGGAAAGGAATACATTTAAAGGAACATTAATACGATTGTGAAGTGGAGAGGCCTGTTGAATTTGGGAGATCAGATCTGTGATACACGAGGCAATGTAAACTTGTAGCTAAACAGAAGAGGAGGATAAAAGATTGCTTCTAAGAGAAAAGTAGGAGCTCTGTATCAAGCAGTAGTAGCAATCAGTGTTAGTGAAGCAGAGAAAACTAAAATGCTTTGAATCCTTAAGGCTTGGAGAAGACCAAGGAATGTTGATGGAGACCGGGTACTAGTCATATGCCTGACTGCCAAGTTGAATGCGATGTATTTGTAATCGCATATGAGCAACTTGGGCGCTTAAAAATACAGGATGGACAGATTATTTGAATCACAGGAAACACATGGTGTTTAGTCCATGTGCGCTTCCTGAAGTAAGGAGAATTAGAAGACATATAATCGTGACTCATGTAGTGAAGGCATTGCTATTTCATTCAAGAAAAATGGAGATGGATAAGCGTTACATAAAGCATACATTAACACCAACCCTAATCGCCTAATACTAGTGCTTAACAGAAATAAGATACAGCTGTGCCAAAAATACAAAAAGAATTATAAATTCACATAATCAAAAGGTAATTAAGTTTCACAACAGCAATAATAATAATAATAATAATAATAATAATAATAATAATAATAATAATAATAATAATAATAATAATAATAATAATAATAATAATAATAATAATAATAATAATAAATATTATGAACACCAACCCAGACCCAGTAATGGATGGACAGAACGCCACAATACCATGGTACTTAGCTATAAATACTGACAGTCCCATCAAAGCGAACGGACCCGACATAGTCGTCAGGGACTACCAGAAAAGAATGTGTTATTTGACATGAGTGTGTCTGCTGATGAAAATACAACAGTAAAAGAACCTGTGAAACTAGGGAAGTACAAAGAAAATACGGCACATAAAAAACACAAACTGTCTCTGTTATTGTCAGAGTCCATGGGACGAGCAAGGAAGGCACTAAAAAACAACTCACCAGCATCCGTGGCGACCCTTTTCTGTCTGAAACCTAGAACATAGTGCTTATAGACACTGTCCATATACTGAGAAGAGTACTATCAGCTATAGTATACTACTACTAATACTATTAATACTACCACTGTTACTCTTACTGCTATTAATAATAATAATGATGATAACAATAATAAATGCAACTGTAAAATTAAAAGCACATGCCCTGTAGACAACAAATGCACAACCAAAAATTGCATATATTTAGCAGCTATCACAACAACTGAACAACCATTTAATAAACAAAATTACATTGGAATCTCAAAAGTTCAATGGAAATACAGGTACCGTAATGGATCATTTTAAAATAAAGAACAAAAAACAATCTACACAGCACTTTCAAAATGCTTTTCACAACTTAAAGAGAGAAAACTGAAACTCTTTGTTAAATTGGCTATTATTAGCAACTTCAGATCCCCAAATAGCTTTGTGTCAAGAAGAGAAGCGAAAGTGAACTTAAAAATTTAAGAATAAAAACTTTTTTTAATAAAAGAAACGAAATGATGTCAAAATGCTCAAAGATAAATTCAAACTTAAACCTGGCTAACAACACAATTGCATAACATTAAAATAAAAAAGCAAATAGACAATAACACCAACTACCAGTTAAATGCAAACAAAAAATCCCATTAAATATAAACATATCAGGTATGAATATAACTTGCAACTAAATACATGATACATATGAAGAGACATACAATAGACTACATCAAAAATATGCCTATGACCTGAGATTCGTAAGGGAAAAATTTAACGACCTGGTAACTCTATAGATATATCTCAGAGCACATACACACACACACACACACACACACACGCATATATATATATATATATATATATATATATATATATATATATATATATATATATATATATATATATGAACCAGCCAAAATATGCATAATCAACACCCTTTATCTAAACTCCTATTGTTACACTTCAACTCCACTTTCACTTAAACTAATACAACTCAGACTCAATCTCGGAAATCTCCAGCTAAGGCAATACTAATATATATTTTAAAATTGATTTCAAATAAAATCAAATCCATATATACGAGTAAATCTTAGACTATACCGATGTCAGAACCCCCCCCCCGCTATTTCATGTGTTTTTTTTTCTACCTATGCAACCAAATCTTCACTAAGTACCTTTTTTACAAAATATTTCTTCCCATAAGTTTTGTCTCCCGAAACAATTTACCACACTAATACTGACAAGACTCAACTCCCCCATTTCAACGCACAGATTACGAAACCTCGTTTATATGCCACTCTAAAAACAAAGAAATAAAACTTTCATAACAGCTGACCATCATAGCACTGATCCAAGCCACTAAGTTGTTTTACCAAACCGTTAATCTATAGTCTAGATGAGAATAAGAGTAGAATATCAACTTCAATCCAATGTACTCCCTGAAAACAGTTGTGTTTCGGGTAAAGGCATAAAGAATCATCAAAGCTGCTTCAAGACAAGGAGAGTTGACTCTATTTCTCTACACGAGATGTAAAAACATCGAAATACAGTATTGAGAACATTTTCCAATTTTTTGACGTGATCTGTTTAGATTTTGAAAATGTAAGTGAAATGCCGATTAAGTGACATACATCAAATATATTTATCACACACACACACACACACACACACACACACACACACTCACACATACACAAATACATGTACACACATTTGAAATAAAGCTAATATAAAATATTCAAATTTTATTCAGATGTTCATCTAGGAAGCAACATCAGAACATAGACAAGATGATCAGTGATAGGGCAGGGTAGTCTAAGCACATGCCTCTTCTCAAAGGGGTCTAATGCGAAACTGATATCGACAGTCGCGATTAGTAACTCGATTCCATATTCTAAGTCGCTGCCAATCTTGTCAATTTTCCCTTACAACATATACAGATCCATATGTTTGTGAGTGTGTGTGTGTGTGTGCGCGCGCGCGCTCGTGCGTCCATATGTGCCCGTCTGTCTTACAAAGAGCTGAGAGGGGAAAAAAGGAAAGAGAGAATACCTAAATAATTAAGAAGCAATTCATTTATCACTTTAACAGATCGAACACTTTTCCAATCATTTACGTTATAAAAATATTTAATTGCAACTCGCACCTTTCATAAAATATTCATGAATATATATATATATATATATATATATATATATATATATATATATATATATATATATGTGTGTGTGTGTGTGTGCGTGTGTGTGTGTGAGAGAGCTCTTTACAAAATATGTACACATTTAATTTGGAAATATTAGGCAATTCTATTGCTTGAGGTTCGTCAAATTATTTTGTGTCAAATTATTTGTATCTACGTATTTATGTTTGTATATACATATATTCATTTGATTATTTGATAAATCAGTCTCATCAGTCTTTTTCTTTTATCTTTCAGAGGCTAGAACTAACAGGTAAGGATCTTCAAATTCAACTTGGCGTCTTATAATACTTTCCTAATGGTTTTGGGTCCCTATGTTTTGATTACATGTTGGGGTCAACAACGATGGTTAAGTTTACCTTTGAGCCAATTTTTGTGAAATTTTTAGGCCGTACCATCATATATATATATATATATATATATATATATATATATTATCATCATCAGCCATTATCATTCCACTGCTGGACAAAAGCCTTTTCCATCTCCTTCCATGACGACCGCGATTGTGCTAGCCTTTTTCATGTCTCACCGGCAAATTTCTCGATCTTATCCCTTTATTTTGTCCCGTCTTCTTCTATTGCGTTTACTGTCCCTTGGGCACCAATCGGTTAGTTTTCGTTTCATCTGTTGCCATCTCTTATCGTTAAGTGTCTCGCCCATGTCCATTTTTGCTGCTTAATCATTGTTATAATATTCTTCACTTTAGTCCTTTCTCTGATCCATTTTGACCGTTTCTTTATCTTCAGAGTTGCCCCTCGCATTGCTCTTTTCATAGTTCTCAGTTCATTTTGTTAATTTGCATATTTCGCATCCGTAAGTCATGGCTATTATTATGCATTCATTGTATACCTGACGCTTTAAGCACATTGGCAAGTTGATCTTGAATACGTGTCGATTTTTCCAAATGCTGAAGAGTTACAGAAAGCTGCAAACACTGGAAATAAACGCAACGTTTGAAAAGACATAAGGATTTTAAGTGGAAAGACAGTTAAACCCCATTCTGCAGTCTGTGACGGATGAAAAAAATTGATCACCCTTTCAAATAACACGTTGAAAAGAGCATTTTGAAAATCTACTGAACTCTACTTTATTTAACCCTGAAATCCCAACTCTATCAGGAAATAATATTCACTTTTCTGATCTATGTATCCGTTTTTAGTTGAAGAACTGAGTAAAACTCTTGCAAAATTGAAAAATCATAAAGCCTCTGGCTATGATCAAATCAACAACGTTGGCAATTCAATTGTATCACTCATGTTACCCATATTCTGGACCTCTGATAAGGTACCCAATTATTGGCTAAGGGGAGTAATTAGAGTTGTTTGGAAGAAGAGTGACTCCGTGTATTGCAATAACAATGGGATAACCACCCGGTCAGTAGAATTCAAACTATTTCAAGCCATCACACTGAGCATACCCTCGGACAGAATTGGGTCACTCTTTCGGGAAAACCAATACAGTTCGAGAAAAAGATGATTTTTTGATGACCAGCTTTTCATAATTCAAATTATCAGTGATGAAACTCTGGAATACAATCCTTCTTTTACAATCAAGCTTATTGATTTTAAGGTGGTATCCGTTGGTGTGAACTGTGGACTGCTCTTCAGCGAAGTATATCAACAATTTCAATGAATTTAATTCAGGTAAAAAAAAGTGTTATTCGTGTTAATTGGAATCTTAACGATTGGTTTAGAGTAAAGTGTAGCACAGGAAAAGGTATCATCCAAGGCCCAGCTCTTTTCAATTATGTTTTAAACAGGGTACTTGATCAAATGTTAATAACACGGTCTGAAGAAACGTTTAAGCCTGTACAATCCAACAAAAACTGCAACTGAGGTTGATTATGCAGTTATTGAAAAGAAAACGACTGATTCCCATGAAACTACTGATCTCCTTGCACAATCAACGAATGATGCTAATTTACATATTGGGATCTTAACGACAAATTGTACATCAACAAATACCACATACAGAGACCTTATTCTCTCAGTTCCACCTTAGATGTGTATATCGATGGGACCCGTTTAAAGCAAGTGAGTCAGTTTCAATACTTTGGCCAGATAAACACACGCGATAACTAAATTTTAAATCAAATTAATACCAGAATTTAAAAAAGGCTTCAACATGTTAAATAGCAAATGGAAGAACGCTGGTATCAAATTAAAAACCAAAATTCAAGCTTACAGCTCTGGAGTATCAACTATATTATTATATGATAGCTCAAACTGGCCGACTACTCAGCGTATTTTTCAACGCCTTGAATCATTTCAATAGTCTTGTCTCCTGAGATACTCAATATTAGATAATTTCATCATGTCACCAACAGAGAAGGTAGAAGAGCAGGCCGTATTCAAATTCGCCGTCTCGCGTCTGAGGAATGTCTTAGATATTTTGGTCATGTTGCCCGTATGTCTAGTGAAAGATTACCATTCTATATACTTGATTGGACCCTTACATATGGTAAACGAAATGTTGGTCGTGAAGAAACAATTTAATCATATGTGTGAAGGAAGACCAGCAGAAATTTACAGACAATAATGAGACTGATATCAGGATTGGAATTCCATCTGTTATGAACAGATATCACGTGTCACAAGAATGCAATTGGCTAGGAACCTGCAATGATAATGAACTGATAAAGTAAAGGTAAGTATATATATATATATATATATATATATATATATATATATATATATATATATATATATATATATATACACACACATGGGAGAGAGAGAGATAATTTTTTCTATATATGCAGTATTGCTAAGCATATTAATAATCGCTCATTATCTCCATTGTATGTATGTATGCAGTTCTCAATCTAAGTCTGAGGGGACGCTCGATTTGCAATAAGAAAAATACAAATATATTGAGGGAGGGAGGTGGGGGGGATATGTTTCTTTACATACACACACATATATACATATGTATGTGCATATATATGTATAAAGCTTTACTTTAACAGAATGTTTTTGTATCGAGGACTTTCTGAAATAAACCCATCACATTACTCCAGTATTGATTACCTTTAAACCAGAAATTTAACTTCACACCCCAAACCAAGCATTTATTCAGGGGTAAATTGAAGAGCATTAATAAAAACATACCTTGCATTCTCTATGTAAAGATAAAGCTTTTATCTATAATCAATATTTATCCTTGGTAATCATGACCTACCGGTATATATTGAATTCTTTTCTTGGTTGAGGGTAATATCTAACAATCTAGGCACTCAAGTTAACTAACTTGTTATCGATACAAAAGAGATGCTGACTAGATAAATCTAGCAAACAATAACTAGTTATCATCAGCCTGTAAAGAGGTGTGGAGTGGCCATTCCAGGACACGGAATCGGTGAGTGTAGAGAAAAGGCTTGAAACCATTTTTCCTTCAGCTATGAGTGAATAATAGAGCCAATGGAGTCCTTCAGTCCTACAAGGCAGCCCATCTTAGGCGTGGGGCTAGTAACTGCACACCGTAAAAACTACTTTCCTCTCAAGTTAAAATGCGACCCAATGCTCGACATAGAGTCTACCAGATTTTTCTATATTGCTTAAATATTTTATTATGGTTTCTTAACTACGAATAATAACAATTTTTAATCGACCTGATATTTCTCAGACCAGTCTCTGATAACTACACCAGATGCCAGTCATTATCTATAAGAAATAATGAACTATCCTTGCGTTTTAATGTATTCTCAATAACATTTGACAGGGAAAAATTTGACCGTCTTTTGATAATATTTCATTGTATTATTCATACCAAAAATGTATTCAATTTCTTCATATAAGAAATGTTAAATATATATTTGCATAGGGTTTGTATCCTTTCAAGGACAGGCCATTATGATTCACATATTCAACAACAATACTGTATAGCAGTATTTATAATGATGATCAATCATATTATTTCAGCTATTAGAACATGATTTCTTGTATTGATATACAGCCATAGACATCGGCTTGAGTCGGTGCAAACAGGACATGTGCCCTACCCTCAGGATCAGGCCTTCTCTCTTAGAGTGTCGGTGTTTTGATGTTGAAACTGTATAGTCGGCAAAGGATAATAGTGCTGTACAATTGTTTTATGTAATCCAAAGGTAATGTACCTGCATAAAAAGATAGCATTTTCATTCGCTGATAGCACAGTCACAGCTAAAATATATTCTCAATATACTATTTTGTCCTGGGAAATATATCCTCATCCCCGCTTCCCTAGGGAGGTAGCAGTGGACACCCATGTACACAGCAACATCCTATTTTCTTGCAGAATCTCTTGAAACCTTTTTCTCGTCTCTTTGTCTATACTTTGTCTCTGAAAAATAAATGAAACATTAGGTCAGTCCATTAGGTTTATTGTTTGTTGGCATAATTTCCAATCTGGGTAACAAGAAAGGAAAATATATTTTTCTTCATTCTTTTTATCCTTGCAAAGATTAAACCAGTATTTAAATTGGAGCGTTTCATAAGCTATGCAATTTCATAAAATTCATTTAAGTACGTGTGCTTGCGAATGTTTATTGTAACATTTCTATTGATCAGTAAGCCAATCAATTTAATCAATTTTCCAAGATCATAGAATACGTAATCAAAAAATTGTGTGCAAGTGAATTCCTGTGAAGTGTTTCAAAGATCTATGTAATATCACTCAATGCAGACCAAACAATCCAGAGGTGAACCTTCTCGTTAAGACATTTAGTATATGAAGCAATCAACGCAAAATGAAAATATATGAACCGAAGGAAGATACAACTTGAACTAATTATCTGAGTCGTCCACTTTGAGTTTTGGTTGATGAAATTAATTGAAATGTTAAGTGTCCTTCTGATAGGACTAAATCTCTGCTCTGTTTCCCACAATACCAATACGTACAAACACGTGCAAGCTCGTTTGTGACGGATGTACGTATGTTTATATATGTATACAGTATGTACGAAGTTTGTCCAGAAAACTTTTGATAATCTCAAGAACCGGATGCACGGCCTTGATGTAAATTCGCAATCGATCAGAAGGGACCTCATTATGCATTTATGAGTAGAAACTATCCGGTGGGATTACCCCCAAGCACAATTGAGCTTCTGTACTGTCTTACCGTCGTATTCACAATGACCAAGAGAGTCATTCTTCACGTTTCGTACAGAGTTTTTCTTTTGGGCAAAATATGGCATTACCCTGGTCTGTCATCTTCCCAATAGGCCAGCGATCTTTGCCTTTCCTAAAAATATTTCAGACGAGACTAAGAACCCGATGAGGTAGCAGATATTCCCGAAAGGAGTTTTTACAAAAACCCCTTTTAGGAATTATTTGAAAATTGGAAGGGGTGCTGAAATGTGTAGAGTCCAAAGAGAAGTACTTTGAAGGTACCATTTCCGTAGAAAGGATATTTCTCGTTAATATTAAACGGCTGGACACTCTCTAGACAGACATATATACTTATATCCTAAAGTACCGAAGTATGTATTTATCTGTGAATATATGTTTCTCCTCTAAGGTGACGAGAGCTACGCACCACAACACTGAAATAAAGACATATCCGAAGTCAATGAGTCTCAAATAACGTACAGTTTACATATATCTGTAGGTCGAGTTTTGCAAAAATAATGTCAGTTTCGTGAAGGTCTGCGTTCGCACTGTCTGGAAAAAATTCCGTCTAAAAATTCATCTCGGACTTTCTCGAAAACTACAAGAGTTAGAGCCATATTTTTTTCCTTTTGGAAGTATCAGCAAGATCTCAAATTACATACAGCACCCATCTTTGGTCTGATATTCGCAAAACAGAAATTTTCAACTTCTTTAGGATCTGCGTTCGTGATCACTGAAAAAAGTCTTCTTTTTTTTTTGTATTTTTCATCAGGTGATTTTCTCCCATGATATTAGGGATAAATCCATAAAATAACACTATATATATATTTTTAAACGAATTTGCCTCGCTCGTCCTGTCATCTTTTTTTCGATCGGACACAATTTTGCATATGATCTCTGTGGATCTATGTTGTGAGCCATGATGTATATCGGTTGTTTGACATTCTTGCTATATATCCAGCCCATTGCCATTTGAGTTTTCCTGCTTTTCTATGATATTTTTCCTCCAATATACTGTGCTGATTTTTCCGTGTGATGTTGAGCATGAATCTCTCATGTGCACGTTAAATGGTTCTCAGTATGGGGGTCAGCACACATTATCCAGTCGAATTTTACAAAGGAAAATTTGTATTTGGTCAGTGTTTGCTCTCACAGGGAAAAATAAGTTTTCCTCCTTAAGAAATCATTAAGAGCAACAATACACCCCAGAGTTTAGAAACGAGGTAAATATTATCAGTGGATCGAGTCCATGATCCGATGGAGAAAATGTTACTATTCTTCTTTATACTTTTATCTCTCCATCTCATCTGTTTACAATCTATTAGACCTCAAAGATTCTGGACAATAGTCAGTTTAAGAGAAGAAACATTTGAACGTTTTAAAAAGAGTTTTATTTACAATTCAGCTATACTGCTAAACAGCATTCGTCATAGAAAATCATAGATGGGCATTTCTCTTTCTCACAATGCTAATGCCAATTTGTCAGTGTCTTATTAAGGAATCTAAGCCTCACATGACAATAAAAAAAATTTTTTGAAGAGGAAAAACTGTGACCCTATCTTTAACCCTGATCTAAACCCGAACGCAAAATAAAGCTTAGGTACAATTCAAGTCCACTTTGATGAGCTAAGTACTAACGCTAAAAGTGAGGACAATTTTACAAGTTTTAGAAGAGCATACCTTGGTCTCCGCAGTTGTGCACCACCTCTTCCCCTATTTGATTTAATGATATCCATATAAAGTATAATTTGTTTTCCATTGCTATTAGATTTAGAGTCTTCCCCCGGGCTATATATATATATATATATATATATATATATATATATATATATATATATATATATATATATATGTGTGTGTGTGTGTGTGTGTGTGTGTGTGTGTTAGAGAGAAATAGGAGAGGTGGAAAAAGTGAGACAGACAGATAGAAGGAAAAGAGAATTGAAGATAGGACTGATGAGAATAATTGATTCAGTGCAGGGCCCCTTCAAGGAAAACAGCTTTCAATAATTTATTTTCAACCCTAGCATGTAATCGAACAATGCTCACGGGAAATAATGTAGTGATTGTGTGTTTAAACAGAGGGAGCTCTTTGTGGTCGTGGAATTAGATAAATGATAAGATTAAGTAGATAAATTGGGAATATTGTTTGTAAGTACGTATGTGAATATGGCTACATGAATGCAGGAATCGAACCTGCGGCTGATTCGGTTGTTGCTTCAACATAGCGTTGCTCTTAACATTTGAGCGAAACAGCCCAGGGGGGAAGGTAAAGGCAAAATGAGGACGTGGGGATGAAGTAGTTATTTGGGCCTTTGCCTTCTTACCAGGATATTTGACTAAATGGTAAGAGACACGCTATGCTGAAATAGCCACCAGATCGATCGCAGGGTTGATTCCCGCGGCAGCCTCATTTTCTTCAATTGTTTATTCTATTTACACTGTCTCGGCCAAGTTGCACATTTCCCGTGTAAAAACAGGATGTCATTTCAAACAATATTATGTATTCATAATTATACATATATATACAAATATATATATGTGTGTGTGTGTATGTGTATACTTTAAAGCTTTACAGGTTTAAACACTAAACATTGAAAAAATTTATCAATAGATTGTTTGTGTCACTTCAATCACCAATTTCCCAATATCTGTCAATGCAATTTACGTAATTTTCCGAAGTGTTTTTTCCTTGTTTCTCCTATCCTTTATTATTATCATTGTACAGTGTATAAATTGTCTCTTTTTGGGATCATCAATTGTTTACAATGTAACCGTTCCAGGGATTTTGAAAACAAAACAGTTTTATTAACATGGCATCCCAGCAGTGTTGATCAAACAACACCTCCCTTTAGTTTTTGCCATACATGTAGTTAGTCATTTTATATAAGGTTATATATATATATATATATATATATATATATATATATATATATATATATATATATATATATATATATATATATATATATATATATATACTTTCTTCCTCCACTTTTTTTACTTGTTTATTTATTTCATAATATCTTCCTCTGCGTTTTATTCGTTCATTTATTAGTGTTATTTTCCCTCCACCTTTTTCAGCTAGACTAGAGTTTTTTTTCTTTTTCCTTCTTTTCCCATCTCTCTTTTCACTTGTCTGTATTTTATTAATCTATTTTTTTTTAAATAACACTGCTTACATATTTCTGATGTTAAATTATCTAAAATTTTAAATATTAGCTAGCAATAACCTTCAAGAAGATATTTTTTGCACTTTTTTCCATTCGATACTTTGACAAAATTAACCGCCCCCGGTTTGATTATGTAAATGAAAAAAATCTTTAGAATTTGGACTTTTATATGTGTAATTTTCAGATGTAAATCGTTTCTTATTACATAAAAATAATTCGATCGAGATAAATTTTGTATAAAACATATTTTCAAAATTCATGCCTATAAGTTGAAGAATCTTTAAGTAGGTATTTGAAGAACAAAATCAACTCTGACACAAGGCCATATTTATAGAGTGAGGAATGAATATACTAGCAGTGGCTCATGAACCTAAAATAGCCGCCATTGGTCTACATCAGATATGAAGCAGAATCTAAAAACAGCCGGTCATGATTATTTGAATCTAAATATCTTCCTCGAGTAGAAAGAGAATTAACAATTTTTGTTTTCAAAGAAAATTAACAACGATTCTTTGATATCACCTTTCAAGAAAGTTATTCTCATCAATCAACCTAATTAAGATAAAACTAGTGGAGCACATCATTTTCGGACGGAGTGCACCATTCGAAATCATTACTTAGGATCATCATCATCACCATCATCATCATCATCATCATCATTATCATCATCATCCTGTGGAGTCAAAAATCTTGAATTCCCAAACTGTCTACAAACGCAAAGAAAAGATTCTTACTCTTGAATTGCGACGCTCTGAAGAAAACAGGAAAAACCAATATGGTTTTCTTCCCGTTACCATTAACGCCAGTGATAGATATCTGTTAATTTTTCGCTGTTGAATTGTTCAGACTTTTACCTAAAGAAATAAGTCTGAGGTGACTGAGATGAACTAATGGGAACATACCACCTGCAAAGAGAGAGAGAATATCGTTGGTTTTAAATAGTTGGGTTGGGAGAGGGAGTCTTATTGATCATCAACCTCTTAGCGTCCATTGTTTCATACAGCCTTTCCCCCAGATTCGCTAGGCTTTTCGGTTACGGGCGTCGCGGAGCTATTATTTTCTGAATATGTCCAAGTCGTCACGTTATCTCATGGTTTGTCGGTCACAATTCTGCTCTGTGTATCAACATTGTGAATCATGATGTGTAGCAGTTGTCTGACATTCTTGCTACACGGTCTGCCCAATGGCATTTTAGTTTTCAATCGGAATTCATGAAATCTCTAGCTGTTTTTTCCGTAATAAAAGTTCTGTCTTGTGATCATTTCATGTGAAGTTGAGAATTTTTTGTGTATATTGAATACTTGGGATATGTTTATTAAAATCAGAAATTCTAAATCTATTTGGAACAGATATTGCAATTAGCAGAATATATATTTTCATCTTAGGAAGATTCAGAATCATTTTTAAAAAAGCGAAAATTCAAAAAATGTGAAAAATTCAATTCTTGACGTGATAACATTGGATGTTTGGTATATCATAGCAGAGATTTGTCTGTATTTTTATAAACTTACGTGGTACATTTCAGTAGCTTGCACACAAGCATAAATGAATGAAGCTTTTACATATATATATATATATATATATATATATATATATATATAATCTGTATATTTCCTTGTTTCTTTATATGTAACTACTACATACATACACTGATATTTCTGCGCATATGTATGCATACATACATAAATGTATGTAAATGTGAAGAAACATATGCATGTGTAGATAAAAATGAATATTCATTTATGTGTGGGTATGTATATGCATATACTCTCACACACATGTATTTCAGGCCCGTATAATACAAAGGTATTGATGATATTGGACCGACAATGCTTATGGCAATTCAGCTGTGAAAAGTTCGAGTTAAATTCTATAAACTACTCTGCCATTAGCAAGACAACCATTTAAGTACGATTCACGTCTTTGTATGACATATCCATTAATTATCTATTCTTCTACATATTTCATTCCAGCCTGGAAACCATTCAAAACCTTCATCTCTTTTTATCTTTATCTCTTTCTATTAATCCTTTTGTTTTCTTTCTCTCCGTTGCTTCTCTCTTTTTTTTTCTGATTTCCTTTTTACATAGCATGAATTGATGCAGTGGTTACCGAATCGCAAATGATAAAAAAACTTATCGAAAAAGTTCAGATTTGTGAACAGAAACAGAACTAAGTTCCTTATTTATATCTATTGGTGTTTCTTGTGCACTATTCCCAGAGAAAAGGCATGGGTCCAATATTCCATCAGTTATATCATATCACCAAACGATCTTGTCTTTGATAGTGATCACGGGAATGAGCAGGTTGACAACGTAACGCAAGTCTCTGGCTCAATTTGGGGCATGTGGATTTCTATCAGCAGTATATTTAGAATTGACGTAATTTGTCGAGGTAAATAACAAGTCACCATCCCTATCTATTATATGGCCGGATCAGAAATTTGAACAGAAGTGATTTCGCTTCATGCGACACTTGTAGATATTTCTATATCAGAATTCCTCCCTGGGATTGGGAATTGGAGCTATGCAATATTTTAACTCCATTGTAGTAAATGCAATTGAGTTTTGATAAAACCTGTAATATCCACATTTGGTATATCTTATGAAGCAATCTGCCTTTGGGCATCAATCTTCAATATGATCAGTGTCTACTTGCTTTGAAAATTAGTATAGATATATCAACATACAAATCTGGTGGAAGTGCAACGGTAAACGATATAATCTCATAAGCCAATTTCTGCAAATTCTTTCCTTACTGAGAGCTCCATAAATTTCACCTTATATAAAAGACAACAAATATCTACACTAAATCCTTTCTCTTTCTCAACATACACTTATCTATCTCTTTCTCTCTCTCTCTCTCTTTCTCTCTTTCTCTCTCTCTCTCTCTCTCTCTATATATATATATATATATGTGTGTGTGTGTGTGTGTGTAGAGAGAGAAAGAGGAGAGACAGATCAATTCATTAAGGAAGTGATACATATGAAAGCAATAAGGTAGGGACATGCAAACTAACTTAGATACTTAGCAATCACAGAAATAGCGGCTAGATCTGTAGAAGATCTTAGAATGACTATAATTTTACACATACACAAACATGTGTGCATGTAGGAACGAAGAAACACGCACGTGCGTACGCATGCGATCCTGCATACTCATCTTCGTTTGAGGCAAGGTTTCTCCCCGTCATTTTGTGCCGTCTTGATTATGTCTATTCAATTTTTCGCCAAAAATTTCTTCCAGTTCATAATTCTACTCCATGCCAATATAAGGAAGGAGATATTATATTCGTAATACCGGTGGACTATTACTGTCAGCGCTTCCAGCCTCTGGCAGGCTTCTTCGAGCAACAATCTCTCACAAAAGTGTACCGTTCCGTTGTTTACAGCAATGAGATATTATATATTCTAATGCTGCAGTAACTGCTCAAATATTAATCTCCCACGCACCCAGTCAACATTCTGAACTACACACATACACGCAAACATGAAAAATACTTTCGTTTAGATTAAAAGATTCAGAGTGTTTCTTTCCTTATTCTAATATAGTTCTGCAAAACCGACGATAATGACCGTCAGCCAAATAAATGTTGAATTTTGCATAAAGCATGGCTACACAGAAAATTGGCGCTAAGCAATCCTTCTGTTTCATATCCTTCTGTATATCCATATACTCATATTACTTTTGATGCCTAAGTGATATAAATGTTTTCTAACATCTAGTCTCTTCCTCTAAATTCAACACGACTATAAGTATGATGTATCCAGTATCGAGGAACACGCAAGTTAAAATTCAGGTTGATTGAATTAGCAACACGTCTATAATAATTATATAGAAATGACTTACTTTAATGCGTATCGAGACACTGTCAATTACTTCTTGTCCTCCAGTTGGATCCTTTGTCTTAAAAGTTACTCTAATTTCCATTAATGTTACAACTGTGAACAAAATTCTACTAAAACTGATTAAAAAAAAGGTGATAAGGGTTAATACATGCATCAGATTTCTGTAACTAAGAGGATATAAAACCATTTAAAAGCTAGATTCATTCATGGAACAGTGCTATACCCTATAAGTAGATAGCAAGGGTACTTAGTGTTGCCTTGAAAATAGAAATCAATTTATGAGTGGGTAGTAGGTTCGTCTCTTTTAATTATGTTAAGAGTTGCGTCTTTCTGGAAATTGATAGTCTAGCTTAGCATTTTAGCTACCTAGTTGAAAGAATGTTCATACCAAACCTGAATCTTTTTTTCATTCAAAGCTGACATTTTGTCAAAGGTAATGGGGGTCTGATCGAAAGAAGGAAAAATAAATCAGGAGAAAAATATTAATATTTTTTGTTTCCAGTGGTAAAACAAACTTTACTCTAAAAAAAAAGTTGAAGGTAAACAGTTCTGCAGATAAAATAAAACAGAGAGAGAGAGAGAGAGAGAGAGAGAGAGAGAGAGAGAGAGAGAGAGAGAGTCAATCAGACAGTCGGCTGGTAAATAAGAGAATGGATGTATTAAAATCAAAGCTGAGAAGGTGGTGGTGTTTGATCAACACTCCTTGGGTGCCATGTTAATGAAGCTATCAATAGATAACAATTACATGTTAAACAACTGATGATCCCTACAAGATGACATTTTTCACATTTTACCATAAAAACAATGTGTAAAATAGGGAATTACACTGAGGAAATTACATGAACAGATAATGGTAAATAAGAGACTGAAATGACAAAAAAATATTTGAAAAAGTTTTTTTCCGTTTAGTGTTTAGTGGTTAAATTTGTAAGTTTGAAGGAAAATATATGTTTGAAAGAATGTCTTGTACGGCAAAATTAGAATCGACAAATATAGCTTTCAAACGTTACTTAATTATATTCCTACGTAAGATACTTATTAACACGTGCTCTGATTTCGATTTCTCTGACAAAACTTCACTGAAAATGCGTTTTGAAATGTGCCTGAACAAAGGGAAATGGTTGTTCTTGAACCTCGTCTTGATCTCTTCTTTATATTCTATTGGTCTCGTGATGAGAGTATACGCTACACTTCTGGTATGCACTCCGTGAACATTTGCTGATATCGCCAGAAATCTGTTGCCATACAAATAAAAGCTCAAGCCCAACAATAATCTTAAAACCAATCTAAATCCAGCTGAAAACCGAAAGAACTACAACTTATAAAAGTAAACATCTGAGTAGAAATCACATGATAGACCCCTGGCCAATCAAAAGTAAATAAAAATGTTATACTACCAACATGCAAATCATGGATGTTTTGTTGTCGTCATCGTTGTTGTTGCTGTTGATGATGATGCATCCGCTCTGTAGCAATTGCAATATGCCCTTCTTTGCATATACATAACTAATATTCTAAAACAATTTTTGAAATGTGTTCAGTAGTCAATTCATAAATGAATAAAAGGGAATGTTTGAAATTATTGTATATTTGGGTAATATTTATTTTCTCATATTAAGAGCCATGAATATTGTTTCATGATTTAAAATATTTTGAACGTCGTTTTCACAGCAATATCATGGATGGGAAGATATTATTTGAATTTATTCACAGCTTTGAACTATAGTTTAATGGAAAAATTGAATCTCCATTGTTAACCAATGTTGGCTTTATTGAATTCAGTATGGCATAAGCTTCAAAAACTACATTATCGAACCTTATTAAATCTTCCGTTGGACACAAACATTTTCTTTGTTAATAAATTTGTGATTCTAGAAATTCATTTATAATTCCGGTTATGTTTAGGGAATAAAATTGTTACACAGTCTCCACAATAAGCCTCTTTTTCCTCCAAAGTCTTTCTATATCATATCTTTCATCTAACGAGCCTTAACCTACCTACAGACAGACAGACAGACAGACATATGAATATGTAATCCGACCGAATATTTATGAATGCCTTATATCATTTGAAACTTTATTTGAAATGATATCCTATGGTTACACAGAGGAAGAGTCATTCGAACTGGACAGCTTAAATTGAATAAACTATTAAAGAAAAATTGGGCTGCAGAAGAAATCGAACTTGCGATTGTTAAGGTAGCCGCTTCAACATAATGTCGCTCTTAACCATTGAGCTCAACAGCCTGAATAAATATGAAAGGAAAGAGACTTTAGCATCGTAGTTATGATTTTGTTACACCTATCTATCTTATTTCATTCAATCCTTCTAACCTTTTCATGTACTTGCGAACTCACAAGATGTCAGATGATTGTAGCCAGGAATTCGTTGACAGCAAGTCTCCTCAGATCTCCAGAACTTTCCTGATTATTCTTGCCTACCTTGACACTGCTCTGGTCTGAACAGGCTCAATTGTTCCTTGAATCCAAAATACTGGATACTACCTAGTGATATAATTAACAGCGTGACAAGTAAACAATTAAGCTGATAGAAATATTATCTACCCACGATTGAAATAACGAACTCTTCCATTGAAACAAATTCATTAGTTTTTTTTTTCTTTAGAAAGCATCTCATAGAAATTGGAATATATATCCATGAATTTTTTTACGGGGATTGATGCGATAATTATAATGCGAAAGTGGAAAAGGAAAGTAGTTGTAGTAGTAGTAGTTGTAGTAGTGGTGGTGATGGTGGCAGCAGTGGTGGTAATGATGCTATTATTTCCCCTGGAGTGTCTTTGAGGATTTTGCTAGGTGCCAAATGATTCGGAGTCAAGAACCATGTTTTATTTTTCCACTGCTTGAACTTTCTATTCTTCATTTTCTTTCGGTTTCCTGTAGAGCGCCCGAAGGGAACAATATCAGCCTGAGCAAATATTATCTTTGTGCGTACGACCATAAACTTTAATGTATTTTGTCATACATACCTTAAAAGCAAGACTCTACTCAAGCACATTCACTCTTTTTTTAATGTGCCAGCTAAATATATCAGCTTATACATATACATTTAAATTGCTTTGTTACTACTGATAAAATCTTCCTCTCATACCTTTTGGATGGTTTTGTTCAGTTCTGTTGCTTCAAACTTTTCTCTTGATGTTGTTAGTTGATTGTGGTTTCTGTGGTTTTTCCATGAGATTCCTAGTATCTTCTGAGAGTCCAGATATGGTTGGTGAGCTCTTTGGCTTGGATAGGTTATATTGTTACTGAGCGTGTTAATGCTCTCATCTGGTTCGGTAAGGAGTTCATATCTGTTTGTTTGTTTTTTCTGTTTTAGCTTGATTGATTGGGTGAGCTCTTTTTGTACGATAAGTGGTTGCAGTTTAAATTACGGTATCGCACAGCCACAACACTACTGACGGAGCCTAATAGTACTCAGCACTTTTTTTTTACTTTTACAAATTGTGAACTATGTCAAATCGTGATTGAATTCTTAGTAAGTTATCAGTGTCAGATGTTTTATTATTCAGAACCTAGGCAGAATCCAATACACCTATTTATCCTGGGAGAAGTTTCGAGATTGTTATGAGTGCCTTTAGAATGTGCATGCAACTATCAGGTTTCATAATTTCTTTATTCCTCTCATTCAGTTTCACATTCACTTGTCCTCCATTGCAGTGAGATTCTTTGTTTCACTGTCCCTTTTTATCTGTTTGTAACGATAATATTTGGCTTTATATCTGGTTTGGAAAGAATACTCCGTTTGTATTTCAGATTCCTAGATATGAATTCTCTTTCATCTACTCAAACAATTTCTGGTTCAGAAGTGCATTTTCCCTTTCTTTTTCATAATTGCAAGGTTTTTACAACTGTCAGTGCATTGCTATTAACACCAATCACGTCTTTCTTTGTAGTATTTCTACTTTAGAGTAAAATAACAATGTGTGTTAGTCTTTTATCCATCTTTCAATCAGCGTTAGATATTGTTTAGGCTTTGCCTACTTTTCGCTTTCATGCACTTGGCCTTAATGCATCGGCTTTGTGCTGCTATTATTAATGATTACTTCTTTTTTCACGCTTTCTCTTTTTTTTTTTTTTTTTTTAGCCAGATCTGTGTTATTCCATCAACTGCCATCAATGATGCTACTACTTCTCTTAGTGCAACAATTTTGCTGACTGCTCAGTTATAATGATCGTTGTTTTCTTTTTCCTCTTCTGGATCATCATCATCACCATCATCAAATTATTATTCTTGTCATTTTTGTAATTATTAACATTTCTCTCTCTTATTTTTCCATATTGAGTTTTCACACCAATGATAAGTAGCAGCTTTCGCTGGAGATCAAATGACAACAGGTCTCCTCAATACTCCAGCACTCTCCTCTGTATTCAAGCTGATTACAGTAAAGTGATTGTTTGGATAGTTTCCATTCTTCTCCAGATTTTCAATTTTTTCATTTGTTTTTCTGAGCTCATCATGTCCGTTCCAAGTACTCCATCAACGATAAGCACAACTATTACATTAATGCTCAACTTTTTATCTCAGTTCCCTGAGAAAGTTCGGATATTCTTCAAGTATTTCATTCTATTTCGATCTCACATTATGAAAGAACGAAATCCCTGTTTACAATTATTAGTTCTGATCTTTTGGCCTTGACTGGGTCATAGAGAATTTGATACTTTAAAAAAATTGATTCTGGTTTGTGTATACTAAATATTATCATTATGCATTTTCACACTAGTTGCCTGGTGGTCACTGCTAAATACTGGGATTATAATTATCATTATAATTATTATTATTATTATTATTATTATTATTATTATTATTATTATTATTATTATTATTATGTTGTTGTTGTTGTTGTTGTTGCTGCTGCTGTTGTTGTTTGCTTTGATTTCAGGTTATGTAAGTCATCAGTCGGGTCTCGACCTAGTAAGTTATGGTAACGTTGTATGTTATGACAGAAATATATATATACAGAAAATACAATTCTGTCCCCAAATTATTATCATCATCATCATCATCATCATCATCATAAACCGTCAAAAAAACTGTCAAGATAGGTTTCTTCAGTTTTGAAGATGGTTTGTCTGGCTGATAGGTTATGTATGTATGTATGTATCACGCATACCAGCTACACTAACGGAGGGCTGAAAAGTTAGCCTTTAAAAAAAGCAAGAGAAGTAACTTCTTTATTGATCCTCAGTTTTCCAATTTTTAATCAACCCAATACAATGTTCTACCAAAAGACATGATGGGTTCTATTAAGCGACTATCCAGACCTATCACTCAGACTCATACTAAATATCTGAAGGTCATTGCTGACGACTGAGTGACAGCGAGTTTCCTCAAATTTCCAACACTTCTGGCAAACCACAACAACACATTGGTTTTTATGGTCCCAAACCCTTCCTTGAACACGTCTGACATGTTTACACTAGATTTCTGATGGCCATCGCTTAAGTCTCAAATCTCCAGTATCCTTCTCAGTGTTCTGGCTGACCCCAGCATTCTCTCTCTCTCTTAAACACACACTAATATACATTGATGATATCGATCGCTTATATAGACTAGCTGGGAAAAAACATTGGGAAACAAATGATACTTTAGAGAGACTTTATTAAAATACCGGTCCGGCAAACGTAGCAATTTTCAAAACCTTAAATTTTTTTTCTGAAAATTGAGAATCCGTTTGATCACTTTTGACATCAGAAGTTCTCATGTCTGAGTGGATTTAAATTGTGTCCGTATATTATCGTCATGTTTGAGTTTGGTTGAGGGTCAGATTGAGGTATTTGCCCCGAGAAAAAATGTTATATTGTCAGTTTAGGGTTTGATTCTTGAAAAAAGATTCCGCCAAACTGGCATAGGCACTGAAAGAGAGAGAGAGAGATAATTCGACGTCGAAGGTCACCTATGACGAATGGAAAATAAGACTGCAGTTCAGCATTATAGCTATATTGCGGAGAGAAACCTCTTTTATAATTGTTTCTTTCCTTAAAACTGTCTGATTTCCAGGATTTGGAAGGACTCATAAATTGAAAATACTTGAAACCTGAAGAAAAAAAGTAAAATTTCCTCCCACGGAGAATCGGACCACCGAATGTATATACTGCGTTTCTAAACACTGGTGTACTGCTTCCCTCAATGATTACTTTAGCACTAAAATAAGTTTTTATCATGTGAGTGCAAATGCAGACCCCAAAGAAATCGACAGTAAAATTTCACCTTAATACGTGTTTTGTAGGTAAATTGTGATCTACTGATTTCGAATACATTCCAAGTCAGTATCTAGCCTCGGACAAACTGGCATAAACACTGAGAAAAAGACAAACACACATATATAGTCACTTATAAAGAATGGGAATTGCAGTTACATTATAGCTACACTGTAAATAGGACCCCCTTATATGAACTTGAAATATTTCTTATCTCAAACCAACCAATTTTCCAGAAGGTACGAAGGTCTAATAAAGTGAAAGTACTTTATGCAATATAGACACACCCAAAATTACATTAGCACAGAACAAAAACTTCCCCTGCATTTGAAGCTTGCCAATTCTATTTTCCAAGGCTCTAAACACTCGGCTATCGAGCAGCCAAAACTTACGAACTGTAAATTACAACCCAAGAAGAAAATTATTCAAAAAAACAGTGAATACATACTTGTTTTCTGAGAGCGCGACTCACTCCATAGAAAGAACCGAGCTTGTTTCAACCTTAGATGTGCTGTACGCAAATTGTGATTTGCTGATTTTAGATATGCCTAAAGTGAGGGTCCAGTTTAGCATTATAACTACATTGTGGACAGAACACCCCTCCAAAACCTGGGAAAATGATTTTATCAAAATTGGAACTTTGAAACTAATAATCATTGCACATATTTTTTCTATATATATTCAAAACTCCTCACATGTGAATAGGTTGCAAAAAGTATGAAAAATCCTTCCCTGGATTCAAAATATACGTGTAGTTTGATTTTATGTATCTAACTGTAATACATTTTGAGAAACTCATAGATGAAAAAAAAGATTCAAAAAATATATTTTTTGATGGACTGTGTTTTGTGGGTGTGTGAACGTAGACCCAATAGAAAACGACGAATTTGATTTTGCAAAATCCGACCTATAGATGTGTGCTGTAGGTTATTTGAGACCTGCTGATTTTAGACCTACCTTTGTCTCAGCTCCGTGATGTGTAATTCTTGACATCTTTGAGTACAAACACATATACACATACACACAAATATATATACATTAGATACTTTACATATAGATATACATCGTATATACATTGAATAGAGAGGGAGAGGCGAAAGAGATCTTACAAGTTCTCTTTTCCTTATTCATGATTATCAGACCTTATCATCTTGTTTCAATTAGGTAGTCGGTCTTGATGTTACCCTGCGTATTAATAACGGTCGCTTGTGGTAAATACTTTGATTGTCTTGTTTTTTAGTTTGCCGGTTTCTGCCATAAGTCTTCACCTTTTCATTACTTATACATACTGTGTATTTTTCTATTCTGCATTTCATTCCAACGTTGTTGCTGTAGTTTTCAACTTGATTGATCAACATTTCGAATTCCTTTTTCTTCTTTGCAAATAATTCTATGTCATGAGGTGGTTGACTTCGGTGTTGGGGAAATCGGTATCCTTTGCTGTTTTTTCAAAATTGTATCCATTGTTTCATGGCTATGGTGAATAGTAGAAGGCCAGAAAAATCCCTCTAAAAATCTCTCATGGAGTAAGCTATAAATCTCACTACTGATTTATCAATCATAAACATCCCGAGGCATTCAAATATCCATTTGTTAGGTATCATGTCTTATTCCTCAATGTAGCCAATCTATCTCATTGAAACATTTTTTCATCATGTTTTACTTCTTTCAGAATTATCTAGTCAATGTAGAGCAAATCCTTCAATCTTTTGGTTCTTCTCCTGCATCCTTTCTTTCATTCTGGTAAGAGTCATCTGCTTTCCATTGATACGTATATTTTTTCTCTATCCAGACAAAACTTTTCGTGTTGATGGTTGGCATGTGATTGGTCTTTAGTTGCTTGCCCGGTTTCTATCTTCGATATCCTCTTAGGAGAGGGGTGTTCTACTCTTAGTCACACATTCTTGGACTTCACCCTCAATCCATTTCAAACTCCCAGGATCAGTCTATTGTGTAGCATAGCGAACTTTTTAAACCTTTATCTGCGGACCCTATCAGGTCTTGGTGCTTTACAGTTGACTATTTTTCAGAGACTGTTTTTTCTTTTGATAGTATTTAACTACATTCCCTCTCCTTCTATGCCCTGGGGTCCTTTTTGAAAGAAATTATTTTCTGGTGCCCTGTTGTGCTTCTTTTGGCATCCCTGTGCTTCGTTTCAGAAGTTCTTTCTGTCTATGGCGTCTGATTTTATGTTTTGTCTCCGTTTATGCCTTTGTAAAATTTCCTTTTGTTGTTTCAAAAAGTGCCGTTTTGCATGTGCTGGGCAATTCTTTGTTTATACCTATTTGATCTTGTTTCTTTTGCCATTTTTTTGTGTATGAGTGTTTTCCCCTATAGTTATTATCTTTTTTTATGTATCCCATAGTCTAGCTCGTAGATTTCCTTGTGTCTTAAATTATTCTGAATTCTCCTCTTTATATATTGTCATTACTACTACTCTTATCATTGCTATTATTATTCTTTATACAAATGCTTTTATCGTTATTGTATTCTTTTTAATCTCTCTTTAAGGTTTAGCAATTTATTGTGTCTTTTTTTCTATCTGGCATATTAATGAAATTTTATGTTTCTGTTATACTCTATCATTCATTTCTTTTATGGATTCAGTTTTGGTTTTTTTTTGTTTTTTTTTTGTTGTGATTCCTTGTCTTGTTTCCGTTTTTCCAGAAATCTTTTCTGTTTTTGTTGTTTTAATAATACTGCTTACTTTGTTGTGTATTGTTGTTGTTGCATAAAATGCACTTGGTGCATATATAAACAGTTGGTAAAACTCATTAAGTTCTTCGATGTCGGTTCACCTCCTTTGCATAGTTGGGTACAAACACATTCCGAACGACACCCAGAGAAACAAATGTATAAGAAAAAGAAAAGAAAATGAGGGAAATGGGAAGAGGAAGAGGGAGGAAAGAGATAAAGGAAAACAAAATAAAGAAATGCAAAGAAGAATTAGAAATAAACAAAGAAGTAAAAGAAAAATGAAGAACGAAAAGCGCGAATAAAAAAAATGTAAGGAAGAAAAATCATGAAAAGACGAGAAAAATAGTTGCAGGCAAAAAGTGAGAGAGATGGGTTGATAATGGAAACGGGAGGAAGTAGGAAGGAAGAAAAGATAGAGAGTAATATATAAGGGGGAGAATGGAGAGGGATACTGAAACACAAAACGAAAAAGATCTGGTTAGTCACTCGAGAGAAACCGTCACGGGACCAACGTCTTTTGGCCGCATTCTGTGTTCAAAAAATTATTTAAAAGGGTGATCAATTAGTAAGTAACTTTTCTTGCATTTTTGGACAGTGATCACTTAGAAATTTCGATTTTTCAAAAAACAAACGTGGATGTTATCGGACACAAAGTAAGTGGACAATTTAGCATAAACTTACAAATTGTACATGATAATGATTTTAATTTTTAGCCCTTTTGCTCCATTTGGTATGGCCTACGTGCATGATACATAGGCAGCCAGACCCATTCGGAAACTGAAGAAAAATTTATGTTGACAGTTTTGATGACAGTTTAGTTTGACAGTCTCTGAAAAGGTTTGAAGAGTAGACTGGGATATTGAGTTGAAAAAGGGATAAATAAACGAGAAAAAGAACACAGGAA
>OY735228.1:22957534-23005034 GCA_963457665.1 Thysanoteuthis rhombus
CCCAATTTACTCTCTCCTTTTTTATTTTTTTTTTTTTTGTTTTACTTCTGTTTTCGTTCCATTTTCCTTTTGATAAACATCGTTTTATTTTTGCTCTTATAGTGCTCAGCAATTCTTTTGCATCTACGCTTGGATATATGATAGTTTAAGATACGGATCAAATTAAATGGGCCTTGAAATCTGAGCTGTTAGACAATCAATCGGAAAATAGGTTTTTCCCTCAACAGAACCACGCGGAAAGTGATTAGAACGAAAATACAAGTAGAAACAGTAAAAAAGAAAGGAGAAAGCGAATTCAATTAAAGATGTGTTTCCCTTATAAATAAAACTCACGTTTCTGCAAATGGTTTTTTTTTTTCGACTTTCTCTTTTCCATGCGCTATTGTAATATGCATTTCCTTAAGGTTTCTCTTCTTCTTTTGCTCTACAATATGTATTTTTTATTATCATACCATGTGCGACACTTTTTTCGTTTTTGTTTTCACCCTCAAATCATCATTTTTTTCTTTTACAACTCTGGCTCTTACCGTTCTTTTTTATTCTTGCCTACTTTTTTGATTCATTTGAAACTGTCAACTAAAACTGTCAGGAACATCGTTATCGTAGGTTTCTTCAGTTTTTTAACTGGTCTGTATCGCTGGCTATGTATGTATTACGCATACAGGCTGCACCAACGGACCAAAAGGTTGGAAAGTTAAGCATTTACTCCTTATTATGTCCACATAAAACATTTATTTTTTTAATTCTCCCCCTAAAAAGGTTTTTAGAGGGGGGATCGATTTGCAATGTAAGTTTTCGCTAAAATAAACTAGGTTTTGTCTAACTGCATTCATGCTTGTTTTTTAAAAATTCGGACTTTTTTAGTGTTTACTGACAAACGACAGTTATTCATGGATCACCACTTTTTTCAAAATTTTCCAATTGATCGCCCCTAACTCAGCATGCTGCCAAAAGACGTCAATCCCGGACGGTTTCATTTGAGTGACTAATCAGACCTGCTTTTTATTATTTCTTTTCCATTCTCTTTCATTTTCTCCTTTATTTCTGTTTTCAATCCACTTGCTGGTGTCGATTAATTGTCTTACTGACACAATGATGTGTCTCCAACGGAACAGCTGCCAACGGACACATCGCGATTACATTTCGTTGGGTTGTGACTAACATTTGGCAAGAATAAATGAAAACAATAAAGTAGACGAAAAAACTAAATAAATAAACGAACAAAAACTGACAGAAAGAAATAAACAAACAAAGGAAGTGCCTTAAATGGATCTGTAAAAGAGACAGAATATAACAAAAAGAATTCTCTAAGTTGAAAGAAAACAAGTAAGAGAAAAAAATAGATATCTTAAAGCTTTCAAGAAAGAAACTAAAACTGATCACTTTTTTAATCGCCAATCGGCAAATCGATATCCACGCCTTACTTCGAACAGTCCAACAATCTATCTGCGGTGATGTGTGTCGTGTACTGAGAATACTCGTTCCCACTGACAGCGTATGCAGAATCAAATAACACTTTACAGATTTAGTCTATTCGGAGGCACCTCTACAGCTGGCCTCTTCACGCATGCGCGCACATAAACCATGAGCCATCTCTATTTTGCTTCGAGAACACATTAAGCGAGAAGTATGGTGGTGCAATTCGATTATGGTCGTAAATTTATTCTTCTATTCTCTTATTCGATATTCTCTTTTTCCCTCCTTTTGGCACTGTAAAAGGTTTAGTGGTGTAGTTGGTGAGAACGCGGATAAAATCCAAATCCTTGTGTTATTAGTGCATCCGTTTTTCCGATCAAGAACTTTTTAAACCAGCAATGTAACTGCATTGTGTATGTTGCTAGCTTCGTGGTTTATGTATGGGATTGATGAAACATGGTCCATCGGTTCAATTCTTGAAGCAGGCACATTGAAACTTGTTAACAGCAATCGAATGTAGAATCCTGACCCCAAAATTAGTTGAAGTAAAAGCGTAAATAGTCAGATTGCACCATAACCAAGATTTGATTAAATAAATTAGGACAAGAATGAAATTTAAGATTTAGATCCCTATAACTACATGGGACAATATTTTGAATACACAGAATAAAGTTGAAGAACTTATTAATTGAATTAGATTTTAATTATGGTGTTGCACGAAAATGTGTGTTTTTGACATGGATCAATTTAGGGCCCTGGATTCTGCATTCGATCCCATAAGTAAACAAAATAACCGACCTAAAAATGAATATGATAAGTATAACAAATATGACCCGTAGAAATTTTACAGCGTACCTTTGTTATCTGAGAGCAGAGCTCAAAATTTTCTTTCAAGTTAATAATACAGGAAAAATTTAATTATTCAGTCATAAATAGTGATTATCTCTTGAGTAAATCGCAATTTTGAAACAACATGATCATCTTCATATTCCAGCAACTTCATAATACACAATATTCTTTGTGAAAAAAAGATGTTTCTTCTTAGCCGTTATTTTTACATGATTTTCGCATTTTTACCAAAACGTTTTAAATTGTCAGGCTGAGCAAAAAACGGTTGCCAATGTGTAGATATGTATGATTTCAAGTATATTACAACTGTTGAATCATTGAGCTCAAGCCTTACGATGATCTCTGAATGACACGTAGTTTTTCCATATCTATAAAACTAGGGTTAAAATATGATAAAAGAATGGAATGAGGTCCATTCCTTTTTTTATATTTTCTATTGAGAAAGTTCCCTTGTACTGAAAGCATGACGTTAACCGTCCTGCAAACCGTTTACAAACACATGAGTAATTCTCAATTTATTCATATTGGAAAAGATGGTAATCAATGACTTACTTCTCTCATTTTTTCGTTGGACACTGATCACTGAATTTATGAAAATAAAACAAAAACAAGCGTGAATGCTTCCGGACACTATTGATCCCTGCACCAAAAAAACTTGAGAGAAGGGAATTTAAAAAAAACAAAAACAAAAAAATTTCTCTCTCTCTCTCTCTCTCTCTCTCTCTCTCTTTCTCTCTCTCTCTCTCTCTCTCTCCTCTTCCTAATTCTAATCCTTTTTTATCTTTTATCCTTATAATGTAACTTTTCTTCTCAATGAACCTTTTCACTCCCCTAACTCAATTGGTGCAATCTATACGCGTGATATATAGCCAGCCAGACCTACTTAAAAACTGAATAAATCTATGCTGACTGTTTTTGTGACTGTTTTGCTTGACAGTTTCGAGCAAGTTATCAGGATTGTCCTTTCAACGTTATATCAATAAGACTCACCTAGTGAGGATGTCGTTAGCCCAAATCTGAACCAACAAGAAAAAACAATCAATTCACAGAGTTTGATTTAGTTCAGGCATCCCAACACATGGTGAGTACAGTCACAAACTTGTAAAATCCGCATTAACCAACTGTTAGACATAAATCCGTACATTCGTGATTCAAACGCCGTGGAATAAAGATTAGAATTAAAGGCAAAAAGAAATAAAGAATGACTGACTGTCCACCTAAATAAGTTAATAAACGTCTCTTTCATGTGAAAGATTTTATTTATCCTGGTCCATCAAAATGACATGACAACAGCACATTATTTTTCCTTCAGTTTCTGACACTTTTTCATTGGTAAAGTCAGTTCTGTGGCAGTTCTTGTCACGTTTCAAATCTGTGGTCGGGAGGCGCCGCCAAGTGAATTTCACTTATTGACACGTTCAGTCTCGACGCAACGAGATTGTACGAGATTGGAACGAATGAACCGTAACATTTGTGAGAGAAAATACCGAGCGAGCTTAGACTTTTTCGTAATTCTTTTTAGCTTTTGAAGTTAGAACAATGGGTAGTTTTGATCAACCAAATCATATTCATTTTACTCTTTACTGTTCTATCTTCTTCTTCTTCTTCTTCTTCTTCTTCTTCTTCTTCTTCTTCTTCTTCTTCTTCTTCTTCTTCTTCTTCTTCTCCATTTATGCCCTTTTTCTTTTTCCTATGTTTGTCTCGTTCTTCAGACCACCATCCTTAGCTCTTTTTATTTGTTTTCTCTTGTTATTCCCAGTCCTGTTTTTTTCTTCTTCCTCCTCCTCCTCCTCCTCCTCCTCTTCTCTCGCTCTCTCTCTCTCTCTCTCTCTCTCTCTCTCTCTCTCTCTCCTCTTCCTATTCCAATTTATCTCTTTCTCTTTGCAATGTAACTATTCTTCTTCATAAGCATCTGGCCCATTGCCATTTGAGTTTTCTAATGCATTGTAATATACTTGAAATTGTTGTAACTCCTCATTCTTTTTCCTTTCTACTACTCTTCTATTTTTATCCCCTTTTCCATTATAACTTTCTACTTTTATATCATTCTATTTTCTGCCATTTTAGTTTTCTCTTCTTTTCGTCCTTACATTTCTTTTCGGTGGTATTCATCGAAAGAGTTATTTCTTTCTTACATCATTGTCTCCATGATTTCTCTGTCTTTCTTCTGTCTTTCCTCGTGTTTAACCCTTCCTCGATTCCTTTTCCTTCTCGTGCCCTCCTCATTTCATTCTCTTGATCTTTTTAATTCATTACTTCTTCATTCTTTTTTTCTCTTTCCATTTCCCTCCTCCTCCTTTTTTCCATTTACTTTTTCTACTCATGCTCCTCCTCTTCCTGATACGTCTTGTTCATCTCCGTCTCCTCACATTAAACATCGTCTTGCTTTAATCAATTCTTCTCGGAAAAGGATATCACCTTCCAGCCAGTTTCTTTATTTCCATTTCCTCTATCAGCTACGAAAAATCAAGGAATAAGCTACAGACATATAAACAATCAAATCAAACCCAAAGCAAGTGTTTTCTTCGCCCAAAACTCATTTAGATAAAAAAAAAATGGAAAAAAATTGTTCGTTGTAATTTTTGTGAATATGTCAAACACAGTGATCCCTGCTACACCTCAAAGGAATGTCATTCTTTGGTTTGTTTCAAGTGGCCCGGGAAAATGGATATGATTGAACCGTTTTGAGAGAGACATTGCCGGATTTTTGTGGTTTCTTCTTTGTCCCCTTTATCTTCTTTCTATAACCACCCACTTCCTCCTCTTTTTCTCCTACCTTTCTTGCATTTGCTTTCTCTCTCTCTCTCTCTCTCTCTCTCTCTCTCTATATATATATATATATATATATATATATATATATATCAATCTCTCTCTCTCTCTCTCTCTCTCTCTCTCTCTCTCTCTCTCTCTCTCTCTCTCTCTCTCTCTCTCTTACGTATTCTTGGGGAAAATATGATAAATTCTGCTTTTATATTCAATAGCTTCAAAAATAAGATTTTATGCATACATATATATATATATATATATATATATGATAAATATACATGTATGTGTGTGTGTGTGCGTGTTAGTGTGTGTGTGTGTGTGTGTGTGTGTGTCGTATCATACATACGACATATCCAAGTCATCAAATATTGTATTCTAGCAATAATTTGTTTCCAGAGAATCCTATTTATTGACTTGCATGTTGAGATGACAACAGTGAGAAACCCCATCTGGCAATTGACAATTTCCCTATCCTTCTATTTGCAAATATAACTGAGGTGTTAAAGGATAAAGCTGAGAACCTTCAGATCAAGAACCGAAATGGTGACACGTGTTAATCTACTTAAGCCTAAAATAGTGAAAAGTGATTGAAAGCTGTGCACCAAATTTGACAGAACAGTTCAGTAGTCAAATCAAAGTTCCTTTTAAGAAAACACATTTCTAAACATGCTTGGTTGCGTTAGGATCAAACCTCCTTGCTTTGTTAAAATCCAAAAAGTAACGAAACAGAATCAATCTCGCCATACAATATTATTCAAAAACTGCATATCTCATACAAACTCCTGTCAATTCAGTATCAGTTTTCTCGTATGACACTGTTATTCATGACGTTACTGTGTTTCGTCTGACCATTATCATATGTTGTTAAACAAAAATAAGGCCGAAACCCCAAAGTAGGAATATGCAAATAAGTTTGTTGAGATTATTGTGCCGTTTCTTTTTATTATACAACAAAAGCGAATAAGGAAATATTTTTCCTCAGTATACGATAATGACATATACTCTTTATAATGACACTCTGCAGTAATGATAATGATGATAATAATATTGATGACTAGAGGTAAAACTATCCCGATTTAGAAAAACTCCATTTTTAGTAACTACAGACCAATAGCATGCCTACCTATGATGTGTACAATCCTAACCATAGAGAGATAGCTGATGAAATATTCTATTCGTCAGAAAGCCGATGACACTTCACTGATAAACATAAAGGATGTTGAATGAGAGCCAAAGGGGTGGGGCCTGCTGATATTTGATCGGAAGATACGAAAAGAGGTAAAAGCAGAAAAGATGAATCTAGCCAGAAAACACAAAGACAAAAATCTGAAAGTTGAAAAATAAAAAGCTACATCAAGTGTTTCGGGAGACTAACCCAAGGAATTGCAGACCCAATGATATTGACTTAGTTGCACAAATGAAAACTTGAAAAGGAAACTGAAATGCTCCTGATAGCACCCCATAAGAACTAAATATATAAAGGCTAGAACACAACATAGCAGAATAGCAAGTGTATATTGGGAAAGGAATGGGACAATCAATCCCATATGATAGGTGAGTGTAGAAAACCTTGCCCAGAAGGAAATTAGAACACGCCTGACTTGTTGGGAGGTTGATCCACTGGGGACTGTGCAATGCGCAACTGACTGAATTTCAACCATACAAACCAATGGTTGATACACAGACCAGATTCTGTTCTAAACAATGAAACACAGAAAATTCTCAGGGACTTTTGTCTTTCTATCGTAACAATGTACCACCCAATCCAGGCCAGGAGACCAGATCTTGTGATAGTAAACGAGGAAAAGAGAACTTTTCAGATAGTGGATTTCGCCTTCCCAACAGACCGCAGGATGGAACTGAAAAGGACTGAAACATTAGATGAACAACTAGATCTTGCTTGAGAGCTGATTAAGATGTTGAACACGAGGGTGACAGTCGTGCCAATAACTTTGCCTATCATTACCTCCTTTCATCATCATCATCATCATCATCATGTCTTTTAACGTTTGTCGTTAAACATAGACCTATCCCCCAGATCTGCCACATTTCTCTATCATTGGCGTTACAGAGCAAGTATTTTCAGAATTTGTCTAGTTCATCTCTCCATTTAGTATTTTGTCGGCCTCAGTTCCGCACCTGATCTCTGGGAATCCATGTTGTGATGTCAATCAGTTGACTAGCAACATGACCAGCCCATTGCCATCTGAGTTTTCTAATGGATTCTATGCTGTCTCGGACCCCTGTTTTCTTTCTGATATCGGAACCCTGCCCCCTAAAAGTAGAAAGCACTTCGAAGTAAAAGGAGAAGAGTGTTGAGGACCCTAAACGTTGTATCAAATATTAGATTTATCTAAAAATTATGTTTTTAAATAAATACTGGGAAGAGTAAGTAGTCCTTTTTTTTCGGCATGACAGAACAGACGAGAGCAATATGGAACACCACTCAGCAGAAGGATGCTATTGTCACTGTGAGAAACGGCTCTTCATCTTTGAGATAAAGAAAAAATATCCATCATATGAAAAAGACTGCAATGAAAAAACAATTAGGTGAAGATTTTCCAACTAAGCAATCTGGAATTACCACAGTGTACACTACAGAGTAAGAATTTGTTTAACGTTTATTCAAGTGTGCAAACTTTCGACTACCTATAATCATAATCATGTTTTGTTCATATGCTTATGGACTTGTTGTTTTAAAAGGAAAAAAGGATAGATTCAACACAACATTTAAAAGAGCAGAGAAACATTGAACGATCCCGAAGGAACTAAAAAAAAGATGGGGGAACAAGAAATCCGAATCGGAGTATTTAGGCAAAATATCAAAGATTATAAGCAGGACAATCTGATTCCTTGATGCTTCCCCCATGGCCAGCTCTGTGTTCAATGTTCTCAGGTTGGATCCTTGAACAACTGATCCAAACTGGTGCCTAATGAGAGATGTACTAATATTGTGTACTGAGAAGCCCTAGAGAACAAAGGAAGTTCATAATTTGCTTTTGTTTTGTGAATGAGAGTGATCTACGTATAAGCTACTTTTTCATTTTCAAATGGTTTAAAAAATATTTCATTTTTTCATTTGTCGTGCTGGGTAAGAGGAAATATATTGAAGAACATACTCTTCCTGTGTTGTTATATTTAAAGTTATTTTCTTTGGTCAGCGCCGATTATTCTCGCTAGTATATAAAAAGGCAGTGTTCCTTATCTTGGGGTGATAAATAAGCAGTTAATACTCTGATAATTAAAGTTGACAAGAATTATTGCTAATGTCATTTCCATCTTACCCGTAAGCGATCTTCATTAGTACTTGAATTGTGATCGAAATAGGTTAACTAGTAACTGTCAGTTTGGGTATGTATATATCCTACAAGCATACTTTTAAAATTGTCGCTACAAGAGGAATGACCATATATGGTTGTTTGATTGATACGTATTATGAGGCTGGGAGGAATTCTGAATTATTAGTCTGGCTGCTGCAGTCACAAACTCAACTCAAACTTCTATCCCTACGGAAGATAATTGCTGCAACTTTTGAATCGTGGATAAAATAAATTCTACATAATCATGAAACAATTTATTTTAGTATAAATGTATTTATTTATCTGAATGAAATAAGTTCTTGCGTATTTGTAACATAGATTTTCGTCAATATTTGTGATTTTCCTGTTTGGCTCAATCAGTGAGAGAGCCATCTACCAAATATCCAGTCGTTATTTTAAATCACAGTACGGAAATTTTAATTTTGTAAATCAGTTTGGTTTAATGTGACAGGGCGGACAAACAGTGAATAGTTAACCTCCATAGATTAGGTGAGGATTGTTCTTGTTGTTGTTACGATAGAAAGACAAAGTCACCTCCAGCTTTCGACTTGAACTGGACAAAAACGCTTAAATCCTATCAACAAGGCGTCATTTTGATTTGTGAACATAAAACGGTCTTTCTGTCAAAATTACAATGTCATTCAGATGATCAATTAACATGTTCACCTGCAAAGGCTCCTGTTCAGCAATCTCTTTACTCTAACTCACAGGCCATTCATAGTTAGAAACCCTCGACCAAAACTGTCAACATAGGTTTATACAGTTTTTAAGTTTGTCTGCCGCACTGAGTATGTGTGTGTCACACGTACAGACAACACCAACTTGAACATTTACACCTTCATCATCATCATCATCATCATCATCATCATCATCATTAGTCTTTTAACGTCCGTCGTTGGACATAGACCTTCCCCAGGATTTGCCACACTTCTCTATAATGAGCGTCGCGGAGCCAGTACTTTCTGAACTTATCTAGCTTGTCTCTCCATTTAATATTCTGCCGGCCTCGGTTTCGCATGTGATCTTTGGGGATCCATGTCGTGAGTCGTGATGTCCATCGGTTGTCTGCCATTCTTGCAACATGGATTATGCTTCAAAAAATATTTCTAACCCCCCTGAATAGATTTTTATCGTGAGGTTCAGTTTGCAATGTAATTTTATGCTAAATTACTCCCATAGTTTGTGTCCAGCAGCATCCACGTTTGTTTTGTTTGTTTGCTTGTTTTTAATTCGTACTTTTGTGGTGATCATTACCCACCAAAATGCGAGAGAAGTAACTTATTCATCGATCACTCGTTATTCCATTCTTTTAAGTGATCACCCTCAGCATAGTACGCTGCCAAAAGATGACGGTGTCTATTGAGTAACTACCCAGACCGGGTTTCGTAGGTTTTTGTGATGGGGTTATTGAAAGAGAATACATTGGAGATTACAATCACTGCAAATGACTTTCAAGTTCCGCAACCTTTTTAGAAAATAGATTTTATGTTTCTAAACGGAATTGTGACAAGCATTATTTACTCGATACCTCTCGGTCACCAAGCCGTTGGTATACCTTTTGAGTCAACAAGCTTCTGAGCAAAAACAAGTCTAATAGTTTCTATCGCAAGTCACAAATTATTTTCACAGCGTTTTTTTTCCTTTATTTTCTTTATTTCATACATCTTATCAACGCCATTTTGTCGCAGTAATAGGATTGATGACGACATTTAGGACCGTAAAAACCATCAGACATCGGCTCACATCAACTTAATATTCTTTATTGCAAGATCTCGTCCCCGATTTTTTGGATCATATGCTCGAGAAGAAGATAACATTTATTTATTCATTTTAGCATTTTTTTTACTAAAATTAATGTAGGATACTCACACAAAAACTATCATGTGAGCGGTTGTAAGAAAAACTTTCGCAACTTTTATGTACACACATACACACTTATACATATGTGTGTGTTAGTGTTGATACGTTGAAGGTGAATGCATATACTGGCATAAAAATAAATCTATACGTATTTTTATACATCTTTTTCACTTTTTTCTTTTTTTTTCTTTTTTTATGTGTTAACGTAAAGGTGTTTATCTATACATATAGGTATGTATAAGTAAATATAGTATACTACTTACCTATATTTCGGCGGATATGGTGACTTTCAGATAAGACTTGACCATAATTTCAGTCTGAATTTCATTATTCCGATTCACTGTTAAGTCTCTGTTTTTGTTTTTAGCTCAAAAGACGACCTCACTTTTTTTGTGTCGTCTTATCCGTCGAAATATACAGTACATACTATACGCCTACTTATGACATGTACATAGATAAGCTAAGCTTGATAAATAACTGGTTATGCCGGTATTGACTTTACTTACTTAAGTCTGAAATTAGAGAGACACAAACTGCAATCGCCTGCAGAAATACGTGGGTAAACATTTCACTACTGCAGACGTTTCTGAATAAATTGATAATGAAGGTCTGGTTAGTCATTCAATAGAAATCATCACGTGACCAACATTTTTTGACAACATGCCGTGTTGGGGGTGATCAAATGATTGATTAGAAAAAAGGTTTGTCAGTAAATTAATAACTTTTCTTGTCTTTTGTTGAATCACTGGAAAGACAAAGGTGAACGCAGCCGGGCACAAACCGGACACAAACTTGGAGCCAATCAGGATAAATATAACATTGTAATTGAACCTACCAATAAAAACCTACTTGGGGGGAATATTTTGGAGAAGAAAAAAAACGTAATTCTAGACATTATTAGGAGTGAATGTTCAAATTTTCATCCCTCTGGCGCCGTGGCATGTACGTGTAATACATATATAGTCAACCAACCGGCCTGACCAACTGGAGACCAAAGAAACCTATGTTGACAGTTTTGGTGAAAAAATTCAATATGTATGAATGTAGGTATTTCAATCTAGCTGATCATTTTGTTGAAGACATTTCTCATTATCTTTCTTCGTCGTCTTCTTCCCCAAGATCTAAAATAATCACATGAAAAGTGGCAACAACGTAGAATTCTTACAATAAAACTATGTCAATCGTCTTTGAGCATTCATTAATAATTATTTGCAATCAGCCATTGTTTGAAGCATAAAATATTTAATTGGAAACGAAATATTTTAATTGCAGCCTCATTAATTACACACTTATATTTCCTTATATTTGGGATAGTGCTTCCATTCGCCATTCAAGCGAATCTGTTAGTGTGTGTATTTTTATTCTGAGATGCTATGTTCTTATTTTCAGTTTTACATGTACACGAAGGTATTCACTTTAGGGGTCTTGGAGCTTAAAAACTTAGATTTCTGGTTGAATTTCACGCTAAATATTGTATTATACGCATATATAGCACGAGTTACTATTAATCACTGTAACTACAAGTAAACAAATTTCATGAAAGAATATGATATCGGGGCTACTAAGGTTAGTTGGGCACTTGGGCAAGTTGAGTCTCATGCTTTAATTTTTGTTTGCACCACTCGATGACTCTGCTGTTAACCCCATTTTGAGCAGAAATAATTCGGCCATTTTTCAATTAAGTTTGTGTCATAAGTGTTGTAAGCATGTAAAGCGTTTTTTCATCCTGGTGAGTAACTTTTCACCTTGTTTATACTGTAATGGTCGGTTGATGATTGCATAGTGCATGTTTATGAGAAGAGGCAATATATACACTACATTTCAAGCAGCTTCTGTCAGAACATTCTTTGAATTACATAGGTAAAGAAAAATATGTGTTCGTGGCTGGTTGGTACGTTGTGAGTTGGGCTACTTATAATTGTATATAATTGAGATAGAGAAGAAACAAAATCCTGCGAAATAACAAATACTTCAAACAAGCGATTGGTGTCATCATTCTTGTCTTATTGTCATTTTTTCCATCTTCCTCCTTATTACAAGACATCGTTGAGGTCCAATCACATAAAATTCCATTTGTTCTACCAGATGGTCATTATATTCCTAAAATCTTACTTTTTATTCAAATATATTCTTCTATCTGGTATAAAATTTCATATACCTCAATTATAAATGTATAATAATCACATCAGTGCCTAATAAGAGAACAAACTTGCCCAAACAGATTGTACAAACAATCCCAACTGGTGGTGGTATATCTTTTTCAAAATTCATTAAACTTAACTCAGATTTAAATAAGTAATCCAAAGGAAGTCTCTTTTCCGTAGTAACTTCTTGCAATATTTGCGTTTTGATCGATTAATTTCACGGGAAGTTACAGTAATCTAAGTGAAAAAATATGCCAACTATCCCCGCTCTGCCCTATTTACATATAAGTATGTACTGACAGAGATAAAGAGAGAGAGAGAGAGAGAGAGAGAGAGAGAGAATCACATGGTTATTGTAGATTCCACTATTCCACGAATATATCGACTGTTTGATGGTAAGAATATCCCGTACATGTAATCCCTCAAATATCATACAAAACTTTCATTCTTGACTTTTAACTAGAGTTAAATACCAATTATTAAACTGGTGATAAACTAGTGATCGCTTTAAACACTAAACATACTTAGATATATAGATATATACAGATTATTGCGTATTTATACTTCAATTTATCGTTTACGCATATCATATTGAATATTAGTGAGCAATGAAAAAATATGACTGCTGCAGGGTCAAACTCCACTCCTACTCCGACTGAAGATGATTAATGCACATTTTGTATCGTATATATAATGGATAAATTCGTAGATATATATGACTTGTTAGTTTAGCTCAGCAGGTGAGAGAACCGCCAACTAACCATTTGGCCATGATTTCAAATCAAGGTAGGGAAATATGAAGGTTTGGTTCAGTGTAACTGTGATAGACAAACTGTGGGGAGTTTACTCTCCTAAATTTGGCAAGGATTGTTCTTGTCGTTGTAAAGGGGGAAAACAAAGTCGAGTCCAACTTGGAGTGGAGTCTAGCAATATTGTTGAATGAAGACAACAGAGATTATCCCTAACATCAATCGATACATTTACTGACTTCTGCGTCTTCCTTTTTCGAAATCTATCATTTTTACCATTTCAATTATTTCACAGAAAAAACGGATAGCTTTCAAGCACATACCCTGTCACATATACTACTCACATCTCAGATGTTGACTTAATGAAACCACATTTTATATCTGAAGAAAGCCGAATACATCGGTCGAAACGTTGTGCAAACGTCAAATATGAGAAGAAGAGATTAATTTCTCCGAAGCAAAGTTGGAATACTGCAACATGTTTTGTCTCTGTATCCTAATTCTTATTGGCTTCTTCAACAATTTTGAAATATTCCCCGTGTGTAGAGTTTATTTATATGCATTTATTGGGTAAGTAACCGAAAAACCAATATAGTTATTTACCAAGTTTAGCTTAATTGAGCATAAGGTCACATTTTTGCTGCATTCATCAAAGGATGGAAATCACTATCAGTGTCTTGTGGGATGAGATATTTGATAAAAACATTTATGTAAGATTGCACTGAAGATGGCAAAGATATGCTTAACTCAATAGCTCCAGAACATTTAGATTATGTATATAACACATAATGAATTTGCCAGCATACAACGCATCCACACTTCCCTTAAAAGTATACAAATAATTCATGGAACTCAATAGAAACCATCACGTGATCAATGTCTACTGGTAGTAGGTTTTGTAAGGGTGATCAATTTAAAAAATTGGAAAAAGGATGATCAATGAATAAGTTTGAGTGCTGATTGCTAAAAAGAGATTATTTTTTTTTAAACTAGGATGCTGCAGGATTCAAGCTAGATGAACAATTTAGCATAATTTTACATTGTAAGATTACAACAACTTTATACTTGGGAAAACAGCTTGCTAACTACCACTCTACGCCAGGCACCTCATCAGTTTGCTTATTATAAAAAACAAATCCAAAATGATATTTCCTTTAAATAACAAAATCCTGATCATGTCACGTAATCACGAAAAATAAATTTGTGAAGTTAATTATGAAAAACTTTCATGTGACCAATGTATTTAGGCAGCATGTTGTGTTGGGATGATCAACTAAAAAATTGGAAAAGCTGGCGATCAATGAATAAATTGAACCTCTCACCTTTTGTTGGATAATGAACACTAAAAAAAAAGTCTAAATTTTCAACCAAAAAAAAAACAGAGGGATAGATTTTGCATAAACTTTCATTGCACATTGAATCCCCCACTATTTAGTGGGAATTTTCAACAAAAAAAAAAGAAAGATTTTTTTTGTAGACAGGAGTAAACGTTCAAAATTTCACCCCCTAGATCCATTGGTCTGGCCTGATATATACATAGTATACCAGACTACCTTAAAAACTGAAAGAAACCTATGTTGCCAGTTTTGGTTGACGGTTTTGTAATGATAACATTGAAAAATTGAACCATGTTTAATGCTGTAATTATTATATATTTTAGGATGGAATATTGTGCTTATTATTTTTTTTCTAAATTGCTTAGAGAATTCATCTCTGCTTTGTTTCTTACCAAATCGATATCGGGAAGTTATTGCCGTCGTATGTTATTGTCATTCCCGATCTCAAAATGTACAACTGATTGCTTATTTACTTATTTATCCTTCTATCAGTTCATTTACATTTGAAAGTTTTTGTTTTTATCTCTCTATGCCACTTTCCCACTCCCCCTCCTTCCTTCCTTTGTTTCTTTATTTCTTTCTTTTGTTCTTTCCATATCCCCCTCTTTATGCCATCTGTAGTTTTCCTCCTTTCCATTCTTTCATATTGCTTAAGGGCGTCTGCGAAAAAATATTTCCTGCAATTTATTATGACATCTCAAATGCACTGTTCGATTCTCCACAATTCTTTTCTCTTATCAAATTTGATATTAGTTGCAACTATCTATACGTACGTACGTATGTATGTATGTATGTATGTATGTATGTATGTATGTATGTATGTATGTATGTATGCATGCATTTATGTATATATAATATTTTCAAACATCAATAAAACCAAACATTTTACTTTATATATATATATATATATATATATATATATATATATATATATATATATATATATATATACACACACATATATATATACACACATATATATATATATATATATATATATATATATATATATATGTGTGTGTGTGTGTGTATATATATGTGTGTGTATATATATATATATATATATATATATATATATATATATATATATATATATATATATATATATATATATATATATATATATATATATATATCGGTCGGTGTGTGTACGTATATGCGTATGTATGAGATTGAATTTACAATTCCATGTTTTGCTTACGCATTTCCTCTCAATTTTCCTAATCATCAAATGTATCATCTCCGGAATAGAGGTATTCAGAACCTGTATGCCGACATTCCGTAAGATCTTTTTTTTCCCCCTCTTGAGGTTTGAATTTTCAATACACTTCCAGTAAATTCTCATGCACATTGTTATGGGTTTGTAATCAACAAAGATTACATTACGGAAGAAGAGAATATGTCTTGAATACGAATGGGAATGAGTTGATTCAATCAGAGTAGGATGTCTTATTTTACGAAGAGAACTGACAAAAAGTACATGAAGGTTCCGGCATGAGGTTGTTAATAATGTTGAATTTGAAAGTCTGACACAAAGATATGCTTAACTCAATTGCTCCAGAACATTTAGATTATGTATACAACATATAATGTTCGCCGGCATATAACGCATCCCCTCTTCTCTTAAAAGTATCTAAATAATTCATGGGACTCATATAGACACCGTCACGTGATCAACGTCTTTTGGTAGCAGGCTGCGTTAGGGTGATAAGTTCATGCACTAAACATTAAATAAAGACCAAATTAAAAAGATGAAAAAAAAAACTATCATGAATGCTGCTGGACTCAAACTAGATGAATCATTTAGCCTAAATTTACATCCCCCCCCCTAAAACCTTTGCGGGTTGAAAAACAAAAAGAGATAATTTCTTAACGTACTAAGTAAATGTTTAAAGTTTCAGCTCCTAAGCTACATTGATGTGGCCAGTACGCATGATGCGTGCATATATAGATAGCCAGACAGACTGACTTAAAAACTGAAGAAACGTACGTAAACAGTTTTCGTGACAGTTTTGGTTGACGATTACTAACATTACACTGGCTCTAAAGTGAATGCAGTTATGGATAAGAGGCAAAACACTAGAGACTCGAACTCTGCATCAGGAGGAATGAGTTGTAGCGAACAGAAATCCTCATGGTAAATCATGTGTCCTACAAGGCCTGCAAATATCACATTTTCTATCTGATCTTATAGACAAGCAAGCATTATCAATTGATGTTTACTTGCCCAAATATAAGAAAAAGTTTACAGGAATTCCCCCATGGCCTTATGTATATATGTTTGGATTTGCGTGTATATTTGCATAAAACTGCACGTCAAAAAGATTATACCATAGGGTTGATATTCTTTTGAAGATGACGATGATCAATATCCAAGAACTTACATTTTTATGACTCTCTCTCAATATATGCTGTATCATTCTTTTGATAGGGTGTTATTTTTTTATCAAAAGACCAATTCGTGATTTGGCCTTGTGCTTTACTAATAATATGCTTATACATGAATATCTGATCTATTCTACATAACCACAAAATGACATGCAATATTCTCACAACCAACACAATGGCCTCAAAGCACCACAGTGTTCTGACTTTTTAACTATGATCTCTGCATATTTATTTGTATTTTTGGTTTAATATTTGCTCAATAAAAAAAAGGCTGCATTATAGATAGGTCCCCAAGAACACTAGAAGCTCTCCTAATGCAATCGTAGGTTGAATTAGAACAACTTCCCTCTTTAAACTATTCACTCTCTACTAAAAGACATCTTCTGGGAATGTTTAAATATGTTATGCCAAATTGTTTATCAGGCGAAATTTATTTATTTTTTGTAAAAAAAAATAAAAAAAAGATTGATTTCGTTTTGATCACAACTTTTGGTCATATAAAATTTGTTTTATATCCTTGTTTAGATTTAATAATTTTTTATCAAATTGAAACAACTCACATATCTATTATTGTCAATAAGTTCAAACTTCGTCAAATAGGCAATTTCACTGATTCAGAGTAACTCACACACACACACACACACACACACACACACATATATATATATATATATATGCACTGGTAGGTAAATCAATTAAGTCCGTAACTTAATGATGGAAAATGCATTTATTTTGTACGAAAGTGTTTATGCTTCAACATAATCACCTTCTTTGTCAATGCGTTTAATTCAATGTTGATTATCATTCACATAGATTGAACATTATACAGTGAAAATAATCGATCGAAATCCAGCTAATAACAACGGTTAGACTAAGGTAAACAAAAGTACTGTAACCCACGAATTCCTTGACCAGAAGATAATTTCAAGACATAAAATAGATAAATAAATGAATGAATGATGTTAAAATAACTGAAGATTGACTTTTCTTAATCATCCGTCTGTTCTGAGGATGATCTAAACAATTATAGAAAGCTTCACGAAACTAAAATCAAATATTGATCTCCTACAAGATTTTTGTACTTACATCTTATATCCTCAGCCGTAATATTTATTATTTTTTCATTATCTAAACTTCAACTCTACCCCCTGCACTTTCAGATACGATAGGGTGATATTGGTATGAATGTTTGGAAAAACTGCCAAGCTTAATGCCATTTGACAACTGTGAAGAATATGGTGAATGTATAGTAAATGTATAGTGAATGTTCCCTTCCCATGAATTATATACATATATAATGAACATTTTACGTACATGCATAAGTATGCATATGTCTCTGTGTGTTTGTGTGTGTGTGTGTACAGAAAAATTCTCGCATTATACACAATTCCTGTGAGTTTCATTTATTAAATACAAATAAAATATGATGGCGAATATCAGTTGGTCGCATTTTTTCAAACATCCTGTTGCGATTGAACTCATTATCGATGGCACACCAAGGCCAGTTCGCTATCCACAGCACAACGAACATCTTCTCTTAATAAGCTTCAAGCAAACACACGCAATGAGTCGAATCTCTGCTTGTCGAGGCAATTTCATGGTTGATATTCCCTCGACACAAAGGACAGCAATTGCGACTAATCATTGCGTGCTTTATCCAATCTATGGCTCCACTATCCTATTCTTTTCGCATTTTCCAATTGATAAGAGAAGTACCCGTTCCAAGGGTGCATTTTTTAAAGGGGCTGGACTTTATGGTGTACAGAGCAGCCTGCCATGATTACCTTGTGAAATAATTTTCTGTCCGTTGTATTACAGATACTTCTCTTGAGTGCTGTCAATTTAGATGTTTTATATCTAAAATCAAATATATTGATACATTAATATGTTCATTTATATATATCAAAATTAAAGATAATTGGAATGTTTTATTTATTTTCATCAGATTTATCAAGAACTACTGATCCAAAATACTTTTAACTCATCAGATATGGTGAATATGGCAACTTCCTACAATGGCCAGTTGTCAAATAATCGCGATGCATACACACACACGCAGATTTCTTCAATTGAAGTTAGATATTGATTGTAAAAAAAAAGTGTTTTGGTAACAATGCTGCACGAATCTTCCAGAGAGAAAAAAAGCATCTTTGTTTTATAATCATCACAACAACAAAACTGCTGGTGTGAGAAACAAATATCTATCATTTCATCTAGCAAGCTTCCAGGATTGGAAGTCTCTCTTATCTCAGCTTGCAATATTGGAAGTAAATTTGGAGGCGATAGGCATCCCAAGTGGCGTTACTTACTTCACCATTCATCGTTTCATCTACCATTCAGATATTTGTTAGTTTAAGTCATATTTCTAGAGCAATGAACGACAATCAAGTTAATTTTCAATGGTTTGTAGGATATGCACACAAAACATTGCACTACTTTAAGTGATAGTTGTACAATTATGAGTGTTTACTATTGTGAGGTCGACTTTATATAATTTACGAGTCACATGTGAATTTACGGACTTGTAGGCTTTTGAAGACCTATCTGTGTAAAATTAGGATTTGAAATACTGGCCTTGGTTCAAACTTGTCAGTGTACAATGTTTGATGTATGTGATCTATGGAGAAATGTTGGGTCAAATGCATTGACCAGAAAGGGGAATATCTTGAAAAATAAATATTTTTTGTGTAAAATGAATGCTTTCCTTCGTCATTCCACTACAGACTCATTGATGTATGACCATTATACGGTCATACATCAATGAGTCTGTAGTGGAATACTCTTATGCCTATTGTTCACTCTTAGTTATACAACCCCTTCATTTAAGAAAATAAATATAACAAGTTATTCATTTTGCTTTTTGTTTGGAAGTGATCTCTAAAAAATGAAGGCAATTCATATAGGTTATTCCTAATTGACTCCCCCCATTAAAAATCTATTTAGAGGATATAATCTGTCTAGTTCCATTAATGCAACTTGAGCGCCAGCCAGCCAGACTAGCTTAAAAGCTGACAAAACGTATGTTGATATTGACTTTGTTGGTGCTGGTTGTTTTGCTTGACGGTTTCCAATAACAGACTTTAATAACTTAAGTGTTAAGCCATCTAAGAATGTTGATATCTCTGGATTTCCAATATGATATTTTTATTGTTAAAATGTGAGTCAGTTTTACTCGTACATACATATGTATCCACTTTCGTGACTATATATTTTTTTGTAAAAATGGAAAAAACAGGTCTGGTTAGTCACTTAATAGAATCTGTCACATGACCAACGGGATGACCGATTAAAAAATCAGAAAAACGGATGACCGATGGATAACTTACTTCTCTCGCCTTTGGTTGATTTTTTAAAAAGGATCAATTTAACCCACATCACAAATTTACAACTAACAACACGTATCCCCAGAGATCACAAGCGAAACTGAGGCCGACAAAATACAAGGAGAGATTAACTAGACAAATTCAGAAAATACTGGCCCCACCACGCCCATTATAGAGAAATGTGGCGAATCCTGGGGAAGGTATATGTCCAACTACGGACGTTAGAAGACTACTGATGATGATGATGATGATGATGATGATGATGATGATGATGATGATGATGATGATGATGGAAAACTTATTGAGGAGAGGAGTAAAAATATCATTTATTTTATGTAATAAGGGGTACATGCTAAAATGTTCGGCCCTCTAGCGCCAGTACGCACGATGTATACATACATAGCCAGCCAGTCAAAACAGCTCAAAAACTGAAGAAACCTGTGTTGATAGTTTTGGTAACCGCTCCGGTTAATGGTTTCTAACAGAGTATACGTATACATATGTATGCATATATGTTTGTATGTGTGCGTATTTTCTTTTCTTTTGTGTTTTTTCGTTTGTTTTCATTTGCACACGCGTAAACGTCCATAGATAAGTACCCACCGTATTGTGCAAACATCCACCTCAATATGATGAGATGGACAATACAAGAGGCTACGTGCAGACTGTTGTGAAGACACACGTCATTTGCGAGCGACTATTTTGATAGTTCTTCCCCGTTGTCGTTCCAATCGCCCACGCAACACTTTTTCGAATTGGTTTCCACACAATCCGATCATTGAACTGCAAGCACCGGACTTTGATACAAAGCCAGTCGCAGTTTTCACGCAAAGATATTACTGAAAGCTGTCCCTTATGTCGTTATCTGTTGTGACATTTCGATCGTTAACAGAGACGTAGCTAAACCGCCATCCTTTCCAACGGTTCAAGACGATGCAGAAAAGTATTGGAAAAAAAGCAGAAGAGTGTCAAATATATGGACATTTCTGCTTTGCATTTTTCATCTTTTGTAACCACGAAAAGTGCTTGTTAGATGCAGTAGTTATCATTCAGGCTTTGTGGGCATTGATTTTTGTGTTCGTTTCTTAATGGAAGAAAGTATTAGAAAAAAACCAGAATAATTCAGTTCATGGTATTACATAGCCTTACGAGTGTTTAATTTCAACTAACTGTTGAAAAAAAGATCGCTTTTGATTATATTGTGACAATTATCATGTCAATGATCATTCTAAGAAAAAAAACATTCGTGAAAAATGGACATATTTCTCTTGTTTGAAACTGACACTGAAAATAGAAGGAAACAAGCGATGTGCTTTGTATATTGTGCTTTTTTACTAGAAATTAAAAGGATAAAAATGTGACTCAAGTGCAAATAAAGTTTTGAGCGGCTCAGCGAAGAGACATTTTCGTGTAAATGATTTCTCTTTGAAAAATACATTACGATCTGGTAGACATGGGGTTGGTAGCGATAAAAACAAATCTTCAGGATCTTCAAATAATGATGCTAGACGAAGTGAATGAAGAAAGCAATAAAGTAGGTCTCCACATGAACTTAAGTAAAACAAATGTCATGTACAACAAGCATATTAAGGGCAAAGACACAAGAATCAGAATTGAAAACGCAAAGCTGGAGAAAGTAGACCATTACATCGACCTCTGAGTCGCCATGAAATCCACAAAGAAGAGTAAATCCAGCGAAGAATCACTGTAGGTTTGCAAGCTTTTGGTAGAGCAAACTCAAAATTCAAAGAAAAAAATCACATTAGTCCCAAAAAGCAGGGTATGCAACCAATATATCCTTCTAATAATCATTTATGGAGCTGAAACATAAAACCTAATCATAAGATTGACCCTCAAATTGAGAATCATACAGCCTACACAGGAAAGTATGAAAGAATCATGCTCAACATGGAGAGACTGCAAGACAACACGAGGAAAAGCAGGAGTCGGAGATATCATAGAATCCATCAGAAAACTCAAATGGCAATGGGTTGGCCACGCAGGAAGAATGTCAGACTCACAACGTAGATCCCTAGAGATCATATGCAAAACTATGGCCCACAGAAAATAAAATGGCGAAGCGAGCTAGAAAAGTTCAAAAAGTGCTGGCTCGGCGACGCCCAGGATAGAAAGATCTGGCGAATCTTCGGGAAAGTCTATGTCCACCTACGGACGCTAAAAGATTGATGATGATGATGATGATGATGATGATGATGATGATGATGATGATGATTCGACACTGGAGATAGCCAACATGCTCAAAATATCCAGCTCAACCTGTCAATACCATTTGCACTTGCTTAGTTATGTTAATCACTTCCATGTGTGGTTCCTGCATAAGTATTTGAGTGCGATTTTTTGAACAAATTGTGAAAGGCGGTGAAAAAATGGATATCAGAATTCTGCAAAGAAATATCCATACATGTGCGCGATCACGTACGCTTATCCGAATGCTGATTTTTAAGTATGCATTGCATAATCTTCCTATTTTCCAAGCAATCAAAATATTCCTGTTCTGGCAAATCTTGTGATTCTAACGTGGTTTACCAATAAATAAAACACAAATTACCCAGTGGAAAAGGACTGTGTGTTTTGATATTCTGCAATCGTATTGACAGAACAACTTTTCTTCAGAAATGAGCTTAACACTATTCAGACATATTGACATCTAAAGTAAATATAAATAGATCAGTAAAAATTTCTAAAGAAAACGTACTGATAAAATACTGATATTTGCATGTATACATGGACTTACTAATATACACGCTCTGGGAAAGATAGACATTAACAGACTTCGAATTAGATACCGTCTACCAGAACTGTCAATATCAAGTGTTTCTCCAGAATTTTTTTTTTCAAGTGGGTCTTGTTGGCAGGCTAGCTTGCTATGTAAAGACCTTTACGCTTAGATCTCAGGGTAGATCCAGGAATACTATTCTGATTGAGAGATATTATTCCATTTCCCCAGTGTTTTTATGATTACTCTCACGACTCTTCAAAAGTTCTTAATGAATTAAAGCGTAAAGGTTGCACCAATGGTGCTGCAGAACTACGAATTTAAACATTACTTTTGTAAAATTTACCTAAAAATAGGTTTTTAGTGGGGTTTTCAATTTACAATGTACGTTTATGTAACCAGTTACGTTCACAGTCCAAACATTAAAAAAAACGCTTTTTTTTCAAAATTGAACAGTAACAAAAGTCGAGAGAAATAACTTATCCATTGATGACCCACGTTTCCTATTCCAACCCATCACGCTGCCAAAAAACGTTGGTCACGTGACGGTCTCTATTGAGTGACTAATCAAACCTGTCTTTTTAAAAGAGTTGGTTCAGTTCATCTAGTTTCAATGTATTAATTTATTAATGTATTCACCCTTATTCCTTCTTCTCTCCGTTTCCATTTTATTTGTTTATTTCCAATTTCATAACTAACTGGAAAAAAAAACAATCAGAAAGCACATACCTTTCAAACACTATCATAATGGAATTAATTGTTCATGGACGCCCTTAAAATTTTATCACTTCTTCCGAGGTTTATTGCCTAAACTTTCACAATACTTCATCGAAATTCATTGAGAACTGGTGGAAATATCGTATTGAAAGGCATAAACATTTCGCCATATTATGTGATGTGAAGTGACTACGTTGTGGGTGGGGGGTAATTGTGTCTGGATCTACCCTAAGATCCAATTACTTCTTCTTCAGTCCATCGTTAACCCTTCCATTGTAATTCATTGAGAACTTTTGAAGAGTCGTGAGCGTAAACATGAATATATTGGGAAGATGGGAAAATATCTCTCAATCAAAATAATATTCCTGGATCAGCCCAAAGATCTAAGCACTTATTCTGTGTCTAATTACCCACTCTTCAACAAAATCTAATCAAAATTCATTGAAAACTTTTGGAGATATCGTGTGGACATACAGACAGTTCAACGGAAAGAGGGACACGGCCGAATACGTTGGTAGAAGTTAATAGTGAAAAAAAAAAAATTCCCGCGTTTCCAAAAATGAATTAAAAAGAACTTCTCTCCAGCTAATCTGTACCAACAATGTCGTCACTTCCGGCGCTTAAAAAAAACCAAAAAAACAAGAAATGAACAAAGTGATGAATAGTTTGCAAATGGACGCTTGGGAAAGTTTTTTTTCTTTCACCTTTCATCCTCCGAAGAAAGAATGCGGACCGAAACCTCCTCTTACAACAGTTTCGTAACTGACTTCCAGCGAAACGTTTTGGTAAAGAAAAAAGGATAAGTATAAATCAAAGGAGAATGAAAAAAAATCAATCAATTCGTGAAACAGGTGTTAGTCACTCAGTAGAAACTTTCAAGTGACCAACGTCTTTTGACTGCATGTCGTGTTGGGAGTGATCGATTAGAAATATAGTAGTAAGGTTGATCTAGTATGATTTTTAACGCGTGCATGGTCCCGGACACAAACTAAAGGACCAATTCAAGGTGAACTTGGATTGTAAATTCATCCCCCATCCCATGTTGGGGTGTTTTTCTTTTTCTTTTTAAGACATAATAAAGAGTAAATGTTACGATTTTCAACGCGACACGTACATACGTATATACATACATACATACATACATACATACATACATACATACATACATACACACATACATACATACATACATACATACATACATACATACATACATACATACATACATACATACATTCGTATAGCCAGCCAGCCAGCAAGCCAGCCATACTCACTTAAAAAATGAATGTTGAATGTTGTTGACAGTTTTGGTCTACAGTTTCTAATAGGAAAAAAGGACCAGCAAAAAGGAGAACAGAAAAAATGATAAGGGGGGGGGTAAGGAATAGTCGTTTTTAGTTTGACATTTTTATTTTTATTCGTTCCGATACTCACACGCATTCTTTCTTTTCTACTATTCTGTATTTCCTTGGTATAGCCCCACTGAAAAAATATCAGCAATTCAATAGGTGTTTGTCATAAACAAAAACCAGAATGTTGTCTGACGGAAAAAAAAAACGGAACGAACTCTCAAGTCCACTTTCTGATAAACAGTATTCTATAATGAGTCAACCAAAAGGAAAGGAGAAAAGAACCAAATCAAGAAAAGATGAAAAAAGAAATTTCTTTTTTTTTCGGTTCTTTTTCGGATTCAAAGTATATTTTGTCGTACATATTTGTTCGAATTGTATCTATGGGCATTAGCTGAAGTGTCTGCATACATTTCAGATGATATGTTCTATCAAGCAAATATGTATATAGAGAGTGCTCCAGGAATAAATATGCAGTCTATAAAATACATTCCTTTTCAGGTGGAAATTGCCCTGAGAAATAAGTATAAACTTACATTTTAGCGATAGAGATTTTACGTTGAAGTGGACGTCGAAATATGAGATTTAAATGAAGTTAAAAGACATCAACAATTTTTTTAAGGGCGTATATATGTTGACACACCCTGTATCTGCAGAGTAGGATAAAAGAAACTCAAAATTGAAGATCGGTAATAATTTTTTTATTGGTCGATTATAGTCACATTACTTTACTTTGAACCATACAATGGTAGAATTTGCTGTGTTAAAAATCAATTTCTGTAAGTATTTTGATAAGGCCCTGGTAGACTTTTGGAGAGAGTCCACTGGTATGTTAGCCATAACATGTCGAATGTGCTCCCCAGTTGATTAAGAGTTTGTGATTTGGTGTGGTTCGGTATGGTACACCTCCATCTTGGCCAACGCCTATAAGATGAAGTCACAGAGCAAGCCATTGTGTCTAATCGGAAGTTAATTCTCGCCGACCTGTATTTAAGGAGGGGTGTCTCAAAATATTCTCGCTATTGATAACAGCTTACTTGAGTTCCGAGAAATTGTTACCATTTGTCATAAAAGCATTGCATATTTTGTTTCAACACTGTATCATCTCAAATCAGGAATGTCGATAAATACCACACTCACAGTAAGCTTAAGGATCTTTCAGTCACTTTGGTCACTTGGGTAAGTCACATGATCGCCTAATTGCACCAGAAATCCGGCACGTTTGTGTTACAGACTGATGAAGTGAGTGTTGATTTTGATCATTTAAAGTAAACTTCGGATCAGGTTTCTGGGCTAGTAATGGCATCAGCCACATATGCATAATTGTGAGCGAACCTGTATACCAAAACTTTCTATGTGGAGTGACGCTTTTGCTCCATCTTGTGACATTATCATCCAGAAATAAATATTCGTGATTGGGCAAGTTGGTCCCTTTGCTAAAGAGCAAGTTGATCCTTGCTTCGTCTAGTCCTACAGTGCAAAATATGTACCTATGCTTTATTTCATTTGTTGATAATCGAAACAGGTGTTTTAATGAACTATAATAAGTAATTCTGTTTCTTTTATTTTTCTAGTCATACAGTGCCAAAGTGATACTGAAGTGTTGTTTTCTTCTGGTTATGTTGATGAAGTATCCGAGTCACAAGGAAAGGATTCAGATTTGTTATTCTAAAGTCATAATCTGAAGTCGAGAATACTCTTATATTTCTGTTTTTATTCTGGTAGAGTGATACAAGTACAAACGTATGTCTTTTTTTGTTCTCTCTGTCTCTCTGTCTCTCTCTGTCTCTCTGTCTCTCTGTCTCTCTGTCTCTGTCTCTGTCTCTGTCTCTCTCTCTCTCTCTCTCTCTCTCTCTCTCTCTCTCTCTGCTGGAAGGTAGTATACGCTAGTTCCTTTGTTGTTTTCTGTTTGTTGTTTTTTGTTTTTTGTTTTGTTTCTTCGTTGAGCTATAAAAACCGGGTTGGATTGTGTTTTTACTTATTTATGCAAGAGGTGTATAGATATGAGCTGAGTGTTCATATTTTATATCGTTTGTTTTTTTCACTCAAATGGAACATGATTTCACTCCCCCCCATGGTTACCCAGCTGTTCATTGTAAGTACAACACTATTTACTCTTATATCTCTATAGATCCCTACGCATGGACTTTCCCCAACATTTGCCAGACTTTTGATTAGGAGCCAATAGTTTTTGAACTTATCTAAATCGTCACAAAATCTTATATTTTGTCGGTCACGATTTCGCACATGATCTTTGGGGTTCCATCTTGTGAGACATGACGTCCAACAGTTGTCGGATATTCTTGCAATATGACAGCCTCTCTGCCATTTGAATGTTGTCATCGTCCTTTTCGCAGAGAACCCACACGACCTCCAACTGATGCTAGATGAACTAAACGAAGAAAGCAAAAAAGTAGGCCAACACATGAACTTCAGTAAAAAAAAAAAATCATGTGCAACAATCACATCAATAATAAGGACATAACTGTCAAAATTGAAGATGCAAAACTGGGGGAAGTAGAACACTACATCTACCTAGGACAACGAATCTCTATGAAACTCACAAAAGAAGAAGAAATCAAACAGAGAATCACTCTAAGATAGCAAGCCTTCGGCAGAGAAAGCTCAACCTACAAAAACAATAATTCTAAAAAGAAGAGTATACAACCAATGCATTCTCCCGATAGTCACTTATGGAGCTGCAATATGGAACCTAACCAAAAGACGGATCCGCAAACTGAGAAGCATGCAATGTGTGCATGAGAGAATCATGCTCAACCTCACATGGAGAGATCATAAGACAGCACAGTACATCAGGGAGAAAACGGGAGTCTGAACCATCATAGATTCTACAGAAAAGCTTAAATGGCAATGTGCAGGTCATGTTGCAAGAATGGCAGACACCCGATGGACATAACAACTCACAACATGGATCCCCAGAGATCACATGCGAAACCGAGGCCGACAGAATACAAGATGGAGAGATGAACTAAACAAATCTAAAAATACTGGCTCCGTGACGCCCCCGATAGAGAATTGTGGCAGATCCTGGGGAAGGTCTATGTCCAACGACGGACGTTAAAAGACTGACGATGATGATGATGATGATGATGATGATGATGATGATGATGATGATGATGATGATGATGATGATATTCCTGGTCCCCATTTGTTCTCTTACGTAATGCGCTGTCTTGTGATCTCTTCATGTGATGTTGGGCATGATCATTTCCGTTGTGTTGCATGATTCTAAGTATGAGGGTCAATCGTTTGGTTGAGTTCCACATTTCAACTCCACAGATGACGATCGGAAAGATGCATTGGTTGTAAACTCTTCTTTTAAAAACCGATGGGATTTTCTTACTCCTAAAGGTTCGGCTTGCTCTGCTGAGAGCCTGACAATCTGGAGCCATTCTTTGCTTTATTTTTTCTCCTTTTGATAGTTACGTGGAGATTCATTGTCCCAAGTTGACGTAGTCGTCTACTTCCTCTAGATCTGCATTTTCGATTCGGATCGATGCGTCTTTGTCCTCAACGAATTTGTTGCACATGATAATTTTTTTAATGTAATATGGAGAGCAAATTTCTCCATTCAATTTGTCTAAAATTCTGATGCCTTTATTTCGGAAGACCATTTTGAGGCGAGTTGTTGAGATTTTGGGTGAACTGGTATTATCCGTAACTTTGTGCTGCACAAAGCTGAATGGGTGTAAACATGGGAAGGTTATGTTTATGTTGCTCCATCCTCCGAGTGTCTTGAAAATCAACTTCCTGGTTGTAAATCCGAGCTCGAACACAAACAAATGCACAACTACCTCGGCTATAAAACAGTTTTTATTTCATTAATGATAATTGGCAAGACTGATGCTAACTTCCAACAACAACAACAACAACAACAACTGCCATACTATGATGGCTTTTCCTTGCTGTTTATATATATATATATATATATATATATATATATATATATATATATATCACACGTAAGTCTCCTGTGATAATAGATGCGTTCTGAGAAAGATCAATGAGTCTGTAGCCTGAATACCTGAATTTAGATCTGAAATGTTCACTGTATAATGCTCGATATATGTGATTAATATCCACCACTGAATTAAGTGCATTGGCAAGGAATGGGAATATCATGAGAAATGAATATTTGTTGTGTAAAATAAATGCTTCTTTCATCTTTGGGCTGCAGACTCGTTTACGTACTTACGTATATATGCATGCATTCAGCGCTTATACAAATACATAGAAATAAACAAGTCACACCAATGAACGGAATTTTGCATCGACAAAGTCACATGTGCTGAAACATCCACATGCACCCACGGATGTACACAGGCTCACAGACCCTCGGATACCAACACATGCTATTACACACTGACATACATACACACTCATTCACGCACCTATACCCATGTACATATAGAACGAGGGGTAATTTGAAGAAAGAAAGGAAGGAAAGGAGGAAGAACAGTAAAAGATAAGAGGGAAGATTTATGAGGAAAGTTAAAAAGCCGGAAAAGGAGGAATCGCAGGAAGAATTAATTTCGTTTTATCGCCATTTTGAAGGAAGAAGCAAAGCCTGGTAAATGTTAAATCACACAACTATATATATATATGTGTGTGTGTGTGTGTGTGTGTGTATGTATGTGTAGGATAAATCTTCAAAAGTAGAATCAAGTTTGGTGAGAGATCTTGAAACACGCTCAAAACCTCAAAAGTTAACCGCGCACACCAATGAATGACCCAATGCGAATGAATGGGTACGACAAACTTGTTTGAATTCCAGGTCATGTTTATACACTTGTCGAGCAAATATTTCCTCATAAAGTATTTTTAGGCAGTATCGAAATAAAATTGTATTCAAAACTTACGTAAAAAAACGAAATATGAGGAAAACTGAAGCCGAAGACATTATGATCGATGTTTCATCATGATGATTGGAAATCGTAACGCAACAACGATTTCACTTAGTGTTGCTATGAGATCTAATATGTATGTACACATATTCATCCGCCTATTCGACTATCACAATATACGTACCTTGATAATAACAGCGCATATTTCCCAGCATAAGTGTTTACTTTACTAGATAAGTGTTTATAAAATTGCAGATAAACACGGAACACAAGATATTTCATATGCGAAAATTCTGCACACACAGAGACACACAGAGACACACACACACACACACAGACATATATATATATATATATATATATATATATATATATATATATATATATATATCGATCGATTGAATACATGTTTTATCAACTCTAAGCATTTAACATTGTAGGAATATACATTGTTATATATGACGTATATATTGCATATATATGTGTGTGTGTATGTGTGTGTGTGTGTATACCTATACGTATAAACTCGTAGAAAGTATATCTATATCTATCTATCTATCTATATATGTGTGTGTGTGTGTATGTGTGTGTGTGTGTGTGCGTGTCTGCGTATGTGTGTGCGTATGATTTATCTTCAAACTTATTGAAATTTCAAAAGTTTTCGACTTCAATTTATCAAAAGTTTTCAAAGGTCGTGACAAATTGTCCAAGAAAACTATATAAAAACCGAAAGTTTTTAATCAATTTCGAAGTGAGCACATTTGTACACACACACATACACGAGTGTGTGTGTGCATATTTGTGTGTACGGATCTTCCATGTATATAATACATATGCTTACGAGTGTGAGTATATGTTCGTTTAATATACATAAAATAAACGTCTTTAGCAAATATCATACGTGTTTTGATAGGCAGACCCACGGACTTCGCTTAAACATATACCGGAAACAGACACCTCACGGGAAAAAAAATTGATCTATGGCATTTGAAAATTTTCCAAAGTTTTCACAGGCAAAACACGTAGGTTTCAAAATGTTATAAAAAATCGAATATTCATTGGATTTTGATCGAATTTTCGGTACTTATATATCAAAAGATGAATTTGTTTTAACTGGATTCCATGAGTTCTACACATAAATTAAGATAGCACAATGGTAAAATAAATTCTGTTTACTTTTTTGAAAAAGCTGCTTCTACGCTTGCATTATTTAGAAATTTCAAAAATTGAAAAATAAAGTAAAATATTTCTCTCTCTGGCGAGTTTTTATGTTTATTTGTTCACTTATGCTCATGGCTATTTTTCGTAAAAAGAAAAACAACAATCACAGAGATATCTTTCAATTATTTCGATTGATTTCATTTTTTATTCCTATTGTTTTTTCATTCTATCACTTACTGCTGTGGATCAAAATTCAGGTCATTTCAACAAAGAAATCAGGAATTATTTTAAAAGGTATTTTCTAATCGCCGTTTTGATGTTGTTTTTGTTATTTTTTAATGAGACAATATTTTTATGGATGGCCTTAACTTTTTAAGTATTGCTAAAAATTCAGAGAGAAACTGTCGACCCAATTTTATTTATTCGTCTATTTTTTTCTTCCACTGCTTTAACCCCCATACGTGTCGTCTGCTATTCTTGACATGACCTTTCAATCACTAATCGATTTTCGATGATGCATTATATGAACCCCTACTGTTGAAATAAGCCATATTTCATCGTCTGTTTATGTGGCATGTGACGATATGTCACCATATATCAGCTGAGTAATGATGAAGCTAACTTCTGAAAATTAACTTTGGACCATTTTAAGCGTAAATTTTTTTCAATAGGTCTTTTTTATTTCAAATTTGCATTTTTTTTTTCAAAATTTAAACAAACTGTCGACAAAATAGTGTCAAAATGATTGATCGATCGATTAAAAAATATTTTAAAAGATTCTATGCTGTATTTAATGATTATTCTTTTTTTATTTATAATTTAGACTTTTCTCTTTCTAGCAAAAATAAGGAAAAAACTTACGAACACATTTTTTCTTTACGTTTCCAAATAGTGTCGTAAATGTCAAAAGTTATGCAGGTCTGCCAAGTTTATAAAGATACAAACACTTTTCTATATATGTGTGCGTAAACAAATGTTTAATTTTATTATGGCAGTCACGTATTTCTTTTCAGTCAAGCAAGAGTTATCTTCTCTTGCTGAGAACCTCTGCTTCAGATGTCGTCTGTAATTTGTTGGCTTATTTGTACAGAATAAATGTTCAGAATGTTTTCCTTTTATTTTAGAAAAATTGAAGTACTAAAAACATAGAGAAGAAAAGTTATTTGAACGCTAGATGTATTTTTCCAGACTCTGAATAGATCACAGGATATATTTTGTTCTAGAGACAGATGGTTTATGCAGTAGACCTACTTATGTTTGTTAGGTAAGGAGATTCTGTGCACATAATAACACAAATCATTTCCCTACTTACTAAGGGGAAATCCAAAGAGCATTATATTTTCTGAACCAAATAAGAAAGAGATGATTTCATGATTATATGAAATTTAGTAGTAGTAGTAGTAGTAGTAGTAGTAGTAGTAGTAGGCAGATATATTAACAAATGTTTAATTGCGAGAATAGATGTGTACATGATTATACAAAATTTAGTAGTAGTAGTAGTAATAGTAATAGTAGTAGTAGTAGTAGTAGTAGTATGCAAATATATCAGGTTGCTTATATTGGGAGAAGCACTCAATCAGAGATGAGATAAAGGAGTTAGAAATAAAGTGTCACCCCCAAATGAGTACACCCCCAACCATATATTTTAGAGAAAAATAATTTTCTGCTAAACCAAATATAGCATGATCTCGTGATTTCTTGCTCACAGTTGCACAATCAAAACAAATGTTATCAGGTATTATTTATGACCAAACCTTAACATATTGAAACATGTTGTTTCCAAAAATGAGTACACCTGTACGAAATGATATTTCTGGCATTACTTTCATGTCTCTTGAAGCAACTCCCACAAGATTTTTTTCAAATACTCTATTTTTTGTTTTTTGCCCCTTACTGTTAGCAAGAAAACGGGTATTTTACTAGTATATATATATATACAGTTTCAGGGATCCCCTGGCGTTGCCGGGGGGAAAATTACTTGATAACCAAAAGGAAAAATATGTTCTTTGATACATTTCTTCTTACTCATCACGACCAACTTATGCTTGTTGGATAAAGAGATTTTAGTTACATACTCTATGCACAAATGAAGACACGTAGTTGTAATGCAAGAAATATTCTGATGCACAAAAATATGATGTTATTGCTTAGTCTGACAGGAGTTGTGGATCCCCCACGTTGGGAGAAGGTCCTTCACGCCTTGTTACAATTTCCAGAAATTATCCGGGATGACCCATACTGACCCCAGCATCAACCTTACATTTTTTATAACTTTTGCCGTGTATAGATGTACAAAAGTATTCAAAAGTTCTGCATACTATGTGCAATATTGTGAGCAACAATTTGAAAATTTGCAACAAATGATATCTAGTGACCTCGAATGGCCCCGATGACAGAATCAAATTTATAAATACTTTGATTCAGAAAGATTCTTCCCCTAACTTCGAAAAATGGCCAGAATTGACCCATACTGACCTCAGGTGACCTTAAATGAATTCTGAAGTCAATATCGCATAGCCTTCGACTTTCACCCCGATGCCAAATTTCAGTTACATATGTGCGAAATTATTGCAAAAAACTTAGAAAACTGAGTCGAAATGCTGACCGTAGATGACCTCAAAGATCAATCTCGCGGAACCTGTTACCTTCCTCGTGAGAATATAAACCCATATGCTCAATTTCAGCGCTTAGGTGGCCCACAACTCTGAAAATAGGTTAGAAATTACCAGAAATGATCTCTGATGGGCTCTAATGACATCAGGGGTCAACTTTGCATTCAGTTTCAAATGTGCTAAAGTCTGGCAAAAAACTTGGGAAAATGTTTTAAAATGAGTTGAAATGACCTCTGGTGATCTTGAATGACACCAGGAGGAAGTTTCAGTATTTGGAAATTGGCTGGAAATGACCAAGAAATGACCTCTGGGACCTCGAATTGCCTCCGAGCTCAACCTCACTTAGCCTATATTTCAGGGTGACATCTCAGTCTACATACAGAATATAGATCAGCCTTGTAAAAGATACTCAAATATTAGTACATACACAATGTATGTGTGTGTTTGAGTCAGAGAGAGAGAAAGAGAGAGAAAGAGATGTCACCTATCTCTTCTCTTTCTGTCAAGATCTGCTCGGTTAGAGAATAAATTTCAATTTTGCCTTAATGGACATCATGTTTTAAACAATGACTGAACAAGCTCCCTGTCAGAATGCTGACGTAACACAATCTTCCTACTCTTTATAGTAGTACTATAATGTATTTGCAGGACATACGATGCTTATGGCATTCAAATCACTATTCTTTTTCCTTTTTTATGCTGCCTCTCTCTTGCGATTCATTGTTAAGCTAAAATTTGGAAATTAGTTGATAAAAATTTAATTTACCCGTAAAATTGCCCAAGAATACCTGGTAACTTTTCAGAACTAATATTACTCGGATTGATTTGAAGAACCAATCTCCTTTTACATTGTTAATTGTTGACTGCGATGTAAAATAGTAACTACCCGTGAGGTTCCAAATTTTTTACGATCTTTATGATTCACATATTTTCATACGAATAAATAAGGGGACAATGGCAATGTTTATCTGACCAAGAACGTTATACGTTCATAAATTTCGTTCTTTGGTGTCCTTCTGACAAATATATTCTGCTTCAACAGATATCTATATGAATGATATTAGAGGACTTTTTCAGTGGATCATTTCTGTAAGAAGACTTTTAACAGCAAAGAAAGAAACACTAGACAGCACTTACAGAGTGCATATCATTATCAGGGAAAATGTCATCGAAATACATTCATGACCTTTAGAGATACCGTGTGGACAAGCATGAACATTAGTGATATTATGTGTTGTGTACATATAACTACGGCATAATGGATGTAACTGTGCATGAATCCGCCCCTAAATTTAATCACCCCTTCTGTAGCCTATTGTCAACCCTTCTTCAAACCTTTATAGAAGACTTTTGGAGATATCGTATGGACAATCATAAGCATTTACCAGAACATTGAAAAAATTGGAAAATATCTCTCAATCAAAAAAGAATTCCTTGATCTGCCCCCAAATTAAACCATTTCTTCCTTGTTCTATTGCCCAAGATTACACTTTGAAATTCATTGAATGCTTTTGGAGATATCTTGCAGATAGAAAGATAGAAAGACAGACTGACGAATATCTATGTACCAACTAACAAAGTATAGGCTAACAACTGACATTCAACTCGAAAAACAACACAAGCACATATACATCACCCTTTTAAGGAAAGGAGTCTCACCCACTATCAACCAAAAAGACTAAATAAAAACAACACAACTACTTCCAACCTACCGTATATATACCAACACCTATCCATTAAATTCTAGACACCACCACCACCTCTCCATCCAATAATAGAAATAACAAAAACCATCTTTCCCTGAGAAATGACCTTTCTAGCCAATTTCTGCCTTTCTTATCTGCAACAATCCGAACACCCACAGAGACAGGGAAAAATACACCCCTGGCCCTAACTCTCATAGACCCATCTCATTCCAAACCAAAAGTTACCCTCATTTACACAGATACAAACACATCCCTCCGCTCCTGCTAAACAACCAAACGAAGAAATAATTGCACTCTCCTCTTCAGCATCGAACACGTAAAGAGCATATTTTCTCAGTGAACCGCCGAAAATATATTTTTTTATCTGAAAAAGATGGCTGGCCCCGTCGAGAAGCATTGAAATACGCACACTGAATAATGATAAAAAAAATTGAGATGTGACACTTATCTCTTGAGTTTTTTCTTCACCTCCAAATGGTCATTTTCATCTACCTGTCAAAAGTCTCGTTGGTAGTAAGAAACATACATCTTTGAGATAGCATTTAACAATATGACGTAGTCCCAACATCTGCTTAGTGGTCACCCAGGAGATATGACGGAATGGATGGTACCAAGTATAAGCACAAAAATGTACTTTCTACCAATATTCGAAGAGAACTAAAATCAACCCAGTATGTATTATTGAGCAGTATCTTTTTTCCTAGCCATTCCTCTTTTGAAAACAGGAGTATGCATATTATGGTGCATTTGAAGCGTTCTGTTCCTTACAAAGAATAATCATGCCACTACATCAATATATTTTCGTCTATTCAGTGTTGAAATCTTCTGGAAATAGACGAAAAAATATTAATGCAGTAGCACTAGATACTTATTTTAGTGATATGTACCCACATGTAACTAAACTTAGTAAAAAAAAGATTGTTCAATTTTGCTGCAGCATAAATATTTTTTTCATTCAGTGTTAAAATATTCTTGTTCAGTTCGCACAATTATTTTAACACATTGTGCAGGTACGCATTTTCTTATATATATATATATATATATATATATATATATATATATATATATATATATATATTCAGAGAAGGCCATCGTATTTGAATAATGTCGATGTTCTATTGCCGTGTTTGGGTTGTGGTTAGGGATAGGATTTAAATTCTTGTTAAAAAACATGTTTTATTGTCGCGTTGGGATCAGATTGCTCTTTGAAAAGTACTGCTCCTGATAAATTTACAGCTGCAGATTTCCTACGACGGACGGAAAATAAGAGCCCAGTTAAGCATTGCGTTGTAAAAAATCCAACCCATTAAAAACATTTCTTGCAACTGACAAATTTTTTGGAAGTTGTAAAGATTTATTATTTCTATAAAAGAAATTTTTTAAACTTTCTCTGTCAGAGCTTGATCTCTGTCCGCCGACGCCACGTTCTGCAACTCTAAACACTGGACTATCAGTGCTACCAAGTATAAATTAATCTTTAAACATATACTTACAATTTAGACGTTTTGGCCTTAAATTGGCTCTTACTCAACTCGAAGGTCAGTGCTACCTATCCTATAGTAATCCTGGTTGAAGTTATCTTTTCAAACAAATTTGCAGCCAATAGAGCGAAATTGTTTCGGAACACAAAAGACAAGTACATGAACGCGTTCATAATTTCTCATAAATATAATCGATCTACATACATACGTTGAACAATATATATATATATATATATATATATATATATATATATATATATTTAAAGTTGTTTATATATATAAATAAAAAGGGAGTGCCGAAGGTGAGTGCTTCCTCTGGCAGTCAGACTTTTTCCTGTAACCATTGCAGAAAGACCAACATCTCCAACATATGCATGGCAGGTCAACTGAAGGCCTCCAACAGACCTGGGAAACCTTCCCAAATCTCTGTCTGCCATAAAATAACACATCTATGTAAATTCAATTTTTTTCACCTCTTTATTTCATCATCATCATCATCATCGTCGTCGTCGTCATCATCATCATCATCATCATCATCATCATTCTCTTGACGTCCGTCGTTGGACATAGACCTTCCTCAGCATCAAAAAATATCCGATTCATTCAGTACATTTGAATGCCTATCCAGGCATACTTTTCAACAATTTCATTTATTTCATTGGTGTTCTGAGCTTAATCTTCTCTTGGAAACATACAACTGTGGCCTTGTGCCAGACTGAGTTAATATTTAGTAAATAACAATTTGGCTTTCCTTGTAGACAAATATATTTTCCACCGAAGATAGTGGTCGGTGTTCCATCGCAAGTAAAAGCCAGGATTTTTAATGTTGATTTTCTTGGCAGGAAGGAGCTCCCCACTTGGAAACTTGGCATGACACAATCTTTCCGGCCCCATTTTACATAATTTAGCCCTATGCAGTCCAAATGTTAGGAATTTTTTTTTGTCAAGTCAGAAACGACATTGGTATTTTTTCAACTTGAACTAAAATGAGTAAGAAAAATGATCTCCTTTTTGGGGGCAAAGTTTTCCTTCTCCGAAGTTTATGCTGTAATGATCCTAGGAGCGAGTCCGTCTCTGTATAGACAACTCCTATTGGATAATAAACAATCAGTGATAATTTTCTTTGCATGCGTCAGCTTGGTGATGGTTGCAAGTCTGGTCGAAACCAGGACTAAATTCTTACAAGTTTTTTGTGGATGCAACTCTATCGAAAGGATACCTCTACTTGATTAAAGCAGCGTAAATGGTACCTTGGGTAGTTTGCCCAAATGAAGAGTTTTACGCTCTTTTCCCATACTTGAAATCGAAGCTGAACATTCTGCGTGTTAGTCGGGTGCGCTAAACCCTCACACTATCTGTGCGACTTAATAACGAGGGTTGATTATATATTGTAACCTAAAGTTAGGTTTAGGGTTCTGGTGTATCAGTCAGTCAGTGCAAAGGTTTGTTTGTGCTAGGACTTGTTGAAAATTTTTTACTCACATTGATTTAGCAAACAAAATGCTGTGAGCTTTAATAGTTATAATCAAAATACCTCCAAATGCTATCAATTAGGTCTTAGTGTTCTTAGAATTTCAAGGGTGATCATTTTTATTCAATGTGGATATTCAAGATAATTGAATTAAAATTTGATATTATTATAAGAAAAAATAATCATAGCAGTAATTGAATCAAAGATCAGACATAATTATACTCAGACGATAATAATCAGACTATTATTTGTTCTGACTGTCGTAATAATATACCATCAATAAAATTATTTTTAATATCAGCATAATCTTTATCATTATCACGATAATTGTTACCATCAGTTTATAAAATACTTTATAAACAGCTATCGTTTCCATTATCCTTTGAGAGATGCGTGTGAAAATAGCAAAAACAATATTGACAATCATTGAAAAAGATTACGCGAAACAGATATAAAAATACAGGAATTTTTATCAATACAAAATATTTTGTGATGAGTGTTTCTTGTTCTACAAATATTCAGAATTTATTCCCAGCTTTCTTTCTCTTGTTCATAATAATCTAATTTTATTGTGTGTAGCCTCAGAGATGTAGCTATGCAATTGGGGGCCGGGGGCCTTGAAGGGCCTCCCTCTAACAGTTAGTGAGATTTTATAGAAGAAATAGAAAATTCATAAAAAAACTAGGCATTCACCCACATTTAATTGGTGAAAAACAACCCCAACGGCTGAATTATTACCTCTGCAATTCGGTCTTTCCGTCTGTCTGTCGGTCTGTCAGTCCACAAAGTATCGCCAAAAGTACTCTACGAATTTCAATGAAATTTCGTTGAACGACGGGCAATGGGCCATGAAAGAAGTGCACAGTTACTTCCCCTGACAATGGCGTTGGCAGACGTATGTATCCTCTTGGGCCTTTTTAATTATTTATGCAATTCATGTATGTACAAATGTACTCGTATCCTTGTGTAATGTCAGTAGAAATGCAGTAGAGGAACGACTATTTAAAAAGCTTTATGGATTCTATCTTTGGTCTGGGGGCGTGTTTAAATAGTCATCTTCAATTTGTTGCTGACGACTGGAGATCTTCTCACATTTCCCGTACTCTCCTCAGTATTTGCGCAGATACCAATAGCGTTGTGGTGTGCATGGTCTCAATCTTTCTTCTCATCTCAATACGTCTACCATTACCGATACAATAATTCTATTGAACTCCAACTACTTGAAACATTTGCAAGCGTCTTTGAGGCCATTTCAAGCTGCATATTTATACTAATGTTCTAGAGTCTTTACAGTCATCACGAAATGACCTGATCATATAAGGCAGGGAACGAGAGGATATATTCGGAATATATCTTAGCAACAACTCTGCTCTTACTAGCGAATAATAATACCATCTTTTTGGAAGAGTATATTAGGTTGGGGTCACATAAAACAATTCTATTGCATTATTACCTTTTATTGGCAATAAGGTTCCAACGATCAAACTCTTTTGAGAAAGTTTGATCCCCGGCAAACGCCCTTGGTCCTGGTATATATTCTTTTCATTTTCTCTCAGCCTTACTTTTTAATCGACTGGGACAGATATTGCCACTATTGCTACAATTAAATATGAATTTTTGGCGCAGATTGGGTTTTTGGTATGCAACCTCTTTTTATTTCTTTTTTACTTCTGGGTAATAAGGATTATTTTCTGATTGATTATGTCTAGAAAAAGTATAGAAAATGTAAATTATTCTCTTCAAATTTTGCTTTTGCGACTAGGACAGTCATTACATAGAATCTACTGATTTCCATTCGGACAACGGACGACATTGCCCATTTTCAATCACATAAAGCAAAAAAAAACAATTACATACGAATATCACTATCCTGGCCACAAAAGCAATGTTTGAAGAGAATAATATCCTGTTTCTATACATTTTACAAACAAGCAATCAGGAAATAGCACTCACTACCCAGAAAAAAACAATCGAGTTGTATGATATCTTTCTGAATGCCCACGTCTCAGAGTAATTTTCTTTTCTCATTCTCAAGAACAATTTCTGGTTTGTGCTCATATCCTTTGTTTGTATGACCGAACTAAAGTCGCCTATAAAATCCCCAATGAATAACTCTAACAAAGATAGAAAGGCGAGAATCGCTCTAATCCGATCAATGGAAGTGTCAGGTGGACCCGTAAGTACCAATTCTTTTCACGGGAAAGTTTAAAGCCTTGATATTATGTCGAGGTTCAATCAGTACACGACTCCAACGAATTTGGAATGTCACTCATAAAGTCTACTGATATCGCTTTAGCGAGGCATATGATTAATGATAAACTCTTGATAATTCATCTATTTTTAAATTGAATGATTTTAATTACTTGTGGCCTAATGAGTACGCTTCGCTCTTCAGTGATCGTGTCTTCATTTTCAATTCCGTTCCTGTTTTATTGCAAGATCCTAATATTTTTTGCATCAATATTTCGCTTATTGTGTGTATTAGATGTGCTCACGCATGCGTGTGTATCTATAGATGAAGAGATGAGCGAGAGAAAGATAGACGCAGTGAAAGATAAATTAGACGGATAGATTGCAGGGTCGTTATGAACTAAGTTGTTTCATCCTATAAATTCCCATTCGCCCTGTCTGGAATTCAATTATCATAATGGATGCATTTATCCACATCCTGTTTTCCAGAAATAATTAAATGCAAACACTTTTTAGATATTGCTATCAATATAATGTATTCCTATGTCTTTGCGATGTTGATTAGCAAGTCCAGTTCTACGACTTCTGTGACAGCAAGCTCTCTGTCACTGACATACCTTGTTTATCAAATTTAACTGAATTATTTGAGGCAAAATCACATGTCTGTGCTAAGATCCAGGTACTCTGATGTAATCTTCTTTCGGGTGTCTGACCATCAAATGTTTTTTAAAAAAAGACTGTTTAGTTTGAACTTACAGGTGAATCAATCAGTTTGAATCGTGTTTTTGAATCATCAATCAAAACTGTCAGCACCTTCAGTTTTTAAGTTGGTCAGGCTGACTGGTTCACTATGCATCTTGCAAAAGGTCGCACCAGTGGAGCTAGATGGCTGAAACTTTAAACTTTTAATTCAACTCTAAAAAAAACTATTTTTGTTTGTTTTCCAATCCTCGAAATGAGTTTTTAGTGGGGGTCCAATTTACCATATGTTTTTGAATTTTGGCTTTTTTTAGTTATTATTGCCCAGCAAAAAGTGAAAGAATTGCTTTTGCCAGTTATTACCAAGTTCAGTTCTACGACTTCTTTAATAGCAAGGTCTCTGTCACTGACATACTTCGTTTCTCAAGTGTAACTGAATTTATTCGTTTATCAACCTTTTCTCCATTTTTAATTGATCGCCCTCACGTTAGCATAATACCAAAAAAGGTTTCTATTTAGTGACAAAACAAATTTATTCTTTTTTTGCGTGGGGGAATGCAAATCTTTGTTACAAATTTTTCTTGTGGATTGCAACATTTAAAGAAAGAAACAAGTTGCGAACAAATGAACAAAGGAGGAAAAGAAAGGAAGCTAGAGTGAATGATAGAAGACAGAGTTATAACGAGATAAGCAGGGAATGAAAAATAGAAAGAGAAAAGGAAATATACAACGAAGAAAAGAAGGAAGGAAAATGATCCGTAGAAATAGCATGTAGCTCAGTTGGACGAAAACGGATGATAAAATAAAACTTAAGGTGGAGAATAAATAGCAAGAAAAAATATTTGCAATTGTCAGAAAGGTGAAAAAAATTTAAAAGTTTTAAAAAATTTATCTTTAAATTTGGCCACGGAATGGAGACTCGGAAAAAACCCTCTCCAGAGAAGAAATTAATGAAAAATATTGTCAGAGGATGTAAAATATACTTGGCTTTTTTTAAATCAATAAAAAATAGAGAGAACAGGATTGGTTTGTCCCTCGACAGAAACCGTCTTGTGACATCTTTTGACAGCATGTCGTGTTAGGGGTGATCCATTGAAGAATTTGCAAGAGGGGTGTTCAGTGAATAAACTGCTTTTCTCGCCTTTTGTTGAGCTGTGATCACTAAAGAAGTTCAAATTTTTAAAAAAGGCAAGCATGAACGTTGCTGGACACAAATTATTTGGCATAAATTTGTATTGTAAATTGAATCTCCAGCAAAAGCTTATTGGTGTAATTTTCAACAAAAAAAGTTTTTTGACACATGATAAAGAGTAGATGTTTGATATTTCAGCCCTCTAGCTCCATTGGTGTGGCCTGCAGGTGCAACACCTACATGCATACATACATTGCAAGCAGGCCAGACTCAAAATATGTTGACAGTTTTTGTGGCAGTTTTTGTTGCCAGTCTCTAATATTATTCAAAAAAAAAAAAAAAGGAAGAAAGAAAGAATGGGCGTGGTGGGTTATTTCAATGTCGCCTCAATGAATGAAAAAATCTCAACGCCAAATCCAACCAGAATATAATATCAGGCCCCAATCGATAAGTTTTCCTGTTATTTGATGTATATGTTTAGTTCACAAATCTTCGCTCAACGCTGAGTCTTTATTCAAAATGGGAGAAAAGTGTCGCATTTTCCAAATGGCACCATTAAAATGACGCATGAACAAGAACAGTAAATATCGATTGGAAAGGGCTTTCAAAAATCGATACTCTGGGAAAATCTATCGAATCTTATTTCTATAATAATTAGACATTTTTCAACATAACTTCAAATTTCTCTCTTTTTTCCTCTCTCGTTATTTCCAGCAGATTTGTCATTAACACTTTTATTATTCAAAGCGTTGTGATCTTCCTGGTCTCATTTTCTTGATCATCAGCGTATCATTGTCAGCATCTGAATAATCATTTTCAACAATATTATAATACACTTCATACTGTTTTTTTTATTCTTCCTCTTATCGGTAACAATGATGGCAATTTCAGATATTGTTTAATGTACATAAAGAAACAAGGAGAATAATAAAATATATCATAAAGAAAATAAAAGGAACCCATCATAATAGCCCAAATCTATCTGGAACTATCAACTAGGAAATATGATCTAAAGAAAGGAAACTACTTGTGAAAGAATAATCGAAAAATTCAATTGATGGTATAAACGGAGACATTATCTGAAGACAAATATTTATCCTTCGCCGAGGACACGCAGCTAACTCATCTCCAAATTGTGATTGTGAAATATCTACTTGTGAAAACAAAGAACAAATTGAGTACGGAAAGGAATAACGCCAGAAGAAAAATCGATGCCATCACTTGGAATTGTGGGCAAAAAGAAAGTAAAATTCGAAAAACAGATTCAATGAATAATTAAGATATGTTGAAATGATCATCAAAATCGATAAATGGCAATATATGATGGTAAAAGAAAAAAGTAGATGTTGAAGAACTTTCAAATCCATTCACAATACAAAATCTCATTTTCAAAATAATGGGGATAAATTTTACAAGCTGATAAACGAAAAGAAAACTTGAACGGAAAACCATTAGAAATGGATTAGAAATTGAACATAGCATAGAAATTTACATGCATGTCTCACAAACATCCTGCATCAAACCAACAACAGGAATATGCAAGATGAGATACTTAAGTTTTGGCTCAAAAAAATTCCCAAAAGACTCGCATAGCAACTAAATCAATGTTTATTTGAAGAAAAGAAAAAGAATGTATGATGAAGGTCTGTTTCTGTCTTTATAGACAATGGAACGACATTAGCGACCTCTCCAGGACTTGAGTCGAGGCTAAATGGAGATCCCGGGATGTCCAATCGACTTACTCCCTTTACTGCTTTGCAGATGTAGTTCAAAGGAAGTAGAATGCGAATGTTTGATATCAACTTTGCTACAGGAGCAACTGGAAGGGCGGCAAAGTTGGCAGTGAAATGCTTTAAGAGAGTTCCAATACCTAGTTTTTAATCAGAGTTGTATGACAATAAGGAAAACAGTCTCGATTCAGAAAGATGTTGTAAAATACAGAATTAGAAGCAATTTCAAGGCATTAACTTGCCTACTCCTTCGCTTAGATTATTCGCTTTTAAGAGCCGTAATGACCCAAAAGAATGAAAATGACAATAAAAGGGATAAAAACATAGTGATGGAATCGGTTGGTTATAGAAAAGATTATTGCATGATCTCCAAAACTTAGATACTTGGATGCATAAAACGTAGATAAAATGGTGTAACAAATACAGACACTATATATATTTATATAAGTATATAATGTTTTAAGAAAGATTCAAATTCACAGACAAAACTAGAGACACCGATCTATGCTGTTACGATAGGGCATAGGTATAAAATTAGAAATAGAAAAAATGCGTGCTGATTGTCACATACTAGGAGAAACAGATGTCAGCAGAAAGACTCAAATTACAGAGCAATAATGTAATCGGAACCTTGAATGCAAATGTACAAAACCTTACAAATATTAGGAGGCTATTCGATAGGCAGAGGGAATTAAAAGGAAAATAACGATAGCCTAAAGAACATGAAAAATTCTGGAAGTAAATTAAATTGCAGAAGTCTTATCAAAGCAATGATCGAAAGGGTCATTCCAAATCAGACATCATCATCATTATCCTCTTAGTACGCGTCGTTCGACATAATCCTTCCTCAATATTCGCCAGACACATCCATCGTGTGCATTGCAGAACCAATACTTTCTAAATTTGTCTAGATAGTCTAATTTTTTGCTAACTACAGTTTTGCATATGATTTCTGAGGATCCACGTTGTGAGTCGAGATGACCAGCGGTTGTCTGCTACTCTTGCAACATGATCAGCCCATTAAAACTTGCGTTTTCTTATCTGTTTCTATAATATCTCTGACCCCTGTTTGTTTTCTAATATATTCTGCTGTCTTGTGATCTCTCCCTGTGATGTTGAGCACGATTCTCTCCTGTGCACGTTGTATGGTTTGCAGTTTGATGACCAATCGTTTAGTACGGTTCCATATTCCAGCTCCATAGGTGACTATCAAGAGAATGCATTGGTTTAGGAACCTTCTTTTAAAATCTAATAAGATTGTCTTGTTCTCAGAGGTTGAGCTTGGTCTATCGAAGGTTTGCCAACCTAGAGTAATTCTTTGCTTGATTTCTTCTAAGAAATTACTGACAATACGTATAACATTAAACATTTGGGGTCATTTTGGTCTTACATACAGAGAAAATGGAACAGAACAGCCCGTTTAGACTCGGCTATAAATGGACTGAAAGCATTCAGAGAAGGGAGTAGTGAAACGATAATGATGGCAGCAGAAACCTGTTCTATAGCTGGGAGAGGAAAATAAATAAAGAATCGGAGGAGAAATAAGATTTAAATATGAAAAAAGGGGTATTTGGAAAATTTTGGAATATAGAAATAAGTGAATAGATAAGCTGGACATGGATGCGCCGAGGATACATCAAATGCAAAAATTACTCATTGGTAATAGAAGTACAAAACAAGAAATCAGAATAGATTACAAGCAAAAATGATAAAATGCAATAAAATACAAAGTGCCATCTGTGTTGGTAGAGAGAGAAAGAAAGAATCAGAGAAGCGAGACAGTGGAACATATTAGTGAATTCAGCAAACTGACTTGAAGTAGTACAAAGGCAGACGCGATAGGGTGGGGACAGTGATTCACAGGGAAATGTAAATACGACTTGGATTAGAACAAACAAAATGTGAGTGCAAAAACCAAAATTTGCCCTTCAGATTAAGAAAGGATACGCTGAGAGGTTGAAATACAAATGGATACCCTATCCAAACCAGAAGGCCAAGCCTAGTTGCATACAAGTGTAGGAAATTCTGTCACTTAGTAAATGTGACTGTTCCAGTAAACTCTACGGTAAGACTGACAAAGAGTATGAAAATAGATGACTATTAGGACCTTGCTCAAGTACTGCAAAAATCATGAAACTTAGAGGTGCCAGTCGTTCCCCAATTACCTGGAACGCTGAGAAGGGTCCCAAGGACCCTTGCAAAGAGATTGGAACAATAACAGATTTGATGAAGAATTAAGACAGTTTCAGACGACAATACTGGATTTCACTCAGATTCAATACTGACAATTAGTTGTGCAATGTTATACGTTACGGCCTCTCTCACTGAACCTCACTCCATTTAGTTTTATGAATACGAGGTGCTACCTGAAATACGATTTTGACTATGAAAGAAACAACTTATGATAACATAGTTCCCACTGTCTCCTTCGAACTCGTCCTCTTGGACATTCATACAGCTATCTCATAGAGAGTGTGACCCACAAAGAGTAGCGACAAAAGTTGAATTTGGTTTGTAATTGCAGTTCAAATTAGCCGAACATTACAATAGCACATCGTATATACAGATTGAAATAAATAGATATAAATTGACTAGAATAGAAAAAAGAATGGGTATCTCGACTGTATCTATTACTCCTTATTTATTGCTGAATTCGATTTTCTGTTCTCTTTTGCTGTTGTCAAACTTAGATGCAGGGTCAAACACTAGGCTCGACTTTTTTTCAACTGCAAAAACAATAACAATTATAATCCTCATCTGATTTAAAGGTGTAAACTATGTGTGTCACAGGTTGAACCAAACCTATATATAATATAATGTTAACATTTCTTTACCTTGATTTGAAATCGCAACGATGTAATCAGCAGACGTCTCTCTTACCGACTGAGCTAAACTGATGTTTATGTTACAAATACGTAAGGGCTTCTTTTATCCTATTGAGTATATTCGTTCTAAAAATGTATCTTTTATTATACATATAAAATATATAAAATACAGAAGCTGCAGTAATTATCTTCAGTCTAAATAGAAGGAGTAGAGTTTGACCCAGCAGCAGCCAGGATTGTTTCTCTTCGGACTTTCTCTCTCTCACTCTCACTCTCTCTCTCTCACTCTCTCTCTCTCACTCTCTCTCTCTCTCTCTGCCTCAAATTCTATTCTGTTCATAATTCACTTCTCTTTAGTTGCTCACTAATGGTTTTACACCCACAGCGCTTTCCTTTCCCAAATAATAAGTGCATTCAATCACATTTCATTAACACTTGGACAATGCGTTTTTACTTACGCTAGGATTTTTTTTTTTCATTTTTTCTCAAATTCCTTTCATCTTCCTCTTTTTTATTCATTTGAAAGAGGAAAACAAAATTAATGGACGTTTGAAATTGTAATTATTATTTCCTTTTCACGTTTTTCCAAATCTCTATTATCCAACTCATTTTTCTTTAATTTTCGTAATTTTAGTTTTATTTTAATTTTTGCCTAATTCTGAGTCGATTAACT
>OY735228.1:23007534-23112534 GCA_963457665.1 Thysanoteuthis rhombus
TATCAAGTTCCGATGACGTTATTCGATGTTAACTTTTGGATTCAAATCCTTTAGCTTCGATCACTAGGAATCCCAGCTAGTGTCACTCTTCTTGTTGGTGTTGAGTGATATTTTATCTTGTTCCAATATTATTTTTGCCAATATTAAAGATAATTGTCAAATCATTAAATCATATACCCATAGTCAGAAAAATCATTCCACTAATATCTCTATATACTATTTTAGGCATTGCTTCATCTATGATGGTAGCTCACAATATTTCAAAATAGAGTGTAAATGCACGGATGTATATTTACAATTATGTTCTTACTGATCAGTTCCTCAAAGTCATTGCGATTGACGAATGACTTGTTTTCTTTATTTTTCTCGTCTTTATATTTCTCTACGTTTTTTTAATGGTGTGTTTTTTTCTCGTTCATTTCCTTTTCCTTCCTGTGTATTGGGGTTGATGGTTAGGTGTTATATATATATATATATATATATATATATATATATATATATATATATATATATATATATATATATATATATATATATATATGAATGAATATATGAATGGGCATATGGGAGAATTAGCACGTCTAAGAATATATAAATTTAAAGTAAAATCTAAATAACGATAGAAGTTTTGTGTTTTTGGATTTGATTTTATTACATTCCGTTACGTTTTCTGGTTGTGATTTGAATTCATTGAAATTATTTTATCCATATTTTATTTGACATTCATTCATTCCTTTTTTTTTCTCTCTCTCACGCCATTGCTTTTCATTTTAACTTTTTATTTGATTTTCTTTCGCTCTTTTGTTGATTTCAGTTTATCTTATTTTTGTCTCTCATTTTTCTCGACATTCCCTGCTTAATTTTAACTTTGTTATTCTCTCTCGGTTTAGTTTTACAAAACCGGAAGATTTTACTATTTCTTCTTTTTTCTCTTTTTTGAAATTTTTTATTCAGTCAATTTTACAACATTTATTTCGTTTTTTTTTTACCCTCTTTAGTATTATTTGAACTCAACTCCTTCCTAGAATTTTACTTCGTTTTTATTTTTCAGAGCATGATGTCCCTGACCGAGTTTTTTTTTTTTTTAATATTTTATTCTGATCTTTCCACTTTTTATTTCTTTCCTGAGTTTTCAATATTACCAACGGACTATTGTCCCCTCTTAAGATTCCAATATCGATGTAATACAAAAAGCTTGTGACTGCAATCAAAATAACAAAAGACAGAAATTCTGAGAATAAAATAATTGGCGTGAGGCACCACTAGGATTTGAACCAAGAAATAACCACTAGAAATAACCTCTTCGATAAAGATCGAAAGAAAAAAATACCATACCTGAAATGACGGACATATTTGTCGTATTATCTAGCTGTATATCAGAAGAAAGATTGACTTTGCTATGCAAGTAAAAAAAATCGTTCCGATATTTATGTGTATTTTTCTAAATATGGGACCCCATCCTTATACATATGCTTCATGTCCAGCAGTAGCTTATAATAGAACCATATCTGCTTTGTACCCGTCTGCTGGAAGTTTCTGAGGGAAAAGAACGAATGGAAAATCGATAAAACGACTAAAACTTATGAATCTTCCTGCCTGACAAACTGAGCGAAATCGTAGCCGAAATAACATGAAAAAAACAACAACAAAAGAAACAAGCAAGGTTTTCCAAATCCAAAACTAGTATGAATTTTTCAAGGTGGTTTGAAGCGGGAGTTAGTTTATGACGTCACACTTCACCACAATTCATCAGTCCTCGGTAAGCTGACAAAAAAGAGAGACAAATGAGAAATAGAAGGAGTGAAAGCCCAGTATGAACTCAAAGGATAGTACGAGATGGGGGGTTCACAATGGACGACCTAAGTGCGCTGAAACATGTCTGGGACAGTCGCCAAACAACTTCTTTTGTTTAGATTTTTTTATTTGCTTGGATTTGCCTGATTATGGCCAAAAACAACATTTGTAGGGCAGTCAGTGGGGATTGAACTCAATGCCAATAGATTGAAAACCCAACACTCACAGCCATTACAGTCAGCCCATTTTACTCAGTGCTTCGTAATACATCACTTTTTGAAAAGTAATGTTTCCTTCTTCTAGCTCCAAGCATATTAATATCCTGATAATTTTTTTCTCTCCAAATAAAACAGTATAATCATTACTATATCTAAGAATATATAAATTTATAGCGTGAAAAATAGAAGAAACTTTAATGGAATTTTAAAAAGTTGTGTACGTCTGTAGTCTCAGGTTTCATGATTCGTATCCCAATCTTGCTGGCATTTTATTTTTTTTTTACCAATTCGTGCTTGTTTGGTGAATTAATTCAAATTTTCTAAACTTTTCATATAAGGATGTGCTGCCAAGGGATCATAAGAAAACTTCGTTGATAGAACGTGACTGATCTTAACCAAAGCAGAAATGAGATCGCGCGCGAACATGTGTACTAGTTAGAGTAACATTTCTTTGGATATTTTAAATTCATTTTTCTTCCTTATTCCATTTTTATCACCTTTTATTTAATATGCTTTTCATTTTTTGTATTTGATTTCTCCTTTCGATGAATTTATTCTAGATCAGCTACTGTTTTAATTTTACTTAATTTTTGTTTGACCTTTATGTACTTATTAGTTTTTGTGTGCTTCTCCGTTCTTTCATTCTTGTTTCTCGGTTATTTTCAAACACTCGTTTAATAAAACACGAATAAAAACTGAAGCACTATATTTGCTGGCTTCTAAATTCAAGTTTTACGATAAAATCAGTATTATTTTTATTTTGTTAACTTTAACATTATTCCCTTTCATTTACGTTCAATGTTTTATCATTACTTTGGTTTCATCATTTTATCATTTTGAGATTATTATTGATTTTATTGTTAATATTTTTATTATGTACCATTTCACAGTTGTTTTAATTTATTTCGATATTTATAACCATCTCATAATTACTATTTTGTTTATTATTATTCACTTTATCATTTGATTAAGTCTTGTATAATTTTGAGATATTTGTTTTCTTATTTATTTCGGCGTTTATTTCTTGTTTGGTTTCTGATTTTTCAAAACACTTTTGTTTCATAAAACACCAATGAAAACTGAAGAGAAAAGTTTGCTCTAGGTAAAAAACCAATGGAATAAACACTTAACTCGTAAAATGTAGCTGATTCACCCAAAATGTTTTATTTTCTTTTTCGTGCACCTACTTAAATGGAAAGCGAGCGAGCTCGAGTAGCAATAAATCTCAATAAACAAATATTTTCTTTCCTGGAGACATTACAGTTATGACTTTAGCTGCAGACTGGGATATTGGTTTGGAAGAAGTTATGCAAGGATCGAAAAGTCCCAATTTCAAGACAGGTTAAAAGACTTAGTTTTCTCATAGTTTTAGTCTGGATTAATCGCCAAGGGTCATACGATTCAGGCATGTTTCTCAACTCATTATCTTTACATACAAATAGCTCTACCGTAAAATATAACATTTTAACTGCACATCCAATTTGTAGAACTAATCACGAAGTTTACAACATGAAGCTGTGGCTTTTTTCTTGACACGAAAAAATGATAACAATGATGAGGCACCTGCTCTTTTTATGACTATCTTTTTAGAATTTGTAAAAAAAAAATGCATCTTTTTAACCAACTGATGGATATCACTGCTACAGTGAACGAGCATGAAATGATAACCATCGAAATAAAATAGTGCAATGCTGTTACGATTGAAAAAGAAAGAAAAACCAGTTAAACTACGCATGTTCTGCATCTTTGAACCAAGCAGACTTATTAGGTAGGTGTGTTTTGTTTCTTTAAGTCTAATATAAGAACATTATCTGAAGTGAAAAAGGGTTTGGTTAGCCACCCAAAATGTCACATAACATAACTGAAGTATTTTTTGCCGCATGCAATGTTGGGGATGATCAATTTAGAAATGGGAAAAGGGGTGATCGGTGATCAATAAATGAGTTACTTCTCTTGCCTTTTGTTGGGCAGTGATCACCAAAAAGTGTCCGAATTTTTTTTTTCGAAGTGTAAGTTCTGCCGGTCACAAGCTTTTATTTTCCTTTATTTTGATATGCTTTTTTATTTGAATAGGAATATATTTTCTTTCCTGATAACATTTCAGTTATGAACTAATTGCAGACTAATTTAACATAAACTTGCATCGTAAACCAAGCTCTCACCATCGAGACCAAAAACTATTGGATGGGGGGATTGAAACAAAAGAAACGTTTTTCTAGACATAATAAGGAGTAAATGTTGAAAATTTTAGCCTAGTAGCTCCCTTGGGGTGACCTATACGTGTGATGCATATATATATATATATATATATATATATATATATATATATATATATATATATATATATATATATATATAAATAAATAAATATAAAGAGGGAAAAAACGCCTTGAAAACTGAAGAAACCTATGTTGACAGTTTGGGCGACAGTTTTAATTGATGGTTTCTAATAAAATAATCCATTTCATCCGCGTTTTATCAACAAAAGAATAAAATCTGCTGTCCTAATTCAGGGACGCCAAAAGAATACAAAATAAAAAAAAAATTCTTCTTTTAGCATCTACAGGGAAATAATAATCTTAATGAGTCTTTTGAGAAATCATTACCATCAATATTGCATGTAATTTATTTCTCTCTCTCTCTCTCTCTCTCTCTCTCTCTCTCTCTCTCTCTCATATATATATATATATATATATATATATATATATATATATATATATATATATATATATATAACAGTACCCAGCAAACGTAACTTGAATACTTATATGTGGATTGGCATTTCAGCCTAGAATTTTTCTCTGTACAATTAAATAAGCATTTCTTACGCTAAGTCATTATATATATATATATATATATATATATATATATATATATATATATGTGTGTGTGTGTGTGTGTGTGTGTGTGTGTGTGTGTGTGTGTTTGTAAAGTAGATCTTAGATCAAAGAAGTGCTCAATAGCAATACCAAATTCATTTAAAATCTTTTTCAAGCGAAACAGAATGTATAATTTGTAATAAGCCATTAAAAATATTTACCCATTATATATATATATATATATATATATATATATATATATATATATATATATATCACTGTCACATATGATTCACTGTAAGGAATGCAAATTCATTAGTACTACAGAGAAAATAGTTTTGCCAATTCTATAACTATTGATATCAACTATCATTCATATTGTATTTTGATACATTATATGAAATCTATGTCGATGAACATAGCACTTTCTTAGTATATAACTCTCCCAATACGTGTGACTTCACGAATATTACGTAAATGTAATCGCCTAACTCTGCTTTATATTAATATGAAGTGCTTTACTTTTGATACATTACACTTGTAGCTATTACATTTTGATGTTTTATATTCGTTTGTACAACCTATTTTTGCTTCAAAACCTACTGTGTGTTGAATTCCTCAGAACTATAAGCGTGCTCTGCCCTCTGGTGTCTTCTATATAAACTATTTATTTTGTGTATGATGATTAAAATATCTACTGTTGATATAGGTTGCCTGCAGCTGGTACACAAACGTGACTTGTCTGATCGATCCATTATATTGAAATAATAACTTAAAGGCAAGCTTCAAATTTTTGCAAAACATTTTGTCGAGTTCCGATGCTAGTGCTCGCCCGAGCTATGCAGACATTTTTGGTCTTATAAATATACTTATATAACGAACAGGATGATTTTCGGTTTCTCTGTCCACAACAATGGTCATTTCAAGAAACAATTTTACTGATAATAAAATATCTCTTATCCACCATTTGGAGCTATTGACTCTTCTGTTTGGACGAATTCAGTTCTTTTTTTTTTTTTAAATGATCTCATTGAAATTTGGATATATTAATGAGATTAATTAGTATCGATAAGAATTAACTTTACTTGCTAAATATATATTTTACAAACATTTCTAGGTATTTTCAATTTAGTTAATTATCAGACTCCACGTAGAGTTTACTTCGTTTTCCTTCTGCAACAGGATTCCCTCACCAAAAACCGATGAGTTATACACTTATAACCATGTGTCTTCAAAGATTCATGGCGACTTTACTTAGTTACTCGACGTCAAGCAACAACAAAAATGGCAGTGTTAGATTTTTTCGATACAATGCTTTTGCATATATTATAATTCTTTTTCTTTCTTCGCTACTCTTCTCAGGCCTAACCGTCAATAGCAGTAACTCGAAATCTTGCACACACACTCCCCTTAATGAGTAAAGAAAACATCTTCCTAATTTGGCTTAGTGGCTGAAGTAGTTACGTTCAGAGTAGAGTTTGACCCTGAAGCAGCCAGGCTTGTTTTTGTTTCATTGTTAGTTTGTTAGGATTTTTTTTTGTTTTATTTGGGGAATTACGCTTTTCGGAATTCTGATCTTTTTTTTTTAATTTATGTCTAAAATAAAATATAGTCTGCTTTTTTTCTCTTCTTTTAGTTTGCTAAATTTTTAACGTAACTCCAAATTTATTTGCGAAAACTTTTTTCTTTTATTTGAATAGCACGGACTCCAATTTCTGTGTCAATATTTGCATCGAAACAGCGAGTCTGTAAGTTTGTATTGCTCAAATGTACGATTGAGTGTAGGTGAGATCTCTAAATGTGTACGTATCGAAATTTACTGTCTCATTGAAGATGTATATGACTACACCTAACGCGTGGTTATGGTTGACATTTAACAGCTAATTTATATTTGAATCCTGATGATGCATGTGTGTTTGGTTGTGTACTCATGGACTCGAGAGAAAATTGAACGCGCGTTTGTATGCGTTATAATCTCATGGGATGTCAGAATTTGTGTTTCAAAGCTATTTTTTCGTTTAGAGTAAAAACCAAAAATGCAGCAAATGTCTTTGGTTTTCAGGTGAAAATCATTAAAAATAAATTCGTACTGCTTTTCAGGTGGTTCACCGACGAAGATGATTTCAATTATATTTGTGAGTGAGGGTTGTATATGTGGGAAAGAGAGCGAATCTGAATTGGGTGTTGTTGTTATTTGGTAAACCAGACCAATAACCCTCACTCAATTGCTTAGGTAGCTTTAAATTCGGGTTTCCTTGAACCCTTATTAGCGGATAATTTTCACTGTCATAATGTTACCACGATCATCAGTTTTTTTATCGCCTATTGTTGAACATAGACTTTCCCCAGGACTCACCAGACCCCTTTATCATGGCGTCGCAGAGATAATACTTCCTGAACTAGTCTACTTCGTCTCGCAATCTTATATTCTTCCGACCACAGTTTCTCATGTGATCTCAGGGGATCCATGTTGTGAACTTCCAGCAGTTGTCTGACATTCTTGCAACATGACTAGCCCATTGTCATTTGAGTTCTCTAATGGATTCTATGATGTTTTGGACTACTGTTTATCCCTAATACATTGTATCTAATACATTGTCTCTTGATTAGGTTCCATGTTTCAGCTGCATAGGTGACAATCAGGGGATGCATTGGTTGTATACCCTTTTTTATAGGACTGAAAGGATTTTTTTGGTTTTCAAAGGTTGAATTTGCTCTACCGATGGCATGCCATCCTAGAGTTTTTTGTTGTTTTTTTGCTTGATTTTCTCTTCTTTTGAGGATTTCTTGGAGATTCATTGTCCTAGTTGGATATAGTGGTCTACTTTTTCCAGCTCTGCGTTTTCGATTTTGATTGTTGTGTGTGCTGTCGACTCGTTTGTTTTACAAGACCATTGTTAGGCTGGAGTTCACGGCAAAGCCATTTTCTTGCTTTCTTCATTCAGTTCATCTAGCATTGTTGTACGACTTCCTTACAATAGTGTATATATACGAGGGGGAATCAATAACTGAATTTTGATTGGAAATTTTCACTATATACTGTACAATTTATGTGATTAATATTCACCATTGAATCAAGTGCATTGACGAGAGGAGCGATCAGATTGAAATACAATATGTGCGAAATAAACATTTTTTCATCAGTACGTTACATTATGTACCTGTGTGTGTGTGTGTGTGTGTGTGTGTGCAATTATTCGTTTGTCTAGGTAAGTAAGGCAAACTAAAAATATTTTCCGTTATCAAAGATTCATCAATTAGGATCTTTATTTAATTGAGATTAGGATAATGCCCGTTCTAAAAGTGCATGTTTGCAAGGGACCAGACTTTACTGTGTATTGAGAAGCCTGCGATAATATTCATGTAAAATAATTTCCCTTCCATATACGAAACTACAACTTCTCTTTAGGGTTGACAATTTAGATACTTGACATATAAATTTATATCAATAATTTTAGATAAAAGAGCTATAATCTCTAATTTCTAATCATTATTGAATTTCTCAAGAACGTCTGATCAAAAAAAAAACTCGGAACTGGGGAATGTTAACTTTACAATCGCTATGTAATCGCAGTGCATACGTGCATACATAGATTTCTTGAGTCGTAGTTAGATAACAATGTAATACAAGAAGGGAAACACTTCTGTAACTCGGGCTTATTCTTTACAAGACCGATATTTTATGACTGTTTTCTGGACTTGTATGGTAGCTCAACGGACACCCATCAAGGTTTGCAGTTTAATCAGTTATAATTTATGGCAAGCCGGCGGCTATGATTTGGTTAAAATTATGAGAACAAAAGAAACTGAGACAGACATAGAGCAAAGAAAAGAGAGGAAGAAGAGAGAAGGAAATGATAGTGAGAAAAGTGAAAGACGAAAATAAGAAAGAAAATAAGATAAGAGAAAGATGAAAAGAATACAAAGTGAATACGAAATGTCGAGAAAGGGTGGAAAAAGAGGAGGAGAAAACAAGAACATGAAGAGTTGAGAATAAAGCAAATGATAGCGAGAGAATTTGATATGGGGAACAAATCCTAATCTGCGTTGTTGTTTTCTTTAATCTGTAAGTTCTTCACCTTGAACTATAAGTATACACTCTATCTGTAGAACTAGTCACGAAGTCGGTAACATGAAGCCGTTGCTTTTTTCTCCGACACAAAAAGATGATGATAATTAAGCATCAGTATTTTTTATGATTACCTTTTGAAATTTAAATAAAAAAATTAATCTTTTCAACCAACTGATGGACATCATTGCCCGTAGGATTCACAACGAACGAACATAAATAGATCAACATCGAAATAAAAAAGAAGGTGTGAAGTTATATATAAATCCTCCCAGATTGTACCTACCATCAAAGGCCATCAAGATTAGCTTGCTAATAATTGCTATAACTTACAATCGAGTCGGTATCAGACCATCTAGACTGGGTGATCCGATAAGAATCGGACCCATTAACCACAGCCAGCACAATTATGTGGTGTTATTGTTTATATAAGTCTACAGCCTAACGATGATAGAACATTCATATTATTGAACAAATATTTGTTTTTCAGTACAAATCCGTGGTTAATGTCAAGAGGTCTTGTTGTGTTGTTATGGTTAGCAAGCTGGCATCGCAATTCGTTACTTCTGAAGAGAGAGTCAGATCCTCATTGGGTGCCCCATACACATGAGCCTTGTGTCGAAACTAAGCCAAGCCTAGTATATAACTAATAACTACATGTCAGGCCGCCGACTCATTGAGGCACCTTCTAATTAATTAGTTGATTTATGAATAATATGTACACACACACACACACACACACACACACATGTACATAATGTATATATATATATCCTATTTATCGGAACCTGGTAATATCAATCAACTCGACTCTCTGAAGCACGTAGAATTTATATCGACGCTTCCGGATTTGTCGTCATCATTCAAACATAAGTAAAAAGAAATGATGTATCCTTTGTAGGCTTGAAAAGCCTGGGGCCGAATAAATCGATTTCTTCCTTTATTATGTAGCTCGCTCCAGGTCGGCACGCCTCAGACCCGAGGCTTATAATGATTCAGAGACGCCGAGAAAAGATGCAATTTTTGCCTCATCACGTGTGCGCATGCGTCACCTCTTGACTGCAAGGTCTTTAATTTGCGTTCATTTTGCGAAGTGAATGCAACGCATCACCAATAATACGAACGGAATAAGGTAGAGATGCCGCCGATAGAAGGAAAAAACAATTACATTGGTAGATTGTTATAACATCGCTGATGCTGCAAGTAGGCAAAAGTACTGAGTACCAAGAAGATTGAATTACGTCATGTTTCCAAATAGTGAGAGCCTGACTTGAAAACAGATATTTGAAATCTTGACTTTTATTCCGGTCTGAACACCAATCTCTAGCACCAAGAGCGAACACAGCCATCAAGAAATGTCGATTAAGTGACGCAACAAGCGAGAACCTTCATAAAAAGACAAAGAAGGACAAGACCATGTTATGAACTTCATTCTATTTTTATTTATACAAAACATGAATGGAATATTAGGTTGTTCGGGAAATAATGGCCGATTAGATTATACTTCATATTACTTATGTTGTAATATAATATTTTCTCTATATTTCTCCAGTCTCCATATGTATATATCGTAAGATCAACCACTGTTTCATAGACCTTTTTTCTAAATTTAGTAGTTTGCATGTTCAAGACCTAAGACGAAATTGGTGTGCATCTTTTCAATTCGGCCATTATTTTCTGAACTACCAAATAGATCTGAAAATATCTCAGAAAACCAGATACGCAATCTGTGCATGCACCGAAACGGTAACAGATAAAATAGAAAATGTTAGCTGCAAATAGAAATGCGTTTGGTTATGTATGACGGATAAATGAAAAATGAGATACAGATTCAAATTGATCGGGGGGGGGGGTAATATCTGATTAAAAGACTGGAAAAAATGGGTAGGTTAGTAAAGGTGGAACCTATGATCATTAAATCAATAGTCACACACATTGGTCAGAAAGTAGATAACTTGATTGACAAATATACAGTTATCAATTCCAAGATTCATCGATTTATGTCGTTTTGTATGGCTGCAGAGGTCGAAGGATTAAAAGTTATAGATATAAAGACATGATAAAATTGTGCGTGGAACTCTTTGATACCGAAAGAGAAGAAAGGATCAAGAAGAGAATCAGGGACTCGGTAGGGTGAATGAAATCTACTGGGCTGTGGAAATAGAATGGCGCCCATTGGATAAAAACATGGCGTCCATTGTGGGACCAATTCAGAGACCTTCATGAATAATGTATTCAATTACTGACGACTTCTGCAAGTTACTTTGTGGTATACATGCACAGTGCCCGCCTTAATGAACACTGGATATAACCACGCACAAACATGGATATATTTGATCGTCTGAATTTCCCTGAGCCAAGACTGGCACAACACCGATTAATGGAGCAACGAAACCATTTATTCAACTCGTGTTGACATAAACATTTCAGTTAAGTTAATTTTTTCGTTGATCATTGCGTGGCGTGGTTACTGTAGTAAATGCATTCGAACACCTGTAAAGTCAATGAAATTATTTTCAAAGGTATGATCACGCACTTAGGTGCAAATCTTCTCATGTGTATGGTTCCTTTTGTATAAAAAAGTACAAAAAGGACTATGCACACATACATACGTGTTTATTATGGTACTACCAACGTACGAACGGTTATCATGCATTTCGGGGGTAGTTATCACGTATTTCTCATCAATGCAAGTGGTCGGTCTCAAGGCCCTAAAATTGGATTTGAATGCTGGTTTTTAAGGTAGGCTGGTCCTCTCTACATGGAAGATTGGTGCAACAATCTCCCCCCACATTCTGCCTCTGCATCAGTGAGTTTTTGAAAAGTTCGTCTATATCCAAATCTAATCGTTGGATTTGAATGTAAAACCAGGTATGTATGCCATCATGGCGTAACTTGATAGAAATTTTCGAACAGATTGCCCACGTCTTGCACATCTTGTTCGTTTTTTACGTTCTTTGTTTGGAGGGGTTGAGCTTTTAGTAGAATTCTTGAACACCTTCGACGATCAAGTCCCTGTCTGTTGTTAGGTCTCCATTTTCTTCAAGTGCGTTAGTTATTCGTTTCCGTCCTGTATTGAGAGTTTTGTTAATAGCTTTGAAACCCTGACCTTTTTTGAAAAATTGTTTCGATGATTGCTGTCTTGAATCTTTTTTCTTCTCTTTGTTTCTTTGGGGTGGTTCTATTTAGTCCGGTTGCTTCAATTTTCTCTCTTGTTGTTGGCTTTAGATTTGCGCTTCTCAATGAGATTCTCAGCTGAGAACCATGCAACGTGTACATGAAAGAATCATGCTCAACATCACGTGGAGAAATGATAAGACAGCACAATATATTTGGGTAAAAAAAAGGGGAACCGAGGCATCATAGAATCCATTAGAAAACAAATGGCAATGGGCAGGTCATGTTGCAAGAATGGGAAACGATCACTGGACTCACAACGAGGATTCCCTGAGGTTGCAGGCGAAACAGTTGCCGGTAGAATATAAGATAGCAAGACAGAAAGTCTGGCGAATCCTGGGGAAGGTATATGTTCGATGACAGAAATAAGTCTTTGTCTTTGAGCAGTGAATTGTGGGATAAAAGTGCGATTTCTTGCATGAGTGCGTTCTATGTATGGATTGATAATTTTTTTCTCAGAGTTAGAAGAACAGTGGTGAATAATGGGAGTTACTGTTTGATCTACAGTGCTGTGGTGAGTTTAGGGTAGAGTGCCGATTTCACCGAAACAATCTCCATAGTTTTGTACGGGATTTTGTAAACTTGAGTAGTGATCTATTATAAATTTTCTCTTGGACAGGTTCAGTTTTTCACACGTCTTTGCGTCGAGTACAGGTTGAGATTTTATACGTGCAACGATAAAGATTACTGGAAATTTGCGATTGTTGTGATTTATAGTTGCTATGTATACTTTCATGATACAGGAATTCCAATGTTATTGTACGCTGATAGTTTTACGGTGCTATTTTTATTTTAGTTTTGGTTGGGCCAAAAGATTATAATAATATTTTTTTAGGTAGCACATTTATTTCCGCTCCTGAATCTATTTTAAATTTCACTGTAGCTTCGCTGAGTTTCAACTGTACCGTCCATTTTTTTTCCAAATGCTTGTTTTCAATTATTGCGTTGACTGTATGGTTAGACTTCATCTCCATGCGTGGATCTCCAAGTTTGATAGCGTCTGAATTGAAGTCTGTTGTGTCCTGAATCGTTTTCCGCAGTGACTTTTTAGAGTTTGGAATCGTGTCTTCCTTTGTTGCATCTATTTTGTTTTAATAGTAAAAGAACATAATTGTGTTGGTATCATTATTAGTTTGTTTAGTAGTGCAAGTACTGATATAGTCATATTACAGCACGGTTGCCTCAATTTCGATTTATTGATGTTATTCCCGCTCCATTTTCTTGCTCTAAGAACCCGTATCCATTAAATTATAATCTTTCGTGGCTGCACTTTTCAATAACTTATCGATGTTTGGACTGGACGAATTTTTGCCAAAGGCCACGTTTAAGGACGAACTATAGTCTAGGAAAACTAGGTTTAAATTGAAACTGGAACATGATAATTTTTTTGATGCATAATTACAAAGTCTCCAGAACACAATGCTAAAAGTCCTCAGAAATCCTTGTTGAAAAAACAAGATGACCTACCAATTTGACCACCGTAAGTTATGTGGGGCTAGAAAACCCAATGTTTGTACAGATGACATAATATATTGTTGGGAAGGGAATCGTCTCAGCTTTCCAGTGGTGTAATCTTGTTAATTCATATCTGTTATGCAAGAAAACTTACTGAGCTGATAGTTATTCCAGTACACGCTGATGAAACTCTCTTCCAATATATATATATATATATATATATATATATATATATATATATATATATATATATATATACGCAAACATACATACACAACCTTGTATTCATACAGATGAGATGATATATTGTTGGAAGGAGAGTTTATATCTGTTTTGCAAAGTAAATATCATCATAGAGATAGGTATTCCAGCATACACTGTTATAATTATATCGGAAAGTGGAGATGTTATCATGGGGACGTGGTATAATCTTAGAAATCAGGTTATATCATATCTAAAAACTATCCAGAATAAGATAGAAATTGTCAGTTGTTCTATGAACTATAAGGGTGACAATTTTGAGGTTCGAAATGAATGATTGCAGATGAACGTTTTTAAGAGATCTTCCGTTTCTTTTTTTTTTCTGAATTCCCGTATTTGCTCCTGTGTATCCATACGATATCTCCAAATGATCTGAGATTTTGTGGAAAGGGTCACGAGGTAAGGAAGGTGTAATAAGATTTGGGGGTTAGATCTAAGAATTTGCTCTCGATTAACATATTTCTCCAGTTTTTTTGTTGTTTTTTTTTCATACATTCCTGTATTCGCTCCTGATTTTCCGCACTCTATCTCCAAAATTCCTGAAATGTAATAAAATGTCGTATAAGAGTAAGCTACCTGTACAAATATTGGGTTTTCCGACCCAAAATATTTCAGGAGGTCAAATTGGTGGCCATCTTGATGAATGACCGCCATCCAGGATTTCTTAGGACTTTTAGTATGGTGTTCTAGAGACTTCATAGAAATACATTGTTGCCGGAAAATGTTTCAATTTTTCCCCTATTCTGGTCAAAGAATTGGATTAAAGTGGATTATTACCTAACATCTGATTGGTGACCAGCACAAAAAAAAACATTGAAAATTTCAGTAGCACAAGATTTCGTTGTTTGGAATAATCAATCCAGTGTCCCATCATTGCTTACGAAGATCCAAATTATCACCTAGGGATCAAACTAAAAATTTAAGCTTTTTTACTATTTTGTTTTTCTAATCCTAAAACTGGCACAAGGTTAGTTTGTGCAAATAAAACAAAGTCTTTCAAACTAAGAATGTCATTCTTGGTTTTATGAATGTGCGCTGAGCAATTTAAGACTGGATCCTAATGCATACTCATCTTCATGCAAACAAATTTTCTACGAACCACCGTCCATCATTCAAAGACAAATGGTTGGAAGTTTCAAACTTTAATAATCACTCAATAAAATACGAAATCTTGCATGTAAATTTTTCGAAGACCATTTGCCTGTATGTGAAACATGTGGGTATATATTTGTACGCGCTTGATAACCGTCAGTCTGACAAGATCAAAACTAAGACGAATGGAAGAATGGAGATCAGCTTCAACAATTCACATCGTCCTAAGTCAATGCATTTTCTGATGCCTACAACTATTAATGACCAAATCAAAGTCATTCAAGAGATATTCACATACCTTAACGTAAGTGTCAGGTAAATGCACTGGTGTAGACAGTTCAATCCTTAGTCTTTTTTTATTTTTCTCCTAATATTTTGCACCTATTTTTAGGTGGGGCTCTTCCAGAACACTCTAATGAAGCCCCATGTCAAAGCAGGTGTGAAATTTTAAGAGGAAAAGAAAAGGCATTTGTGTCAATTCGATGTTTTCCTATTCAATTCCCCTTATCTGAAAAATGGTTGATTAAAAGATCACTTGTAGTAGACTTATCTATGCTTAGTAAATGACCTAATTCCTCGAAACCTAACCAACATCAGATACCTTGATAATCATCAAATGGATTTGTAAGATATTTTGAAAAGTAAAAAATTCAAAGGTAAAAAAGGAGATGATGACAAGGTAAATCCCACAATGACTGCTTCAACTTTCCAATCATATATTTTTGTCAGAAAAAATATTCTTTTGTAGCGCCAACTTTATTTTTAGTTTTTATTACACGTAAAAATAATCCAAACAAATCTTTGGCTACAAAACCCCGGCCTTTTTAGTTGGTTACTTCTCTCTTCCCGTTTTCTCTTACAACATTTCCAATGACGTCGGTGTGCGGCAGGAAGAACCAAACACGAGGGGACAAAATCCTTTGTCCTTCACAACTATATCATCTCGTCGCTACGTAGAGTACTCCAACTACATCACTATTCTCCTTCATTCACCATAGGATAAACTACAGCCAGTGACTTTACCTAAAACCTATATAGATACAATTGTATTTATACCTGGTGACCTTTCGACGTAAGTAGATTCGATAAAACATTTGGGAAAAAACGGTGAATCTAAAAAACGAACGCTAAAATTTATAGCAACACTTCAAATCAGCGACTTTCTCTCCAGCAGCAAATAAATTTTCAGCCTTGTACAAAAGTTTGTCTACAAAAATGCATGAAAAACATCACTTATTCCAGCACATAATCCACATCTTGTCCCAGTACAAAAGAATCGAATAGATTTTCAGAATCACACGATTGCACCACCATGACACATTTTTTCTAATTCAGCACTGACGCTTCGACCAACCACAGCCATATACTTTCCCTACGGACGCCGAATACCAATAGTCGCCATTACACACACACACATACATACAACGGTCAACTAATACTATGTTCCTAATAGTTGTCATTCACACACATTTACTCACATACTCACTTATGAACACTACTGCCACCTACAACCGTACGGTAAGGGCTTCGAACACAGACTTTTCCACACAGTATTTATCTAAAAAAACAGACCTTTTCTATTACTTCAAAACCTAGGCTAACATTTTGTTTCACGACATAATTTGGCTGATACAGACGAACCTTCGCTGATACATCTATTATCACTGTTTGTATTTGAATTTTTGAAGACAGATAATCATGATTATGATGTAGTAAAACATTGTCAATTCATCAACGAGAGATGGAGTTGAATACGCATTGTGAGCTAGAGAAGAGGACACGGCTGAATAGCTGAGCGTATGAGATATAAGTCGTCATCTGTAAAATAAAATGGGCCAAGTTCAGAGCATTGATAGGTCAGGGTGGAAAAACAGTCAAGTTCGGATCGGCCAGGAGACTGGCGAAATGATACCGACCCTAGGGGGAGAGAGAGAAATAATCGACGAACACAGCTGGGACAAATGAGTGAGTGAACACGTGTGTTCAGGGCCTTCATGGGGAGTAGACGGAGGAAGTGACGTTTTGTACATTTAGCAAAATTTGGGGTTTCATAGCTAAAGCTGATATTTAATTATTTTCATTTTTAATTGACTGAAAATAATAGGGCCGATACACTTTGATTCGAGAGGTAGGGCTAGCCAGAGTCATTAAAAATATAAAACCTAAAATCTTTCACGGACAGAGAGAGACACTTTCATCCAGATTTGCAATGAAACTGAAAGTATTGAACTTATACCTATACCGATATAGACTTAAAGTCAAAATCAGTCGCCTTTTATCTAATAAGAATCCTCATTTGACACATCGTTAAATCTTGCAATTCAAACTCAGTCAATTTTCAATTTGAACAAAAATGTGAGCACGCGATTACACTTCAATTCAGTAATATTTCCTCGAATGCATCATTAACCATTCAGAGCCATAAAATTCCTCAAAGTTACAAGTACAGAGAAGAACATAAATATAATAAGGCGAAAATAAGTTGCCGATCTGCACTTTTCTAAGATATTCAACGAATGCCTTATCTCGCCACTAATCACGTCCTTCCGTCTTCAATTAGTTTGAAGCGTGGCAAGAGCCCAGTACAAAAATCAATAACCTCACCGCAAAAGGAGATAGGCAGCGCGTGGTAAAAGGAAGTTATCTCGTGTTGTCCTAAGCTTAAATTAGCATTTTCTGTAAAAGAAAATGCCGTTCTGGAGGTGGAACCTGGGAAAATAGCAACGATTTTATGGAATTGTAATCAGATTATTAGAGCTAATCTTGAAAATGGCCAGAAAACTTGTTCATCAGTTTCAGGTGACGCTCTGCAAGTAGACAGATGAGCGTCAGTGGGGAAACTTTTGGGAGGTAAAAAAGATACCTGATCACCATCTCAAACTCGAATCAAATGTACATTGATGCCAATTACTATAAAGCATTAATTCTTCAAGTGCATTTAGTTCGACATTGTGCACATTGATCGACAAAAACTGTGCCAATATTTACATTTGAGCCTCATAAATATTAGAAGTATCAGCCTTAAATTTAAATTAGATGAAAAAAATCTCAACTCCATTTTACAATTAGCTTATTTACATATCTTGTAAATTGATCTCCTCATTTACTGAATAGGAGACATATAACTGTCAATTTTGGTTTGCTGGTGACAACTCACCAAATTGTTTTCGTCAAACTCATGTCCAAGTCGGAGACTAAAGTTTACTTTATTTTCCACCATAAAAAGAACAAAAAAATCCTCACCTAACTTTTCACCGTTTATCCCATCATGTTAAACCAAACTGAAATACAAAATTTCCCTTCTGTGATTTGGAATTACTTCCAAGTATGTTATGCAAAGGCTTATTTGACCCTAAGAAATAATTAATACTATTGATTATCATTATATAAGTGGCAGTAGTTATTTTTAGTCAGATTAGGAGAAGGAATGGAATTCAATCCTGCAGCGACCAGGCTTGTTCTGTTTCTAATCAAGACCAATTTTTGGACTATTTGTAGGATAATCTATTATATCATCAGAAGTACTCACGCATCCCAATGCTTTTATATAGATACCAGCTAATCTGTGAAAAAAAATCACGAATAAAAGGCTTATCCCGCTATCAGTAATCTCCAAGTGGAAGAGTTCATCTTCACGGACTGAGAACCAAGGAATCACAATTCATAATAGTATTCATAAGTAGATCCTCAAAGTTTGCAATGCATGTGAGAAAACTGGTAGCGAAAACTTTCTATAAAAGGGAGATAAAGATGCAAGCTTTGAAATTTGAAAATTTTACAAATAGGTGAGCTGCAATCGGTCAATCGAGCTGTATTGCATACGCTTTGTACATGTTTGAATTAGGAGCTGAGTGGTTCTCTCTCGAGAGAAGTCTATTAATGTGTAAATGGGATACACTTCCCTGTCAATTCTCTCACAATATTCGCTTTATACATTTATATTAATTCTGTCCTCTACGGATAACTGATTGAGGACTAGAGCTTTTTGATCAAGATGTATGCAAATAACTTCCAATTCAATGCTAGAACGAATAAAAATGATTGGCTACTCATAGCCACCAAATGCAAATATTGGTTTGGACTTAGCCAAACGATTCTACATTGGCTTGAATCGGTATCAATTCTGCATATTCAGTAACGGAAAAAAATAAGCTAACACCTTGAGTTTATATAGAGTTCTTCAATTCTGAGAGTAGCCCGTGTTTATACATTTCAGAGAAAGTTGAATGGGGACAAAAAGTTTAAAGATCAGAACCTTATTTGTTTTAAAAAAATTAAATGTCTCTTTTTACTACATAGGTATAACTTGATTTGGAAAAAGATGACTCGTTAATTACAATTTTGAACCTTGTACGAGTTTTAGGTGGTGTTAAAAAAAAATGAATATTGCCCAAAAAGTGACCGATACTTAGAGTTCCATTAAGAAAAAAAAAACTGTCGAAATATATCAGAGGGGTGCTTGCAAGCAAGTCCACAATCTTGCAAAAAATGCATTTGACATTTCGAATCTTAAGTGATTGAAAAAAAATGTAAGATATTTTTCCTGATGCAGGAATGATGTTGCTTCCAAAGCAGGTGAAAACTTCAGAGAAACAAAGTCAGTGTGTGTAACAAGATGTTTAATTGATTGGAAAGAAAAGGTCGTCGGCGGCAGTCGTTGACGGGTCTCCATCGAAATAGTTAAAAGGCAGCAGCAGAAACGAACTTTTCGTTCCCAAAGTCAAGGTGCAGGGAACGTTTTCCATTTGGGGAATATGACGAAAGCCTAGAGTGATCCATGCAACCAGATCCTGTGTGGGTGAGAAAAAAATATATATACTTTAATTAGCTCAGTACTAGTATTGTATCATTAGAAGAGCATCTAATAAGAATAGCAGTTTATTTGTTATAACATATTTGCAATATATTCAAGAGCAAAATTAAAATATCAAAGTTTCTTGAAAGATGCATTTCATATTGTCATTAATAGAAACAAGTAGTTTTAATTAAAACTTGAATTAATCCGATCTCTTCTCTGCATGTGGTATGCTGGTAAATATTGAAGTTTTTACACCAAAATGAGAATTTCCAAGTTATGTTATGTTGAATACAAACATTCCAATCACCTGAAGAGTGTTAATTGGATGACCACTTTACCGCTATTTTCCCTCCCTTTCCTAAATGCACTTTGCCCAATCTGGTGGACAAAAGTGCTACTGGGATCATCCATTACAGATTGGAAAGATTAGTTATCGTTTCTAAATTTGATCATGCTTTATTTATGAGACTGAAAGCAAATGTGATAACATTCCCAAAGAAAAATCACAAATTTTCAGTTTTGGAAACTTGAGCTATTCTTTAGAACTGGGACATGTAACAATATTAAGAATTTTACTGGACAAATCTATTGACTGGAAACATCAATTTGAGACAAGCGGTACGTTTTATCCTTTTTAATCCTAGTCACACATTATTGAAATATTTAGATACAAAAACTATCCTTCTTATGATAAGAATACGAATAATCAAATATATTATAGGGATATTTTATTCCATCCAAACTGCTCAGCTTGTAACATTGAAATATTTCATCAAGGGGTGACTGTTTGTGTTTGAGAACTAGTAGTATTGAGTGACATAGTTTTTGCATCAAAATATTTTATTAACTTCTGGTGGGGAATGACAGGGTGAAAATTACTGCCGATTTATGACATCTTGATTGATGTTATTACAAGCTATCTTTAAGATTGGCACTTTCGACAAATATACCAAACTATCCTCAAAGGGTCTCCATAATTATAGAAGGTACCAAGTTAAGATTGTACGCTTTACGTGGAAGGAGTTGAAATTGAATACAGGCAAAGTGCAGAGTAAATATGTTATAGCACAGTATTATGCATAGAGAGCCGTTTATCATAATCACGGATATTGTTATGAAACGGTTACTATCATTCGAATGAGTTGGTACCAAATACTTTATTGAAAATGAATTAAAAATTCATTCATGAAGTCAAATTTCATATAGCTTTTTTATGGCGTAAAGCTGATCATAATTATGAATTCATGACAATGAATGTAGATCGTTTCAATTTTCATATCTTTTGCTTAATGTCAGTTATTATATTTTTGAAAGAAGAATAGACCTTGTCCCAAAGTGATTGCAATATGCGGATCTACAATATGATATTAACTGATCATTAAGAAATCCTTGTATCAATTAGATATAACTTGATGATCCAGCCTCTAATCATGCATCATCGTAATATAATTAATTTAAGGAAGTAGAAAAGACGACGGTTCGTAGTAAAATTATCTACAAGAGTTCCTTTCCGGTAGGGTTTATTCTACACTACAAGATGTAGATATCAAATAGTTTTAGGCTTCAAAGTGATAAACATTCAGCCATTCTTCTCAATAGGCAGTCCCTAAAGTATTATCAGAATGATAAGTCTCATTGTAAATCTAGCTTTATCAAAATGCTTATTTCCTTATAAAATCGTAGAGAAATACAAAAAGAAAAAATGCTGAAAAGAAAATGTAGCGATGATTGATCAGATTTGTTCAAAACAATTTCATCTTCGATAATAGCTATGATGGTTGGGTTTCATTTTTCAAGAAGACCATTAAATGAAGCTAGAGCATTAAGGAAACGTCACCACCGGCTAATAAGCATTCACGGAAGTGTCACAATTGTTTCAGGAATGCATTGAACGATAATTAATAATTAGATTTATATCCAATCATTGTTAAATTTAGACTTCATTTAATATTTGAATTCTCAACACTAAATTCAAATTCAAGCCTCCCAAAAATTTCATGCTTTATTTATTGTTTCAATTAATTTCTGTAGAATTGAGTTAAAGAACTGATTTCTTAGTAAAAACTATTTCTGTACAGTATTCAGGAAATAATGGGTTTTTTTTTAATTTTCTGGGTGGGAGAAAGGTTCCACTGGAAAAATACCTGTGCCTTCTGCTCTGAGACTAGATTCTAAAAATAATCTTTATTTTAACGGATACTGGTAAAATATTTGAACAATAGCAATAAACTTGGTTTCTACCAGCAAATATAACAAAAATTTTCGATATAACACAATTTGCCTTTTCGAGCAATTTAACCAACCAACATTATGCTTCATTAACACATTCTGAAGACAAAGTGAAAGAATTTGTTGGAACAAACAATTGGAAAATACAATCTTCTCCGAAAATCAATCAAGAAGAGAAAAAAGTATTGGCTATTTGGGTCTCCGTGGTAGATTCAAATGGTCAATACATATTCAGCGGTGACGGGGGGAGGGCGGGAGAGAGCCGAAATGCGGTTAGGAAGGAGGAATGTGTTCAAGCAGAACTTCAAGGCTCAGTCGTAGACACACAGAGACACCAGTATATACTGTCGGGAAATTATCTAGCCATTAAATATTAACGTTGGGTGATGGTGCCTTAGTTGTCTGCAAAGTCCTCTTTTGAAATGGCCATCAGCTGCCCATAGTTCTCCTCAATCTAGTTCAGAGTCGAAAAGCCACTGGTATCAGTGAGCTAAATCTGGACTTCAGGGATCTTATAGACTGTGTAACTCCACGTGAGATTATACGTGCATTCGTAGTTAGGTCACCCGACTGGTTGCTTTGTTACATCAAAATCGATTCAAGACAGATTCAAACAAAATTTCAGGACAGACCTCGTATACTTTTAGTAGAGATTATTTCCGTGCCGTTGAGTCGAAGTTTCCGAACAAGCGTAAGATGTTTCAGACGCATGACCTTTGTTATTCGAATCTCGGAGATGAAGTATTGACATTTGTCTTTGACATGTATCTCATCTTAATTACCTATATCGCAATCATCAGGTCATTTTACATTTTATTCCACAACCGTTAAGCAAGCAGCATGTATCATAAATAAACTTTCGACAAGATTTGAACTCTTATCCCTTATCCTTGTGAGTATGACATACTGGGGAAAGCTATCTAGCAGAAGCCATTCAAACTTAGCCATGTAGTCAATATTTTTCATAACTTTTTGGACTTGACGATCAATATGTCAAGCAATAAAACACAGGAGTTGTTTTCCTGGTGCAGGAATGTTGTCACTTCCGAAACTGGTAAAATTACTAGTGAATTGCAATCACTGTGTATAACAAAGAAAAGTGATTTAACAGGCCTGAAAGAAAAGGTCGTCGGCGACAATCATTGACGGATTGTCATTGATGGATGACAGTTCAAATCTGGGCAGAATTTATTCTTTGCTTCTGACCCATACCGTTCAATGGTCGAAGAATGAAATGTAAAAACGATTGGAAATTTACGGCAAAAAAATGAAAGAACATTAAGAAACGAATGAATGTAAGAAGGTCCAAATGTTTGAGGTTGTTTTATTCAAATCATTCCCCTGTGTAAAGAATGTACTCGTTAGATTTTTATATATCCATAAATTTAAGAGGCTAATTTTTTTAAAATTAATATCTAAGAAGCGTCTCATTCTGCAGAGATGAGATCAAATTTTATTTTTAAATTTTTGATTAGAGAATCTAGAACTATCTTTATTTTTTGATTTAGTTTGAGTCGAGCATTTTCTCAATCAGGAGTGAATAAATGTAAGCTGTTTCAGTTACCTTCTTACTTTCCAAACAGTAAAAGTAGTTACGCCAAGTGGGAACAATAAATCTTAAAATATTAAATTCTTAAAGAACGAGAAGAGAAAGATTTGAACAGCGAAGGATTTAATATGTCGGAGCGAAAGCAGAGTTAACATCCACTCAATAATCTTGATATAATATTTAGATGTGAATGGACGTAGAATAAATGTCGATGGATTTGCCTTACTCTAGGACTGAAAGACAAGTCAAGATTTGATCGCAAGAGAAATAACTTCATTTAATCATGTAGAAGACATAAATCTGCTTGATTAACTTGCTATACTGCATTATATTTATTGATTTATCTTCATGGTTATTGCAATGGACAAATGTTTTAGTTTATTGATGCCGATCTGCAACTGAATCACTCAAACATTTCAAGTTGAAGCAAATGCTCTATTCTCAGAAAGGGTCTAGTTAGTGCGAGGAAATATTTATAAACAGGGGGATAACTCGTCATACTCCAAGATTTCCAATAATAGAGCATGAAACTTTTGGAAACTTGAATTTGAATTTATTCCAAATTGAGAATCATTTATTCAAGAACACATGAAGAATTATTAATTCAAGAATGCATGAATTAAAATTTCACTCCAAGCCAAGTCAGTACTTCTTTAGGAGGGTGTATGCATATCTGTTAACAAAACACAATCCTGGATGCATAGCAGATTCTTTGGTCGAACGCTAAATTGCTAAAATGAAAGCAAACTGTAAGCTGAAAAGCTTACTGCTCTTCGACGGATATTTTGGTTGACTCTTGACGGCCACTAGAAAAATTCTTTGATTGTCTCGCTAGATTAAAAGTTATTTATAACTGATGCAGCAAGAAGACGGTGTAGGGATAAATTATGGTCATTTGGAACGACTGTTGGTCATTAGAGTCATTCATCGTTAATTCCCTCCGGAAATAACAAGTCTCTAAATTAAGAACAAGTGCTCATTTGCTGTCTACAGGCAAGTAGCCCTATCTTCATGTGGAGATGATTTTTCTCTATGGAGACAAAATCTTAAGTTTCGGATGTAATACGGGCTAAGGTTGTTTCCCAATCAGAAATGAATTGATGCAAGCTATTGTTCTTGATTTTAATATTACAAATAGTATTTCAGTTACCTAACTTCCGAAAAAGTGAAAGTAATAGCATTTATTCAAAGATAGAATTTCTTTGTCCTAGTTTTGTATATCTGCTATGCTGTTATCACAACGAAAAGAAATATGCAAAATTTTAAAACATTTCAATAAGGTAATATTGATCTGAATAAAAACGGTAGTTCTTATTTAATTGCTTTAGTGAGAGTTCATTTTTAAGTTTTAAAGTTTTATTTACTATTCCAGTTTTTAGTTTGAAAACATCACAGCCATGATGATTATAGGAAGAGACAGATTTATTTTTTTAAAAAACAGCCATTGGGGACTTATTGATACTCTTGAGAATGTTAGCAAGCTGAGACTCCGCAAAGAAGAAAGAATATTTATATAGGTATAATTTTTTTAGGATGGGAAAACTATAGATGAAACTATTTTTTATGGCATCCTGATTGTCAAAGTAATACCTTATACCTTATATAATGGATCAATGAATTTATGATTTCGATTGGTGTAAATTGTGTTAATTCAAATTGAATAAGATTCCCCAAATGTGACCCACGAAGCAGAGAATATTCCTACTAAACTCAGTTTTATCATTTAGACGAACGTGGCATTCCAATATTTTGAACCATCTTTAGAAGTAGGGAACATGACTATTAAAATTTCATCAAATTTGATTATAAAGGATGTAATTTAGGTTTAGTATTAGGGTGTGTGTTTAAGATAAGTGCTTGAGTTGCAATTACCAACAAAAAAACATACATTTTCTTCCTACTTATGAAACTGAGATGAATATATAGATGAAACTAATTACAAAAATATGTTTCCATTTTATTTCAAAGAGTATTTCTGGTGGATTTACGTAAATGAGAAGTAAACAGTGTATTAGATATTTCAAATTATCTGTTTATAAGCTTCAGGCACATCCGTATATACATGTATATGTATTTCACTTTTTTATATTTTCTTTATCGTTAAGGTCTACGGAGTTCGTATGTACAGCGTCTCTGGTTATTTTCTTTTCGAAATCAGAACACCTCTAGTTTGACGAATCTATTCCAAACAATGTACAATTCTTTAGGGGGCGGAGCGAGATATATTTATGTCGGTAAGTATTAAGTACATTGTGGATGACAGCAACTCACTGGTTTTCTTCTGGTCAATATCGAGCAATATTTCGTGTGGAAATTAAGTAAGACAGTGGCTATGATTAGGTAAATACTGTTCTACAAATGCTTAATGTTTGCGATCATTAGACTGAATTTGATGCATGGTTAGATGTTTATATCTAGCCTTCAGGTTTTTACTGACAGCAAATTTGAATAGATCAGGAACCAGTTTAACTATTTGTTAATTGTTTAGTACTCATATGAACATAAAAAGGCTATGGTGTGTACACCGACAATTATAACGGTTATCCTTGGTTAGTTGGTCCGAAAATACTATTGCAAAGAGATTGCCAAAAGCGGAAGGCTGAAGTGGCAAGAACTTTCCTGCTAAGTTTATAGCTAAAAGAAATCATATATGTACTTCACAAATAACGTTGTAAGATAATCAGTAGTAGCCTTTTAGCGTCTGTGGTTAGACCGACCTTTTCCAAGATTCGCTATACCCCTCTATTACGGGCATCGCAGAGCCAATACTTTTTGAACTTGTCTACTTCGTCATGTCACCTTGCCAGCTGCATTTTTGCATATGGCATCTGGATATACACGTCGTAAGTCATGATGTCCAGTAGTTGTCTGGTATTCTTGTAACATAACCAGTCCATTGCCATTTACATTTTCAAATGGATTCTCTGACTCCTGTTTTTCTTGTGCCGTGCTGTCTCCCCGTGTGATGTTGAGCATAATTCTCTATTGTGTGCATAGCATGATTCTCAGCTTGGGGGTCAATCTTTTGGTCTGGTTTCATGTTTCAGCTCCATAGAGATGCATTTTTCGTATACCATTCTTTTTAGGATTAATAGGATTTTCATGTTTTTGAAGGTTGAACTGGCTCTACCGAAAGCTGGCCAATCTAGAGTGATTCTTCGCTTGATTTCTTCTTTTGTGGATTTCATGGAGATTCGTTGTCTTAGGTAGATGCAGTGATTTTTTTTATTCTTATCCTTGTGTCTTTGCATTCTACGTGTTTGTAGTACATGACATTTGTTTTATTGAAGTTCATGTGGAGACCAACTTTCTTCAATCAGTTCATCTAGCATTCTTTGAGGATCGTAAAGGTTCCCAGCAAAAAAAGGTGATGTCATCAGCAAATCTGAAGTTACTCAGGTATTCGTTGTCCATTCTAATTCCTTTATTTTCCCAGTCTAGGTTTTGGAAGATTATCTCAGGGCAGGCTGTGAGGAGTTTGGGTGAGCTGGTATTGCATTGTCTTTCCTCCTTTTAGAGCTGAAAAGGCTCAGTCTTTATGTAGCCCGATAAAGGGACTGCTGTATCGGTTACATACGCTGTAAAACCGAGATATACGGGATCTACGCCTTATTGCATGATACAATCAATGACCTTGGGTTTTCCTATTGTTGAAAATTTAAAATCCAGTCATTTTCCTGCATTAGAGTGGATCATTTTTAAAAGTCTTTGTACTATTGTAATTTAGAACCAAAGAATCAAGGATTACGATTACAACGTTTGTTCAGTCAATAAACAAGAGGTTGGACTTCAGTGATTTCCTAATTGTTAGAAGAATAATTCTACAACTGTCATGTGTTACAGCAAGTCGTGTACATTTTGTTTGTTGGCACGACACAAGTATCACTCAGTCTTGGATACCCTTGGGCTATACCACACCTTATACAGATTCAGTGAAATCACTTGCCTCTGCTAAATTGGATTTGCTCTAAATTGTACAAGAAAGTAGACAGCAAAGAATTTTAAAAAAAACACATACAGCAAGAGACCAGAATCAAATTGCCTTATCTACCTCACAGGAACAGATTTCTATATTTACATGATTAACTTTATAATGAAAAAAAGGATACAAATTGTACTTAAGCAGAAATCATAACAATCGTATTTACACAATATGTAGAACCATGAACATTTGCGGTCGCGTTATAAACAATTCTTTTTAAAATCATTTACATACGGTGATAGTACTTCATACTACGATAATCTATTCCATTGTTGCACCAATCTATTGCTAAAAAAAATCTGATATTTATTCAACTCTTAGCATATTTGAGTAGTCTCTCAGTCCCTTGTACTCCCTTAGTAAAATGAACGTTCATCATATCTACGAAAAATGTCTTTTCGATCTGGGTTTCTCTCCTGTGCACGTTGCATAGTTCTCAGTTTGAAGGTCATGTTGGGTTCCATGTTTCAGTTCCTTGCGATAAGGTTGTGACTGTTTTGAATATTTAGTGAGGTAATTGTCTAATTTGCTTAGTTTGGGGATGATTTCGAGAAATGTGGATAATAACCTTTCAGAAAATGTGTATGTTATTGTAAAGGTATACCTTGATTAGTGCAGTTAACCTGCTTTAGTCAAAACTGCACTATTCCTGCATATGGTCTCCAGAAGTTGAGTGGTTAGAACGTCAAGATGTTAGACCAAAAATATGCATTCTTGCTCAAGTTTAATTTTATTTAAATCATTAGAGATGATAAATTAACCTTTGAACAATTTACGTGAGCTGAGAGCTAAATTCATCATGCCCGAAACTATAAAATAGTGTCCGTCGTTGAATATAGACATTCCGCAAGATCTCTCGATCATTCGTCACGCCATCTTACATTCTGTCGGACACGGTTTTGCATATGATCTCTGAGTATCCACGTTGTGAGTCGTGATGTCTAGTGGTGGTCTGCCATTCTTGCAACATGACCAGCCCATTGCTACTTAAAGTTTTCTAATGGATTCCATGATGTCTCCGACTCCTGTTTTTCTCTAATATAATGGGCTTTCTTGTGATCTATTTCTCTCCCGTGCACGTTGCATAGTTCTCAGTTTGAAGGTCATTTTGGGGGTTAAGTTCTGTTTCGGTTCCTTTTGCGACTATCGAGAGCATGCATTGGTTGTACATCCTTCTTTTGGGGCTGTTTTTCCGTAAAATCATTTGCCAATAGGTAGAATCTACCACAGACTTTTGAAAAAAGAGCGATGAGTCGATAAAACGTCTGAAACTGGTAATCTATTAACTTGATCGAAATGATATTTATGTTATTAAAAAGAAAAATTTTTTAAATGAATGAAAATTTGCATTAGTAAAATTTGTGCTGACAGATCCATCAATCATGGTTGAATCGATATTTTTTAATAAAAAACCTAAACACGGCATTAACTCATTCGGAAATCCTGAGGACGAATTTTTTTTCATGCCATTTTCTGGCAATTATAATCAAAACTAAAACTTCGAATATATTTAATCATTGCGATACGATTTTAAAAAGCGTTAAAAAGGTGAGTAGGTCTTACCAATAGGTAACGTAGGATTGAAACGTCTTAAAGCCCTTAGATCATAAGCTATCTAATGTAGCCCACGACCTTAATATCTACTTTGATCTTACTGCTAATTGAGACAGATCAGCCCTCTAAGGTCTATGATTGCAGTTGATATTTCAAGAATGACAGGGTAAATACGTTTTCAGATATATTTTACAATATATTCAGGATACTAATAAGACTAACAAGGATCTACCAGGAGCGCCTTTTGTAGAGAGATGGTTAGAAAGTTAATTTTGCAAATAGATTCTCATTGGGTGCTAGACAATGTACAGAACAATGCTTTATCACCAATTCAAATTGGTTGGGTTGATTTTTTTTAAGTCATGTCTGCATTTAACATAGTATCTTCGGAGCTCCGATTCAGAAAACGTCCGTTTTCCTTTTAAAATATATACGCATGTATACAGTTGGAATAAGACTTGATTTATATTTAGGACCTTCGTCACTGATGTCATACCCGGTGTGGAATTAAAGTTAAAATTGGTATGATACTTCAATGACATAAATACGAACTAAACCACCGATTTAGGATATTATCAATTTTATCAAGTCTTGCCTCATAGAATAGCAACAGAAAATAAAAATTCAAGCATGCAGATTTGGTATTGTCAGTGCAATTACGACTTGAAATTTTCAGTCTTATCTAATTTGTTAGTATATCTGGACTATATATTATTAGTATCTGAAGTACTGCACGCTTTTTAATGCTCGTCGAAAACGTTTTGCAATAATTGAATATCTCCTCTGAAGATTTAATTTTGGTCATAACTGCAAGATAATAGCATCAATTCGGACGTTGAAAAAATACTTTTGTCAAACTTACAATGGATTTCTGAGTGAATTGTCGCTGTGTTTACATTCATGATTCAAATCCCGTCACAATTTATGGAATTGTCATCAGGAAAAAATGAAGTTGATGTTTGAAATTCTTTCAAAATCAGAATTGACTTTAGAGAAATTTTAATTTGAAGAAAATTTGTCAATTTGAATAATTGACTGGATCTTGGGAAAATATTGCTTACTTTACACAGAAATAAAAGGGAAAAATACATTTTTTATTAACAGTTTAAAGGTCAAGTAGCCTAGTTTCTACACTCCCCAATCTTTTATAAGAGGTGATGGAAATGTCAACTCCTAATCAGATGCTTATTTCAACTCCTAGTGACAAATCTAAATTATATGTATTGTATGTAATTTAAAAAAAAGAATTATCAAATTCGTAAAACTTCATATTTATCGATAATTGAAATACTGTTATTTCTGAAAAAAGATGTTTCAGAACCATGCAAGTGGCAAATATCAATAATTTAATGAAGAAATCTATTTCTAAAAACAATTAAAAAAACGTTTTAGGCAGATATTTTTTGTGAAATCAATTGCATTTATTTTCCGATTCAAGGCCAATAAAAAGCGTCTGCAGAATTTGATAAAATTTCACTACAGACTTATCTTTACGAAGGTGTCAATATTTTTGGTACGCAAAAAATATTAAGATTTCATTGAAATAAAAAAAAATCCCATAAGATTTTCTTACAAAATAATAGTTCATTCAAATATCACATGGTTAACCGGTTTGCGAGGTTAAACAAGATTTCAACCACGATTATTTCTAGGTTTATATTGTCTACACAAATTTTTTTTAGATGCTTATTTCCTACAAGCCCTCTTATTAATAACAGATTATTAAGATAAAATTGATAAATTACAAGTTTTGGGCGTTTATATCGACATACGTTGCTTTTTGTCAAAAGTTTGTTGTAGATGCCACTTTGCAGTTTATGCAACCCACGATATCACAGATAGGTTTTATAGAAGATACATTTAAATGAACTTCTTTTCATTGATGATTACATGTATAGTGACATGGTAGATTTGAGTTGTAAATGTGAAAATGGAAATCAGTTGTATTTTTAGTGCAGACCTCAATTGAACCAGGTATACGTAAACGAGGCTTCGATTTGTCACTGCTCTAATCGGCTTAATCATTTCTTCCATGAAATTTTTCAGCTTGACCTTAAAAAAAATCGGGTCAAGATTCACTTTAGTTAACCAAGTCGAAAATAAAATAGGAAAAAATGTTCTGCCAGTAATTTCTTGTGCTTTTAATCCATTAAGCCCTCGAACATTCCAGAGATCTGTTCGTTTTGAGAAAAACGGATTGAGGTCTTAGTAGGGTCGGGTGGGGGCTACTTACAATGTAACTAATGTTAAACTCCCCCTCCGTTGTGTTGTTACTTCCCTTGTGAAGACTTCTCCTGGCTTCTTCGATATTTTATGTTTTGTACTTCCATTGCTAGAATTCTAAAAACTAACAAATCCCTGGAAGGTTCTAGAGTCTACTGGATTGAAAGCACAGGAATTACTGGCAAAGGTTGTTTTCTTTTTTGTTTTGTTTTGTTTTGTTTTTTGACTAGGTAAAGGGAATCTTAACCAAATATTGTTCTGGTAAGTGTCTGCACTCAACCAGTAAGATGTGCTTTGAAAATTAGAGAATAATTATCGTCACTGAATTCATGAAAGCGTTACTGACAGAACAAGACGATAATATGTATAAAAAAAACTTTAATTCAGACTTGCAATCTAAGGAAACTACAACTCACATCTACTGTAATATTTTAAATTATTACGGTTAGTTTCTACTTTTTAGTGTTAGAGGGAGGTTTGTACAGACCTCACATGATACTTTCTGCTAGAAAGTGGATGAACCCGTACCTAATATCCAGACTTGTAAATACATATATAAAGAGTTGGGGGTTGCGTTAAGGTTTTTTTCTTAAGCTGGCCTAAACCATTTTGCTATAACACCCACGACGAGTCATTCAAGTTCATCTATTAGTATTCGCTGAAACCTACCGCCCGAGGAACGAGTATCCCCCGCTAGTGGTAAATTGGGTGTTGTTTTTTAAGTAATGATTGACACGTCTTACTGAACGTTCACCCAAGTTTACTTATTAATTTATTCCAAAGAAATTGAAATATGAGAGTTAATTTAAATAAGACAGTCGAATTTTAAACTTAAAATTAAAAAGGATAAGGAAATGTTAGTCAACATTGCAGATATAAGAGTAAGTTTTTGTACTTAAAAAAGTAACGATTAAATTCGGTTTAAACTTATTTTTTGTGTCTGTTAATTCTTTTATGACAGGAATCTTCAAATTGTTGTAAGTCGTGAAGGTAAAACACCTAAAATTAATACAATGGGTTTGGGTCAAAAATCGGTTTAGTTTTCATCGCAGTTTATGTGTAATATCAAATGGATACTAAAACTAAATTGAACCCCAATCGAAAAAAAATGCAAAAGATTACAAAATGATTCTTGTTTGCTTAGTCTTAGTAACGTAAACAAAACCTATAATGACATAACTGTTTTACTCTTCTGTGCTTAAAAATTGTAAACGTTACTCTTTGTACAGTATTGAAAATCACGAAACTGAAAATTATAATGCAAAAAATCTAGAGTGAAATACCTGAAACCTACAGCTGCTTTTAGGGTGGTTAAAATTCAGAAAGGAACACTGAGACCGTGAGTGTAAGCAAATCCCCATTATTTATTAGATTATCACAATGGCATTCTTATCACTGTTGAATGAAAATATAAAACAATTAGAGTATCCGAAGAACAATACCAAAAGAAAAGCAAGCCATAACTGAAATTCTATCGTTTTTTTTCTCGTTTTTTTTTGGGGGGGGGGTAAATCAACAGTCTCAAAAAAAAAAAGAGAGCAGCAAAAATTCAGTCCTTTCAATAATTATGAAGAGGAATTTAGCAACAAATTACCGAAACAAGTCTTAAGGCGACGGAGAAATTTATAAAAAAAATCTCCGAAGTTTACACAGTAAGAAGAGGACAATTACTTACCTCATCTACGATGCTTTCATTGTTTATGTATTTCTTAAAGTCAACAACTGGATCGATAGAATCCCAAAGAGCATAAAGAGAAGAGCTGGTTTCTTCGAACTCTTTGCGTTTTGTCACAGCCAGCTGAGTTTCTGCCCATGCTATACTATTAAATATATCGTCACCCGAAGTTTTAGGAGAGAGACCAGAAAGAAGAATTCTGTAACTTCTTGGGTATCCATTTTTGTTTAATTTTTTGCCAGTGTGAAATAAGAGGTATTCTGGTTTTTGGAAATCGTAAGTGTAAGAGGCTTCATTCTCGGTTTTTATCAAGTCCTGGGTCATTTTATCCAGAGAGTAATTTGTAAAACTATATTTGTTCCACAAATTTGCCTTTTTTATTGGTCTTAGCCGCCAAACTGAGTGTCGATTCATGACACCCATTATGTCCAAATCGACTTTGTAGTTAAATAAATGATTGTGAACGTTTGCGACCGTGAAGGGGTCGATTTGGACCCCGAATTCTCTGTCTTCAGGTGATAGATTAGTGGTTATTAAAGAGCCTGTCGAGAAGACCCTCGCTTCAACAGCTCCATTGTTGTGAAAAACATAGTCCATGATATAATCGTAAGAGAGGAAAGTCAGAATAACCCTAACAACAAGGACCTTGTCTGGTATTCCCATGTAATAGTTTCTTGCTGACTGTGATATTTTGTGACGCCTCAATGGGACTTGGGGGTCGTGTTCAAAAATGCATGATGCATGATGCTGCATCTTAAAGCCTCCATCATTCACTGTGTAGATGATCGGTGATATGAAAGTAGCACCAAAGGGACAGTCAACACCTTCTACAAGGCCCGCGATTCGAGAACCAAACAACGCTGTCCCATCGACGAAGTTGAAGTTTTGCGCAGCAGGGCTACTGCCCGAGTATATAACACCCACCTCTTGGAGATTCATTTCGTATACTATCATCTCCCCGCGGTATTGTATGCTGAGAAGTCGAAGGCCTCCGGTTGGCGACATATGCAAGTGAAATTTCCATTTTAGATAAGTTACCGTAGAGAAGTTGTCGGTTACAGTGTAACGCGGTGTCTGAGTGTTAACAGTTTGTGGATCTATCGTTGGCAAAGGTCTGGTTTGGGGAGATTCGTTGGTGCCATCCCCGCTGGACTGTTTTCTGCGGTACCAAGGACTCTTGGGCTGCCTGTTGTTATAATAATTCATAAACAAACTTGCGTTATCAAATAAAAAGCTATCAAACCAAATTCTCCCTAATGTCCATTCAGATGGCTTCGCACTAGTTATGTCAGCCTCGAACTGAAAATCCAGTGGGTGTAGTTGGTACATAGATTCAAGGTTAAACCAAATCCACACCTCCCGCCGTCCTTTCTTCGCTACTGTGCTAGGAATAGGCGTAAAAGAGACATCTATGCACCGCCTCATGCAACTAGAGGGTAAGGTATCGTATTCTTTCTTCAGAAAAGGCTTTGTCGCTTCTTCGAATTTAGGCACGATGTACTTGTAAATGTAAGCCATTTCCATCCTCAACAAGGGGCGCTGACTGTAGGGCACAGTACGAGACTTAGAGATGGAAGATATGTTGGGCAGGGGCCACAGATGATATTCTTCTACGACTGGAGGATGAAGGTCGCCTCGAAATACGGCAGCTTTTGCAGAACGCATCGGCGTTGGTCCATTCTGGTAAAGATGATTCATGACATCGTTTTTCAAGGGAAGTTTAAGTTCTATGTAATGCACGAAACTAGCGTTCAGTCTGGTCTTTTCGGGTGACACCAGACTTATATTAGCTTTTTTCTCTAGAAAGTTCAAGACGTTTCTTATTTCGAAGGGCTGTAGCTCGTGGTACCACTCAATCGTTGAACTCTGCTCAAACTGGATGTGCGTTTGGGTTTTCGATGTGGTCGAAACGACGACGGTAATGATAACAAGGATAGTAATGATGATACCAAAAATTATGGCTAGTGCTCGCCAGGCACATTTGCTTATATGACGGGCCATGGCTGCTTGTGACGATCGACTGTCTATATCTGCAATTAAAATAGAGTTCATCCTCAATAGAGATCTTATGAAAACAAATTAAAACTCGCAGTTCTCGGACTACGCTGAAGAGTAAAGGGATAATTTAGGTATGTTTATGATATACAGAAAACAGTAAGTAAATCGCACAGGGCCAGATTTAGACCTAAGGGTTCTGGAGCACTCGGTAAGAATTCGGTAAGCCTCCTTATACACTGCTCTATTTCCGTAACCCATACTTCAATAACAGTAGACCCGAATCACAAGCTGTAATTTTATCAATTCATTTAAAACAATTGAAGGCGTTATAATGAAATGAATACCTAGCTGTAATTAATAATTCATTTCTCATTAAATACACTCCTTTTTTATTATTATAGTTTTGTACAGAGGGGGCCTGGGGCAATAGCCCTTTTTAGATCCGACTCAGAATACACAATTGAAATTTGTAGAGTTGAAATGGTAAGGGGGTCAACTTTATCTCGAGATTAATAAAGTCACTCACGCAATGTCCTAAAAATAGTAAACACAAATGAACTGTATTACAGATGGAAAGTATACAATGATGATCCAGGGATTCTTACGGGAAAAAAATCATGGAAACTTAATCCATGAACCAAATATTTGTATTTATATAGCATTCAAATTTTCTTTCATAGTGTTTGAGTTTTATAATAAAATAAGACGTATAGTTTCTACTTCTAAGCTGGATGAAAGTCTATTTACCTATGTCAAGGCAGCTATAAACTAGGCCAATGCCTCTGTTTACTTTTTTCTAATCTATAAATAGCAATAGCTAGTTTTCTTGATTCCACTCATTTTGTAAATTAATAGTATAGCCAATTTCCGTAAGCTAAAACAGTTTCAAACCCCGAAAGAGCCCGTGAAGAATTTTCATTATTATTTTGTAATTAATGTCATTAAAAAAGGGTTATTAGATTTGGAAATACAGGTAGTTTGAAATAACCAATTAAGTGCCATGTTAAAGATCTGATACTGAACGCTCAGACTCAAGCTTCAAAACAAATTGTATTGAATTAGTTTCAACACTGCAAAGATTCTTTAAGTATGATTTGACCTTTGTTATATCGCATATTTGGTAGTTTTTGGCAGCAAACAAAACTTAGATCATTGATATTATGGTGAGTAAGATCTTCAGGCTGTCCTGCACTTGTCTTGTACCAGACTAAGCTAGGCTTAAACGTAAATTGCTTATTTAACTTTCCTTTTAGATTGAATTTTTTAGGGATTAAGCTTCTCAGTAATATTCGAAGGAAACTCGTCTAACGAGTACAAGTTTTTGTCATGACATATATGAAGAAAACCTTTGGCAATTTAAATTGGGTGAACAACAAACTAAAATTGGTAGACTTTTAAACAGTTTAGATTGAAACAGAGCAAGTATATAAAACAAAATTACTGACCTAGTTACGCGTCCAGAATCATCAGATTTAAAAACAATTCCACTGCCATAATGGTTCCGCGCATGCGCTGGGCACGGGGAGAATACGCTACCTTCGCCTAAGGACAATCATCAAGATGCCCGCCCCTTCACCCGTAAGAGAAACGCCCTTAAGGTAAAAGCAAGACGGTTGGGGGAGGAAAGAATAACTATGCAGTGTTGTGATAGAGCTAATAATTGTCATTTCAGCAGAATGTATCAGTCAGTGGTGTGAGCAGATGGAAGTGGTTGTTTTTCTAGTACTTGCAAAACATTTGTATTGACAACGTTCAGTGAACTCATCTTCTGCCGATTGAGAGGGAATTAAGGACTTCCAATCATAGCTTCCACACAGATTCTGACTAACATGGCACAATTCAACAAAATTTATACCGAAGTTGACATTTGTCTTCTCTATTGAATGGCTTATTCTGAAAGAGCATGAAGTACACTTACGTGCATCCCTTCCAAGTGGATATGGACCCTTGAAACAACATTTCCAGAGGAGCTCAAAGTAAAGCAACCCAAGATTTTCAGTCTTGTAAATAAAAGCCTTGCGCCGATAAGACGATGTCGGCTAATTTTGGTTAACCTGTATTAAGCCTTAGTAATCATAATAGCACATTATAGTATAAATTGTATAAGTAAGTCATATCTTGTTTTTAACGTAACAGTGTAATTTGTATTACTCAAGAATTAGAAACAGTCACCATACCTGTCGACAAAGATTTCTTGAGTTTTTAAGTTGGTTTGCTGGCTATGTATGTATCACTCGTAGAGGCTGCATCGATGGAGATAGAGGACTGAACACGTCGACATTTATTCATTATTTCCAAAAAAACAGATTTGAAGAGTAACTTATTCATTGATCACCCCCAACGCAGCATGCTGCCCAAACTAAAAATATTGGCCAAGTGATGGCTTCTATTGAGTGACTAACCATATAAGTTTTCATTATGATTCATTATCTTTTCAAATCTCATTTTGGCAAATATCTCTAATTTCTGAGTATTAAGATCTTGAAATTCCAAGTATTCATAGGCTGTAATACGATTAAAGTAGAATAAATATACGAGTCAACTGATCTAACCACCAGTTTCACTCTCAGGTTAAAAGTGAATTCTCCAAACAATAAAGTTCCCCATTGATTAAGTTACAGCATAGAAACGATAAATACAAGGATCAGAAAAAACATTCGTGTAATAAAGAAAGGAAGGTCCTAATGAAAAATGATCCTAGAATAAGGACTAAATAGAGACAAACAAGATGATTAAATTAGCAAGATATTTCAATAAAGAAATAATCTAAAACTTATATTTAAAAATGCAAGATATCAAACGAAAAATACTGCCTAGTTTAGCAAACCCCATTCAACTTTTAACGTTTCTACTTTTAGATGCGCTAGTAGTGATGACCTTCACTGGCTGACAGCCTGACATATCGAAAAACGCCCACCATCCCTTGTTTCCTCCCTTCCTATATCCACGTGAAAATGTAAGGGAGAGAACTCCCACATCTATCGTATTACTTCTAGACTTGTTAAATATAAAAGGATTGTGGAATTTATCAAGTTGAAATAAGAAGGATAAATCTCCGCACTTTCGGTGATATCTGTCTGTAATAATGTCGGTAGTCACGAAAAATGACTATCTGGTACCCGGCCAAAAGTAACGCACTCAGCGAGGAGTGAACTCACTACAGTCGTAATGGTCTGGTAGACTAGCATACAGGTAATTACTCTACGGGGAGGCGCCCCATATCAGCTCTCTATTTTCACCTGTTGCTTAGCCAGCTGATTCCTTCCTACAGAGAGGAGAGGTTATCTATCATTTGCCTCAGTTCTTAATTAGTTTATTTACACTCATCCCCGAAGACGATGAATGCAATGAACCTACTGACTGATACAGTCTTTCCGGGATGTTCAATGTTGTGATTATACAAAATCTCCTATATTTCTAGAAAATACAGACTTACATGTTCTGTGAGTACACTTATCTTCATGCGTGGAGCCTTTATCTAAATTATTACAAGTTTCCATGTGAAGCTGATGGTCTTTAGCATTTTTTTTTTTTTACTGGCTAAGACACCACGGCGAAAATCTGTCATTATGAAAAATGGTGCTAAAACTGATCTGGTCTACCTAAGTTATTTTCATTAACTGAAGGTCCCAATAGCATGTCCAATCAGATTCTGGTAAAATTCAACAAAATGCTGATATTCAGCAAGGGAGATAATCCATTGAAACGCTATAGCTGCTTCTACTTACAGGGTTAATCTTTAAACTGGCCGTTTTAAATGGCTGAAAGTGGATAGAGTTTTTGGAGATTTTTATCAGTATTTTTTTAAAGTTGCTAGATTTTCGAAAAAAACTTTACGGAAGAGAAGAAAGTAGAAAATGATGACCATTTGAAACTGTATTCTGTCAAATTTAACTGGAAAGGATATGCTTTAGGGTTAGTGATTTAGGATTGGTTAGGAAGGGTCAGTTCCTTCCCTTGCTTATGGCAAAAAACAAACCTACCTACCAACCCTATCGAAAATTTTCTCAACAGTTATAGTAGCCACAGCATCTTTTCCCATTACCGGCATTTTGTTAATTCTAACCTGATCCAAATAATGAAATTCAAAATTCCTATGGAGCCATATTACAGTGCCAGGACTAACTTGTTTACCGATTAATAAGCTTGCTGCACACTTTACTTAACAAGCAAGTTAATTAGTTCGTTAGTTCCATCCCTGGAGTTATTGAAGTAGAAAACTTTTAGATTAAAGTTTGCAGTCGTGAATTTCAGCTTCATTCAGTAGATATGCATTATATTCTGCCATAGAAACGTCTTCTGTAGAAAAAAAAACTCAGATTTTCGCAAGAAAATGAGAAAATATTGGTAATTTCCAGTTATAAAGCTACAACGCGGCAAAGACCAGGAATTTTTATTAATCTTTGTTCATAGAGATTTAAAAAACTTTTAATTATGAATTGTCTACTCCTGTTTAACTTTAGCAATAAAAATTGATATTTCCAGTAGGATTATGACTTGGTTATTCATCCCCAAAAATTTGATTTCATGAAAATTTTAGTCTTTGCTTAATTTTCCAAAATTGAGCTGGCTTTTCACGGATTTTTTTTTTAATTTGACGTAGCTATCCAATTTTTTATGAACACTTTTCGATTTTGTATTTAACTTCTCGTGTTTGTTTGGTTTTTTTTTTGTTTTCTCTCTCTCTCTCTCTCTCTCTCTCTCTCTCTCTCTCTCTCTCTCTCTCTCTCTCTCTCTCTTGGGGGTAGGGGCCTTTGTATTCAAAATAAAGTTAAATTAATTTATCTAAAATCAATATATAATTAAATCATCTTTTGTAAATATATATATATATATATATATATATATATATATATATCCCACCACAAAGCCATCACGACTTCACTAAATGTTTTCAATAAGGTAAATAAAAAAATAACCTTACCCAACTTGTTTTTTGTTATGCAACGATTGTTTTGTCTTTCAAAACCCTACCCAAAGGAAAATAGCCATTTTATAGCAACCCATTTTTTTTAAATACATAAACAGAGGTTACCCAATCTCTCATGAGAAAGAAATATTGTAAATATCACAATGTCAACAACTTGCAATACAATTTTACCTACCTTGTACGACTTCTCTATACGGTGAACGGTAGGTCGACAGGATTTTAACTTGGTTGGTAGCAATTTTGGAGATTTACTTCAAACTTACTTAAATGCAATGAGTTGATGGTAATGTCACTTTCTGTAGGACCCGTACAACACTCAAGCTTTCATCAAGTTTTTAGATGAATAGCTTCCATTTTGACCACTATTGTCGATGAATGGTTGTTTTGAGTAATGAGCCAAATACTTTTCATTTATTTCTACGTTGCCTTCCAGCCTTAACTTGGTGTTTCAATCATACGATGTTATCCTAATGATCTAAGGTAGATTGAGGCAATTTGCAGTTAAGTCAATATTTTCCAATTGTAAAGACGTATTTTTTCAATGGCCATCTATTCAGAATTAGATTATGTCATATTTGCAGGTTTCGTTTTCACCAAAGAACAATTCAAATGCATATGTTATGTATGATCTTTCAGCAAGCTGTTAAAGTCAAATATGAATGTTCATTTTACAGCATTTAAATACGTCAACCTTGAATTCAATTTATTTGGATGATGATTCAATAACAAACTATGAAGTTTGATAATTAGCTCCGAATTTTATTCATTTCTACACATGAAGTTGTAGATTTCAAAGATTTCACTTGAATTTTTTTCTAAAAATTAATCTGATTGGCAGCCATTCACTTTTTTCATCTAGACAAAAAGCACAAAAATATCTTATCTGAATCCTGTGGAAGATATCAATCCCCTTGTCTGCAGGGATTTGCCATTCTGGTATATTTTAGAAACATCGATATTTGAGTATATGTTCAAACTGGTTGAACACTAAATTGAGCGACCGTGAATAAGTTACTTTTAAAGAGCTTGGTTCAATCAAAATTTGAAATTCTTAACGTTATTATGTAAATAAAAGTAATCACTTGTTGCCTCCAGATTTAGTCTTATATTTACATGCTTAAGATAGAAACAGAAAAGCTTCTTGCTTTTGAAATTTTTCGGTTACGAAAACTGAATTTCAAGAATTTAGATCCCATCCACAATGTTGTTTAAACTAAAGTCCCAGGTGTAGAAACAACTCTAAATTGAATTTCGTGGTCAGTTATGGGGTAGTAAAATCCACTATATTCACATGGTAAGTATTATCCGAAAATGTTCTAAAATCCAGTTGGAGGACAGAGAATGTTACTAGTCTCTATAATAGACCGATAAGACTACTGTTTGGTGTAAGAGTGATATCAAGTGACAGTAAAGAGACGACCAGTAGATCGTTAACAAATTTATGTAAATAGACTAAAGACATTCACAGCACGTAATGTCAAAGTATTCGTCGACATTGAAGATAGTGGTGAAGAGCATTGTTATGCACGAAGCCAAATTTCCTTGCCAAAGCCAAAAAATTGGTAACGTCAGCGATAGTAGCTTGTATTGAATATAACGATTTATAACTTCAACCAGTAGATCTACAGAACGATCATCGAAATGCAGGTTGTGGATTCAATTGAAATCAACATTTTTTATTTCTGGTTTTTGGTGCTAAAAGAAAAGAATAACAATCAAAATCTTTCTTTAACTGCGTCCGAATTTAGAATTTCGGGAGTTCTTTTTTTCTATTATTGAAGTGAATTCAATGTAAATACGAGCATTTTTTTAGCTTTTCATAACTGCAGTGTCACGAATGTTGTGAAGTAATGGGTAGTCATTCTACAATCAGCTGAAGAGTGATATTCGGCCTTTTCTTTGAGAATCAAGTCGATAAATCCCCGCCCACCCATCAATTGCGGTTTTGAATTCAAACTTTAAGCAAACTACCAAAACCATGGGATACACCTTTGGTTTCGGACATTAATTTGATTGTAAGCTAATTAAAACAATTTCTGATCATTTGCAATAGTCTGATAGGAGTTCAAGAGCTTTGCTTATAAGTAGGTATGTTCAAAACCAATGCACAAAATTTTAGACGCGGAAAACAATCAAATCTAAAAGATTTTCTGAAAAATCCCCTATTTTGGGGATATCAATAAGATTTACGATATTTATCTAAGAGATGATCGATCTTTTTCAAAGAAGTTTCCATCCCAAATTTCGGAGGAAAAACTTTCCATTTGATTATACCATGATTATAACACCCCTATTGAGTTGATGATTTATTTATCTTATATTTTCCGGATCATAATGGTTTTAACACATTAAAGATAAGTCCATGGGACGATAAATTCTGTTTTGATTTTTTAAGATCTACCAAGTATCGTGAGACAGTCTCACTTAGGAATGATTTTTTCAAATGGAAAATAAAGTAAAATATTGCTCTCAAAATTTTCAGTTTTATCCGTAAGTTTATGTTTTATTGCTATTTTCTATAGAAAGAAAAAATATCAACATGAATTTTTTTGATAAAGATTAATATTTCAAATAATTCAAAATTCTGAGTGTTTTTTTAATCTTTCTGATATTCGGACCGTAATGGTATTTTGTTAATGGATTTAGCCGATGAATAAATAAAAAAAATGATGTAAAAATATTTATGCGTTAGTATGGGGGGGGGGTAGGTATTTTTTATTAGACGTTTATGGTTGGTCAGTTGAGTCAAAACCAACTGTCGTTTTTATGGGGTTATTAGAAAAGTTTGTTTTTTTTTTATATAAAATTTTCAATGGTTTGATGATGCATTTTTTTTTCTTCAATAAAAAGCTTCCCAAATCAATTACAATTATTGATCAGAGCCTTTCTGGTCGCTGTAGACAAAAGCCGGAAATCAGGTTGATCGCAACACCTGTTAATACCTTATTATTGCATATTGTTTATTGTTTTCGCTCAAAACAGTCTAATTCACGTTATGATTAATGAAAATTTTCTTCTTTTTTCTTTTTTTTTGGGGGGGGGCGGAGAGATTTTTTCCTTTCTAGCAAAAACAAAAGAACTTCAGAACAACATTTTCAAAATTTTCAATGCATTTTCAAGAATTACAATCGAAGTATTATTCAAGCACTTACTTATTAGTAGCAAAGTAGCAATTTATCCTTTGCCAGCTATGTTATACCGAATCAGGTTTTGCTATATATCAGTTAATATTGGTGTACTGTTAGCGAGCGAAGTTTATACTTCAACTGAGAAAAGTCGATAACAAAACTGATATTTATGCGGCAGTCAGGATAGAAGACTCTTGTGAAAATATTAGAATTCAGGATATCAATATAAAAAACAATTATCGAAATAGCCCATATAGTTTTTGAAATGACCTATTTGAGTGGGTGCAGTGCAAATGTAAACGTATGACATTGCTTATCTTTCCCCACACGAGAGTTTGATTGCGGTAAAAGGAAGGCAGTCTATTTAAGACCTTATTAACGATTGGTATGACTTTGTCTTAAATCAATTCACTCTTGAAATGAAGATTAGAATAAGCCAAAATGGTAATCCTAGAAGAATCGATTTTTCCCTCAATGAACAAGTTTCACGGAACGAAATAATAGAGAAATTCAACAGCTTAAAACATAAAACTGTGATTTCGATTTGTAACCTCTCTCTCGAACTAACCTGATAAAATTGTCTGTGGGACTTGCAGGTTTAGCCTTAAAGAAAAAGATTACTATAAACAAGTACTCTTCTAGTTGTCAGTCACGGACTCATTAAATTCACAGCAGTTGTACCTATCATAGGAATAAAAGCTAAAAAATATTTCATCTGCCCCCGTGTCTCGTCGTTAATGAATATTTATGTTGACTAAATGCTGGGACAAAGAAGCCTTTTCAATGATGGTTGATCTAATACTTATAAAATTCTCGATATCTACAGACTTTCCATATCATCTAAGCTGCAGTTTCATTTAATGATAATGTGATATCTTTGCTCCTTATTCTATAAGAATTGTCATCACACAAGAAATTTCTGATTTCAAACCACAATGAAAATTACCCAATGTAAGGACGAAAACACTGAATGCAGAAAAGTTATTGCAGACATTCTTGAAGTACAATCCTAAAGCCATTTAAGGAGTTCAATTATTGCATGTAATACTGGATCATAGAAAAAGCGGCTCACGTGGAATTATCCTTTCTCTCCTTAAATCCTTGTGTAATAAAGGCATGACAAAGCAGAGGAATATTTGTATTAGAGCCTTTCCCTAAAATATTACAAACTGATGACACAAGTGAATTTCAAACTATCTCTATAAGACACTTTTCGGTCGGTCTGTCGATCCCTAATACGTTGAATATCAATTTTCTCATGTCGAATTGATATGAATTTTGTTCCAGATCATCGGGTGAAACAACCTAATTTCCCTCTTCCTCTGCTTCAGCTTACTACAACCACCAACGCAGCTAGTAATGGCTCTATTACTTCTTCGTTTAGAATCCTTTAAAAATCGGAAGTCATTTTGTATTGGAACTCAATCACGCACGGCTCCTCCTCTTCGTCAATTCTCCCCCTTTGAAAGCCAACCTCTTCTCCTTCTCTTGTTTTATATCGTTTTTGTTTATTCAATGATGTCGGAAAATTTAAATAAGGATTTTAAACTGTTGAAAATGACATTATTCAACAGATTTATTACACTTTTCACGGGTTACGAAACCATTACTCTGTCATTTTTCGCCGTTTACTATTTAAAAACAAAATTATTATCCATTATGCAAGATATGGCCGGACAATATCTTGTTCACAACCTTACGGCCGTGTATTTTCCGTCTTTCTCCGGATGGTGCACGGTCGAAATGTTCTGAACAAATAAACATACAAACGAGGGAAATGGTCAGATTCAGTAAATGAACATTATCTAATTGTTTCCAGCATGCTCAGCAATTATCGAATCACTGTAGCCGCACAAAGGGTCCGACCAACCAGCCAAGTGGCTAGAGATGCTCATCTCTTTGAGTGTATGTGTGTGTGTTGGTGTGTATCTGTGTCTGTGTGTGTGTGTGTGTGTGTGTGTGTGTGTGTGTGTGTGTGTGTGTGTGTGTGTGTGTGTGTGTGTTCCTGTTCAGATTTGGGGGGCAACAACCTTGAAACGCTTTTGTTTTTGTTTTGTTTTTTTGTTTTTTCAAAAAAATGCTTTTTAGTGTCTCTATGATCGAAACAATGTCCGAAATTCGAGCTGGTATTTTTATAGATAATTTTTGATATTTTTTAGATAATTAGTTTTGATACACGTGCTGGTCATAGAGGTTTATTTGTGTAAGGTGCAGATATATCCATACATAAATTTAGAATACATCTCTATATACAGACACATACATATACGTGTATACTTATGTATCCACAAATATGTGTATATACAATCAGACATATAAGAGGTCCTACTCAAAGGTTTGGGGGATTTCAATATCGCCTATGAACCTAATGTAGTACATTTCGTAAGCGGCATTCTGTGTAATCTACTGAGCCAACAGCAAGCAAGAGCACCGCTCCGAGGGAGACAGTGGGGACTCAAACTAACTCAAATCTTGGGAAATGTTCTCTTCATGGTCATCCCCTGAACTGTTGTGCAACACCTCGTATGCGTACAGACCAAACGTACATATACTCACATATGCAACATAAGCATAGATTCATGGACACGTACACACATCGGATGCTCTGTCTGTCTGTCAGTCTGTCTGTCTGTCTGTCTCTCTCTCTCTCTCTAATAAATAAATATATATATATATATATATATATATATATATATATATATATATATATATAGTATACATAATCATACAGTTTATTAGAATAGAAAGATATATATATATATATATATATATATATATATATATATATATATATATATATATATATATATATATAGTATACATCATCATACAGTTTATTAGAATAGAAAGAGATACACACGTACATACATCAATAGGTCTGTAGCCCAATGATGAAGAAACATTTATTTCACGCAAAAAATGTTTTTCCGCATAATCTCCTTTGTATATATTTAACCTAGCACATCTATATAGAACACATAAATCAAACATTATATTGTAAAAATTTCAGTTCAAAATTAAGTTAACTGTCGAGTGACAGACTGATTTACCCACCCTCGGACATGTAGGCAATCATGCATACATACCCTATTGTATTTGAATCTGAGAGCAAGTGCCTAAATACATACACAAATATATATATATGTATGTATGTCATTTACTTATTACAGAATTTTGTTTCAATAAATTAATTGGAGCCTTTGATGAGACACGCCATTGATGACATCATATTGACAAATTTTTGCGCCAATATCACCATCTTCATCCTGAACAACGTTACCAGCTATCGAATCTTGCCCCAACCCTTTTCATGTCAGTTTCTTGTTACAGACTTAAATTAGTAGCCTTTGCTGTTCATGACTTCAAAATGCAGAGAGGAAATATATGAAAAGTTTTTCACCGGCAGCTGCCATATTAAACGAGAGGCCGACTGGTAATGAAAAGCAAGTCAATAATTTCGTTCTAAACGTTAGTTGCAGCGATTGTTCTATCGTAATTACTACTAGTAACTCTTCCACCGTCGGCAACATCATCTTCATGATGCAGATAATCGTTTTGGTGTGGAAACATTTGCCTAATCTTATACCTGCTCTGAATTTTCAATATTCGCCCTTTTTCCATTTTGCTGCATCGTCCCTTTTCAAGAATGTTCTCTTTCTTCTCGTTGTTTGCTCTCTCCGATCATCTACATCATATTTCTGTTGTCACGATATACAACCGTTACTGTCTGATTAGACAAAAACTAACCAACCACAAAAGAGAAAGAAAATTGGAACGCTGAATTCTGAATAAAGCAGGTGAAGAAAAAATTCGTTCCATAAAACGACCTCGGTTGAGTTTTTGTGAAACATATTTTCTTGGTTCGTTTCCGTGTGACATTATAAGTTTGTAAGAAATTTAGGTGAAGATTCAGTGTAACAAATCAGAGTAGTTTTTATGAAAATGTATTACTTATTTCTTTCTAATATAAATTACATCAATGAAAAAATTATTCTACAATTATAATTTTTTTAAACCAAAGTATTGCTTTTTAAAATCACTTATTTTATTACTGTTAATTAAATGATTTAGAATATTACATATCTCATTTAAAACATTCCTTATTGTATTTAGAATGAAAGCGGGATGGTGGGAAGTTTAGGTAGTTTATTGGAGAGATCGGAAGAGAGAAGAGGATGAAAAGTTGTGTAATCATTAAGAGCATAGTAAAAGAGGAAAAGGGGTTGTTTACTGAGGGGGTATGGAAAGAGGGGATTGAGAAAAAGAAAATAGCTAAAAGAAAGTTAAGTAGTTTGAGTAGGAAGGGGAAGGACGAAAAAGAGTAGTTTTCTGAATGGGTAAGAAAATTTCTGCATATGAAACTAATATAGGTTTGAATAACGTTCAGACAAAATCACGGAACAGCATCGAATATTGGAAGGGATACGGGAGAGAATGAGTTCAAGTATAGAGCAAGAGAAGGGCAGAGGCATGTGATAATGGATAATCATAGTTGTCAACACCCGCGGAATTTCCACGAGAATCTAGCAAGTTATTATTAATCTATACACTAGAGTTATTGCTGGGAACCAAGTGACAGTAATTCTCTTCACATTTTCAATCAAGTGACAATGATTCTCTTCACATTTTCAATCAAGTGACAGTAATTCTCTTCACATTTTCAGTGCTCTATTCTGTATTCTTACATATTTCAGAAGTTCTGTGATCTGAATCTTTTCAGTTCGCTGATGTCTAATTCTTCCAAACTCTTAGGAACATTTATCTGGTATGCCAGTGAATAAGGGCACTACCTTCACTATCATGTGTCATAATATTCGAAGCTCTCTAGCGAATTTCTGGTAGTTATACACCTTCCCAATCTACTAGAGTTTCATTCTGTGGTATGTTTATTGGTGGAATTTTGCTTTCTTTCTTTACAAAAATATCTCGAGATAGAATGAAGCTTCTGAATTTTTATATTTCTACGTGATTTGCTTTTCTTATTCCTCAGAACTGTTTCTTGATTATGATCGGCCAGTGGCTTATTACCCTCATCATTATTATTAGCTGCAAAAGATTCTTTGTCGGGTGCAATCAAAAGTCAAGTAACATTCATCATCATCATTATCATCAGTCTTTTAACGCCCGTCGTTGGACATAGACCTTCCCAGGATCAGCCTCATTTCTTTATTATGGGCCTTGCGGAGCCAGTATTTTCTGATTTTGTCTATTTCATCTCGCCATCTTCTATTTTATCGGCCTCAGTTTCGCATGTGATCTCTGGGGATCCATGTTGTGAATCGTGATGTTCATCGGTTGTCTCTCATTCTCACAACTTGACCAGCCCATTGCCATTTGAGTCTTCTAATACATTCTATGATGTCTCTGACTCCCGTTTTCTTCCTAATATATTGTACTGTCTTGTGATCTCTCCATATGAGGTTGAGCATGATTCTCTCATACGCACGCTGCATGCTTCTCGAGTCTGTCTCTTGGTTAGGTTCCATATTTCAGCTCCATAAGTGACTATCGAAAGGATGCATTGGTTATATACACTTCTTTTTAGGATTATTAGGATCGTCTTGTTTCTGACAGTTGAGTTGCTCTGTCGAAGACTTGCCATCTTAGGGTGATTCTCTGCTTGATTTCTTCTTTTGTGGGTTTCATAGAGATTCGTTGTCCTAAGTAGATATAGTGGTCTACTTTCCCAAGTTTTGCATCTTTGATTTTAAGAGTTATGTCCTTATTCTCGATGTGATTGTTGCACATGACTTTTGTTTTTCTGAAGTTAATGTTTTGGCCGACTCTTTTGCTTCCTTCGTTTAGTTCATCTAGCATTAGTTGGAGGTCGTGTAAGTTCTCGGCAGAAAAAACAAAATCGTCTGCAAATTGGAGATAGCTCAGATATTTGCTGTCTATTTTTATTCCTCTATTCTCCCAGTCCAGGTTTCGGAAGATCATCTCGAGGCAGGCTGTGATGTTGCAGTACTTTGACGAATACAAAGTCAACACCTTGTAGAGTGATGGCCTTCATGACATGGAGATTTCTACTTGGTCAAATGCCTTCTTGAAGTCTATAAATGCTACAGCGAGTGGCATTCTATGTTCTGTTACGTTCTCTTTCAGCTAATTTATTGAATGGAGATGATCCATGGTGGAGTAACTTCTAAATCCAGCCTGTTCCCGTGGTTGGTTTTCATCTAATGTTTTAGTGATCCGGTTGGTAATAATTTTTGTGAACAGTTTATAGATGGAGTTTAGTAGGTTTAAAGGCCTGCTGTTGTCTTTGGGGTTTCCTTTTTTATGAAGAAGAATTATGATTGCCGTTTTCCAGTCTTTTGGAACTCTACTCTGTTTTAGACAGTGTTGAACAGATAAGCTAGTTTTTTTTGTTGACGGTCTTACCAGCTTTTTTGAGTAGATCGATGGTGATGTTATCTGGTCCAGGGGCTTTTCCCTTTTTTTTTTTTTTTGTTTGTTTGATGGCTTGTTTTACCTCCCATGATGTAACTTCTGGGAATTCCTTGAACTGATTGTCAGTGTCTTGCGTATCCTGGTTGTCGCTTACTTGACCATGTGTTGAAGAGTAGAGTTCTTGGAAAATTTCCTGGGCGCGTTCAACAATTCAATCTCTGTCTGTTGTTATGTCTCCGCTTTCGAAGTCTCTTCAAATCTCCAACTACTTTCGAAATATCCTTATGATCTTCATGGAACTGTTGTTTGTAATCTTTTTTCCTTCCAGATCTCCATATCTTTCCACAAGTATTCTTTACGACTAGTTCCAGTCACTCTAATAATGAGTACAGTTGTCATTAACACATCGCAAATATTCCTGATCTCCAAGACAAAGTGCTCTCTCTCTCTCTCTCTCTTTCTCTCTCTCTCTCTCTCTCTCTCTCTATATATATATATATATATATATATATATATATATATATATATATATATATATATATATATATATATATATATATATCCTTTGTGAACCACCAATATTGTATTATCCAGCACCAGGCAGACTGTTCTCTGTTGATTACGGTTATGTTTTGGTCTTTTGGTTCGGATGCATTGGTCTGAAAGTAGAAATGAATTCCTTTGTAGTTGGACTCTGCGATAGAGACTTTTGTTTACAAAGGTGTAGCTAAGGAAAATAAGGAAGAAGTACTTGAAATCGCTCCGGTCTCCCAATGTAGATAGGAGGCTCCATTAAATTCTGTAAATAGAAATTGGCCTACTGAATTTATCCTGACATATTACAATAAGAAGGATATGTTTGGACACGTAAATTGCATGAATAATGATTCAGCCTTTGAGGTTGTTTTTCACCAATTAAGAGATAGTGCATGTCTATTTATTGCCCCCCACCTCGAGGAGGTAATCCCCCCCTTCTCCGGGACCCCAAATCTCTAGCTATACCTGTTTTTTTTGTATCGTATTAAACTTTACCTTGAAGTAAACTTTCCAGTGCTGTAACTGTCAACAACAATGGTTATTATTGCCTTCTGAATATTCAATAATATTTCTGTAGTTTAAGAAGGTATTTTTGTCTCTCCTGTCTGCTTTGATTTCATTCAGAAGTCTATTAGATTGGTTTCAGCTTCTGTTACATTCTATGAATATTGAAAAAACGGTAACTAAACCTGTCACCCAAACTGTCATCATTGGTTTTTTCAAATTGGTCTGGTTGACTGGCTTATCTCTGAATGTATTGCGCGTACAGGTCACACCAAAGGAGCTAGAGGGCAGAAAATTTAAACATTCACTCCTTATCAAGTCCAGAAAAAAACAGTTTGCTTGTTTGTTTGATTTTCTCAAAATCCTCCCCTCCAAATTAGTTTAAGTTGTGGGTTCAATTTGCAATGTAATTTTTATGCTAAATTGGTCGCTAAGTTTGTGTCCGATAACGTTCACGCTTGCTTCTCGAAAATTAGAACTTGTTTAGTGATCATGACCCGACAGAAGATGATAGCCCCTTTTAAGATAATTCAATTGATCATCCCAAATACTGCGTTCTGCTAAAAGACGTATTGAATGACAAGCAAAACCTGTTTATTTTTTTTCCGAATGTATAACACTGGCTGCATACAATGCATATTTTTGCTGTTCTACTTTCTAGCAACAATTTTTACTTTCAGCATCTAATTCTTCATTTTTATCATAAATATTCTCATCACACGACACTGTCTTATCGCAGTACTCACATATCGTATCTAAATGATACATTTCTACGTTCAAAAGTGTAAGAACAAAATGTGGAGACATGAATTATATAAAGACCCCGTCAACAGTTAATGAGTGGGATACCAACTCATACATGAATTTTAGTATTAAAATCGTTTAAACATTTATTTTAGTGTGAAAAAGTATACAAAGTTTATATGCAAGTTCATATTGTAAGGATCATAATTAAACAATTTCAAGGGCCTCAAACATTTGTAATAGTGTAATAAACATCGTAGTTTGTTGGGGTTTTTAAAATCTTTTACTTCCGTCGACAGCACTGCACATTCCATAGCCCCTCCATTCTATTGGTTAAAAAGAATTCTGAAATCTTATCTACTTCTATTTACTTACACTGTACATACCTGACCCCACAGTCCCATGTAACCCCTTCTGGAAGAAAATACATTTGGGTCTCCTAATTCTAAAAAACACATAATCTTGAGAAAATATACTGAGTGTCCCCCCGATCCCTCCTATCTTTTGACAATAGATAACCGTAACTGTTTTAACCTATTTTCATACTTTTTAAGTCTGGTACTAATTTAGCAGCTCAACTCAAGACCTTTAAAAGATTTTTAACTTGATATATTTCAGGCTTTTGGACTATAAGTAACAGAACATATTTTGATTAGGTTTAATCAATTTTTGTTGCAAGAAAGAGAAAAGTTCGGTAAACAATTTCCCTGGTCATCTCTTCAGGTTCTTTCTTACTTTGGTCTCTGTTCTTCTATTGAAAAGGTACTGGGTTACTTTTATGCATACTATGATCAGTTAAAATACAGTAAGAGCAACTCCTCTTCTTTTAAATTAATTACATCCTCCTGTTTTTCACTTTTCCTAACAGCCAAGCGTCTATGTTGATCAAATATACTTTCAGTCATTTGCACCCTGCTGGTTGTAAAAATTAGAAGCGCCAATAATAATCTCAAAATAACGAATGCACACTGTGCGAGAGATCAACGTAAATAAACCAGACATTGTAATTAAAGAAAAACAAAGTTTCTCATTGATATACCCTGCTCAACTGATTATAATGCGTGAACAGAAGCAGCAGCTCTCAGAATTTGAACAGATACTACGCCAAAAATAGTTTCAAATATATGAGCCACATTCTTGCCCCCATATCACTCTGCCTCTCTTTCTATACATCTATCAAGCTGCTCATCTTGACTTATTAGGGAACTTTCAAGTTAAGTTCTTATGCTGACAAGTTCTTCTCTTATAAGTTGAGAGAATACAAAAATTCACGAAAATTCCCAAATTCAAATGACAATTTGTATAATTTGTATATAATTTGTATAAAAAAAACTTGTATAAAGCTCATTTTGCTTACCGATACACATTGAATATACTGTTAAAAGTCAATTTGCTAACTACAGACCTATCAATGGTTCTGTTTGGATGAAAGAATTTCACTTATGTCATAAATAAGTATTTCAGTAAAATTTCAAGATATGTAAGAACGTACATTCCTTGCTTAGGATTTAGTCATATTTAACATGATCTTAGGGCGTAGGCCCCTGCTGCCACTTTACCAGGGAGGGACACAAAAGGACATGTATCCAGGTGGGACAGGGTCGAAAGAATATATCCCGAATATATGTTACCAACAAATCATAAAACCATTTCCTACAAAAAAAAATTAAGCTAGGGTTACATAAAACTATTGTACTACACCATTACCCTTTGACTATAAGGTTCCAATTTTCACACTTCCTTGTCTGATCCAAACAGGGGTATGGGTAAATTCAGATTTGATACCAGCAGAGGACACCCAACCAGAGGAGTTAAAGTAATCGAGTTGAGCTAATTCAATTTTTTATATCATTATAGCATGTATTATTTCGCAGCAAGTGTTATATTTAAATATTCTTTATAGTTCCTTCGTGGTTCAAAAGAGAGGGACAGTTTATTATCTATATATCTATAAATGATCACCTATTTTTTGTATACATGTATTTCTTAGTCACTCATAATCTTTAGGTGCATTTTAATGCATTATAATTTTTGTCTGAATTCATATAAAAATGTTTATTCAGTCGTTTCTGAAACTTTTTAGAAAATATAAACTTTAAAATATGAACTTTGAAATACGAACTCATACACCTATGTACTTACGTGTGCTCACGTGTTTAAGCATGCGTACACGTATATGTCAGAGTCTGTTCATCACGGATGCTTATTAAAGTTTCGTTAGGGAAAAAAAATGTCAGGAAAATTTTCGATTAGAAAAATTCTGTAAAGTCTCCTGATTTTTTTTTTCAATATTTTCTTATTTCTTCTTCCTGCTCTCACCAATACTTGGAAAACATCAAAGAGGGAACTATTTTTAACTTGTCAAGACTTGGTTTCCTTCCGCCGAAAACCGACAGCAAAAATAGTTCTAGCTGTAATTAATATCACCAAATTCTGTCAGTTGGAGAGTTATATAGCTAGTTGTAGGAAGAGAGAAAGAACGAAAGAAAGAGCGAGGGAAAGGAAGAAAAGGGATAATCGGATATGATAAACAAAAAAGAAAGAAACATGAATAAAAGTGAAAAACAAACAAAAAGAGACGAAAAGAGATGCAAAACAAATGAAAAGAAAAAACAAGAATTCGTACCAATAGGTACTCACAAACTTTTGTTAGGATTTTTTCTTCACAAGATATTCCATTATTCTTTATCTTGAGTCAAAATTCATGTAATCTAATTGCAAATTGAAGAAATCACTCTGTGTGTGTGTGTGTGTGTGTGTATGTGTGTGTGTGTATGTGTGTGTGTGTGCATGCGCGCGCGCCCTGCGATTACTCGACAACTGGCCATTGTATGATGTTGATATATCAGCACACAAGGCAGTGCATTACAGAGTTTGGAGGGTTTTTTTCTCATCAGTATTTCTCAAGAAATTTGATAAAAGTAAATAAAATTCGCCCTCACAGTCAATAATTGAATAACTGTAGCGTCAAAATTTGAAGTTATGTGAAAAAAATTCCATCGAAGAAAAAATAATTCAATTTATGATATCATGGGTGTTTTATCTAAATTTGGCTATAAATATCTAATTAGGCAACACTAAAGAGAAGTAACCTGAACACTACCAAGCAGTAGTTTTGTTCGACGGACAGAAAATTGGTTTACGTAACACTTATGGACAGGCTGCTCCAAGCACCAGGAAGTTCACTCCCTTCCCAAAATGCTCATTTGGAACGGACACTTCCCTAGTCTTTCTGAATGTTATATCTTATACTAACTGAAATTCAACCAATTTCTCCCACGTCCTTTCATCATTTATTATATCAGGACACTTACATGAACTAACACTGACGCAACTAAAGAAAAAAGCATGAAAATAATATCGCTTGGTTGCCCATAAAAATTTTGTAGCACAAACTCTTTTTCGTTCTCAGAGGCGTAGTGGAAGGGGGAGTCGTTCCCATGCGCAGTTTGAAGGGAAGTAAAATTCACTCTGACTTATAATGCCAGTTAATTTATAAGTATGTCCCACTCGACGCTATCTTTACCTCAAGGCACTTTTTTTTTTTTTGCCCTGGGCACTGAGAAGCCTTGGTACGCCACAGCTTATTCAAGCAAGCTAACCATAATGGCTGTTTGGATTTTATCAAGGAGTGTGACCTGTTGTTCATAGTTCGATTATACCTTTCTGAGGAATAACTGGCGTTTATTCAATGAAATACAGGCATATTTTCCTTTGTCTTATCCATATGGGAAACGGAGTTGCAATGATACGTTTAACCCAGGATTAAGAGCTGTGGAATTAACTAATTTTTAAATGATAGTGTTCAAATGAGCGTAAAAAGTTTCCGTCTCCCCGTTGACCTGTGTAGTCCTTATAAAATCTGTGATATCGAAAAGAGATATACAAGGTTGGCCATAGGTTACATATGAGTTGGGTTTTTTTTATCATCATTTTTGTTTCTGATTACTTTCTTAATTTTTTTTATTTCAAGTTTAGTTGAATTACCGAAAATTTAAGCCTCAAGTGAGAGATAAAGTGATTGAATCTTATCATATGAATCAGAAGTCTTGTTTCAACGCAAAGAGCTTATACAACTTATGGCCAATCCTGTATATAAACCGAATTGCTAATATCTGAGAGTAAGAATCTGCAGTCACTGCTTTCATTGAGTGGTCTGAGTTTCCATTCAAAGGGAAAAGATAGTCTTTTCTCATCACCATATTCACAACGAGTATATCAACACCTACTCATTAAATGCTAGACACAACCTCTCTTTTTAAAAAAAAGACTCACCGTCAAACAAACCCTTCCTGAGAACTGACAGTTCTCATCCGAATCCCTCCTTTCACTACCCCTTCTTATCTAAAACAAACCCAGCCAACAGAGACAGGAAATAAACACTCTCTGACAGACACTTCTTATTTGACACCAAATTTGATTCTCACTAACGCAGATAAAAACACTTCCTCTCTCGCTTCAACAACCAACAACACAGAATTATCCCCATTTCTTTCCTCACCCTCAAACATGTAAACAGCAAAAAAGATTCTCTGCAACGCGGCAGATTTTCTCTGAAATGATGGCTGGCACCCCTCGAAATGCATTAAAACATGCCAACATGATAATAAAAAATTTTGAAATGTAACTACTGTTTTCTCTTAACTTTTTCTCTTCACCTTTCAATTGTCACTTTCATCAGCGTATATATAGTAAAGCTCAATGTAACAAAACGCTTTGTATCAAACGATACCAGTATCAATATAATAAATATTTATGAGCTGTACAATATTGCGGACTGTATGATATTGCGGACCGTGTTATATCGGAGAAAGCCTGTACTAATAATATTTTTATAGTACCAATGTGAGGTCAGGTGAAAGAAAAAACTTCTCATAGAAAAAATGTTCGATCAGATCATTTTGTTCTTAAAAATTTTATGACATCATCGAGGAACTTTGTTTATTCTCTGAATTATGTGATTTCCATTGGCCATAAAGTCAGGATCCAGTCGTAATTGTATATCAAATTGACCCCCTTTCTTAATCATGACCTATTTAGTTTTATTTTCCAAGTTAGAGCACGTTGGAGATGTTGGACTAAAAAGATTTTATCTACCATGTGTAGAAAATCGATTCCGAATATATTGAGGACAGACGAACTGACCTGCAGGGTCCGTATAATTATAGAAATCCGTGTGGACGCACCTAAAAACTGGGAAACATGGTTGGCTCTGCGTGACATCATGTCTTTTTTTTTTCGCCACTAACCAACGAATATCAAAGGTCAATGAGCTCTGCGCAATGATTCGGGAAAATTTAATAGGATCACTTCATTTACTGAAATCTGAAGCGAAATTTACTGATACTATACAAGAAGATGAGAGAGAAAGTGATATTAAAATGTTATAAGTATAGATTATAAATAACAATGAATTATGTATGCAACAACAGTCACTTCAGGACTTAGGCGACCTTTGTCGCTCTCAGCAACTACGTCCCATCTAGGCCTTCCGGTATTCTTTTTGCCATCTATCAGCTCAAACACCCCAAAGTAGGCTACTTGCTGCCTACCCCTTTTGCTTTCTCCGTGCCTTGCGAACGTTACATTCCTCATCGTGTGTCCTAAAAATATCAATTTTCTCTTTTTTATCATTAGAAACAGTTTTCTTGTAGTTTTTAATCCTTTCAAAATGTCTTCATCCGTTACATGCTCTGTCTGTGATACTCGTCAAGAGAACCAGACCTTAGATACTACAATTTTTTTCCATTTGCGACTGAACTGTCCAGCATTCACAGCCATATAAGAGAATAGATATTATATGCAGTCCAACACTTTTTCCTTTGTTTCTTATGTTATTTTTCTATTCTCAAATATCTTGATCAGTTTCGGGAAAGCGTCTTCGAACAACTTAGCAGATTAAATACGCTTTAAGCGAATCCTTCATGCTGATCCTAACGCCTGCTCACGAAATGCTGACTTTTTATGATAACAATCACCAAAATACCTGAATATCTGAATTCTACTCTTCGGTCAGCCACTAAAATACCATATACTCTTCATGACGTAAATTGAATCTAATACAAATTTGACCGAAGTGTTAATACCGTTCTTCCTTCTTAAATTATGGGACACCTCTACCCCTTTCTTTAATCAAAATTATGCCCTATGCAACAAAGGACAGGTACGGTTATGAAAAGGAGAAGCAAAAATGTATGAGACAGATTTGCGAATATTTACTGTCCTATCAAGATGAAAGTAGATAGATAGATCAAATAATTATACGTGACTATTTAGATATCACATCAATTATGTGATAAGAACGATTGCTCCTTTGGCCATATAGGAGGACCTCATTAGAAATGAAATCACAAAGTCATTCAAGTTTTGCACCGAGGACCTAATGGTGATGAAACCACACCTCACTTTCAATAACGACCTTAGTCTCTTTATCACTTACACTTACAAAACACACACACACACACACATACACACACACACACACACACACACACACAAATACAAAATAAAACAACTTGAAGTAAGGGGTGACGAAGATGTAAGTTATAAATATTCATATGAAGAACACTGACACAAAGCCTTGTGCATATTCATCAGAGGTTTTCGTGATTAAGAATAACTGGTTTACTCTTTGCAGGATAACAAATACGTGCGTGTAGACAGCTTTAAAATTTTTAGTCAAAAGCCGAATAACCGTTTTGATTGATCCTTTGGAAGCATGGAATATTTTACAAGTATGGAAGCAAAACTACCTGTTTTTAGAATGGGGCGTAATTTATTTGAAATCTTAAATTACTCTCATTCCAATATGAGAATGTTTATCAACAGCAAAAAGACAGGCAAGTGACCCAAGACTTCGGTCTCTATCTACCTTAAGCGACACCCACAAGAACTTTACAACGATCATATTTCGTATATGATAAAATTGTTTGGCCATTCGTCACGGAACGCATCTGTTATCTGCTTCTGGTGAGGTTCATTGTCGCTTTTTTTTTTTTTTGATTTATGCCAAATCAAGGTAAAACTACAGTGCTTTACAAAAAATAGAGTGTATCAGGTAATCCCACTGAGCTATTACAGGTGCAGATCATGAAAAAGCAGTCTCTTAAGAGGGACACTCTCCTTGAAAAACAACACAATTGAGTACTTTTCAAGTAAAAAACTTTCCTATGTTAGATTAATAGACAATAGAGGAGTTTCTATAAAAGGACAGAAATGCCCCTAAAACTACCGCTGAAAGTGCATCAGCAGGACTGAATACGAAAGCTAAACCCAGAAGTAAATAGCATTTGTTCCCAGAACGTAGCCCTTCCAAGGCACTTGTGGTTGATGTTATATGCAGCTGTTTCTTGGATAAATAAATAATGACATACTATATTCTTGGCTGTAAATCACGCTAGATTTAATATATTAACAGATAAACATTGATCATACACAAATAACCAGAAAAATGATTTGACACGGAAATATTCAAATCTCCTTTACTTTTATATTTATTTTCATTTTCAGTTTTAAATTGCCAACTCATTAATATTTGATTAGTTGAAAACGACTTTACTTTTAAGCGAGCGCTTTCTCGCGTGTACTTCCTAAACAAAACATTTTCCACAAAGTAGCAAATATGTCCTATGTGTTTAATGTTTCCTATCAAACCGTACCAGACTTTGAAATAATTACATAAATGTATTCATTAAATTTAAAAAATCTTGTATATTTATATCGATCAAAGTGTTTAGCTTTGTCTGTCAGATTAATAAATCAAAAACTATAAACATAACGTGCGTGAGATTTAGTATCTACTGGAATAATTTAATTATTGCCCTTTCTATCATAAAGAATCGTCCTTTGTAAATATCATCCAAAAATGTTTAGCACTTGTTGTACAGAATTGTTTTCATAAAACTGTTACGGGCGCACATAATGCTGAGGGCTTGATTTTTTTATCATAACTACGACTCATAACGTGGATTACCACAGATCATATGCAAAATTGTCGCCGATAGAAAGTAAATTGGTGCAACGAGCTAGATAAATCCAGAAAGTACTGGATCTGTGATAGAGCCCATGATAGAAAGGTCTGGAGACTCTTGAGGAAGATCCATGTCCAACGACGGACGCTAAAAGGATGATGATGACGATGATGATTATGATGAGAGGTCATGTTGTCAAAGTTAGATAAACAAAGTATGACGTGTCATTTTCTCCACATAGAAGAAATTATTTCTTGGTGATAGCACTTTTGTTGTCACCTTCTATACGGATACAAAAATGGTCAAAATCGGTAGCGAACTTTGTTTTAGGATTAAAAATTGAGATGGAACTTTTTTACCTTTTTATGAAGTCTCTTTAAAATATTTCATAAAATCTCTATCAGATAGAGGCTTACCTGTGTGTTGTTTTTTTGTGTGTGTGTGTGTGTTGTTACTTTCTATTTCCTCAGACAACACTGGGTGCCCCTGTTAGTCTTGTAATACAAGAAGGTTATGCAAGAAGAACGTTTGTGCCATTATTGAGCAGGTCATCGAAGTTTCTACAGATAAATGATAGCAACACTTGATGATGACAACAAATAAAGAGTGTTTTTTTTCAAGTATTTTTAACTTTACCCTTCTTACTCTTCCCATTTGTTATTTGCTCTCTCTCTCTCTCTATATATATATATATATACATATATATATATATATATATATATATATATATATATATATATATATATATATATATATATATATATATATATAAACATCAGGACATATTTAGTGAGTAATCAATTGCCAAACAGGAATGTGGGGTGAATTATGTGGAATTTACCAGAGCCGAATCAAGGCATAAGCGAACTAAGCGGCTGTTTATGACCCCGGGGCTGTCATCGACAGTGGGGTAAAACCGCTTGAAATGTTCTACAATGATTTCTTCCTAAAAGCCTAGAGTGCCCAAAATCAAATTCTGCTTAGGCCCCCATAAAGGCTAGGACTAGACCTGAATATTACGATGTGTATTCACCAACTTACTCATAATTCAGAACATACTCATCAGAACAATTAACAGGAATAATTTATTTTTGTTTTTTGTCGATAATTTTTTTTTGGATAATCCTTTGCAGATAGATATATACATACACATATACATGTGACAATATGGTAGAGACCTATTTTTTCTCGGCACCAATTTCACCGATTTAATCTTGGTACTAATATATATATATATATATATATATATATATATATATATATATATATATATATATATATATATATATATATATATATATATATTAGGTACCCAGTGTTTCCAGGGGAAAGTACGAATCTGAAAATCGTAAATCTGAGAACTTGATATATATCGTATTTGATTGGGACTATACCATTTCATTCAGTCACATTTCACATTTCTCCTTTACTGTCAGTATCTTTACTGCGCAACCAGTCTGAGTAGTAGCCAGATACGCAACGTGGTGTACTTTGAGGCATAGAGTATTGATGACGAATGCGGACAATAACGAACAAATGTGAAATGTTCCAAGTTAAATGTGATATATCACGTGACATAATTTACTCCTCTCTTTTCTTCCTGGGCAACACTGTGTGACCCATTACCTGAAATTTTAGAAACATATCTTGTCCAGTTCACAAAATTCGCCTCCAAAAATATTTTGTTAAAATACGGGAAAAGCATGAAGGAAAATAATGTTACTTCAATGAGCTACGAACGGGAGCAGATTCCTGAAAATTATAACCTTCCAAATAAGTCAACTTTTCAATCGTCAAGGAAATAAAGATGGACCGAGAATCGACGAAGTTTTGTTGCGGATTGAGACCTAAAATGTAGATAAAGGGGTTGATTCTGAACATGTCTTCAGTTTTGCTCTGTGATGCGTGGTTCACGAGCTATGAGAGTACAAACACTGATACAGACACGCACGATAACGTTGTATTTTTAGATTAAATTAATTGTTCAATTCATCAATTTGATCGTTCCCAATCTCTCAGTATACTTCGACCAATTCAGTGAACAGAACAATGTTTGACTACAAATGATTCTTTGAATACTCTTTTTAAGGCAAATCAATAAGCATTCTCTATCACAATGGGATACTCGTATTTTTGTTTGTAAGAGTAAATTCGTGTACAAGTAAAGTCTGCAACACTCATAAAATAGAATTCTAACACGTTGACAATTTTTTTTTTTGCTTCATTCTTGTCCATTATGTACATGCTAAAAATTATAATTTGAATTATATCCCAACCTATGAAGCCCTTTCTTTAATTCTTAATTGAAAATTGGTTCGTAATTATTCTATCTATAATCTTTTGAGTAATATCTTTCTGGCTATAAGATCATTGAAATTGAATTCAAGAATATAAACATAACAGTTATCAAAAAACATATTTTGTACGCATTTATATTTAAGTACGTATACATGTTTGATAAAATGACATAATTACGTTTTAAAATATATTTCTATACATTTTCTATGTATATACATACGTATATATGTATACATATGTGTGTATACATATGTGTTCGTATATATACATGCATATATCTACAATCATGTGTGTGTGTTCATTCTCAGTAATGATACAATTAATTCTGCAATTTAATTAGGAGTCAAATTTTGCAATAGCTTTGGATCTTACAGTATATATATATATATATATATATATATATATATATATATATATATATATATATATATATATATATATATATATATATATATATCATGGTTCAAAGATAAATTGAATTTTACAGTTATGAATTTAGAACGATCTTCGAGTGATCATTGTTTACACTTCAAACATTAGGTATTCAAACACAAACTCTCATCTAATTTCTTCATATTATTTGTATATTTCAGCACGAAATCCTCTCCAAAATGGCCGATGTTAATACAGTGAAAGGACTCTTCGCCTTATCTGTGCTCATCAATATCTCTTTGTTGACGGGTATACTGACACTACTTGCCATTGGCGATTACGGACGAGTGACAGATGATGTAAATGCTTTCTACTGCAGCAACAACAAAAGAGAATACTTGCCATTCGATGATAGAACACTGAGTCCCTACGAAGTTCGCCACCGGCGCCACCGAGTATTTGATGCCCTAAACGCCGAAGAAATTGAAGCTGTATTCAAGTATCTATACAGTATAAAATCGTTAAATCTTGTGCACCCTTCCAAGGCAAAAATCAACGACAATTACATATTTCTAATGGAAGCCCAGACGCCGAAAAAATTAAAAGTGCTTCGATTTCTTGACGACTTTGGCCCAATCCCGGCGAGACTGGCAAAGGTGATCATAATGAAGGGAAAAGATGAGCAGCCGGTCGTTGAAGAATATATTGTGGGTCCATTACCGAACCCACGCTACCATTACTTGAACAACCGGACCACAAAAAAGAATCCTTTGCCATTTCGGATTCGACCGTTTAATAATCCAGAGATTTTAGCACTAATGCATGAAGTTCTTCCTGAGACAATGAAGAGTATTAACAATGTTCTGCAAGAAATTTACGGAGCACAACTGTCACCCAATGGCTGCGAAGTGCTCTGTCTTACTTTCACAGCCGCTCCTGTGTCGACGTCATTCGTTCGCGAACGAAAACTCTGGATTCCCTTATTCTACAACCTTGAGTTCCCAACTCTGTATCCGATCGACTTTCAACTACTAATTAACATAAATCCGAAGAAATTAAAAGAATGGAGAATCGAACAAATCTGGTATTCGGGTGTACTGTACAATTCAACCAAGTCTTTTCTGGCAAACTACAAGGAGAACACAAATAATTCCACGAAGAAGATAAACCCGAAAACCGTTCTTGAAAATATCCGCGGTCATCTATACTCTCGAGGCAGGCTGTACCCGGACAGGCCATCCACAGGACCGCAACAGTTTGAGACGTCACGCAAACGCTATAAGATCATCGACAATAAAGTCATCTACATGAAATGGTCTTTCGACTTTCGCGTCTCAGCCATTCAGGGTCTCCAACTTTTCGACATCAAATTCGCAAACGAGAGAATCATATATGAACTAAGTCTCCAAGAGATCGCGGTTCTATATAGCGGTTTTAACCCTTTTATGCGCTACATGCACGTGGCTGATACAGTCGACCTCCCAGGAAAAAGCTTCGGTCTTGTTCCTGGGGTCGACTGTCCGCATCATGCCACATTCCTGAATGCAACTCATGCTACCGAAGAATACGACCATCCAGCTGTTTATAAAAATGCTATATGTATATTTGAATTCAACAAGGACGTCCCCTTTCGACGCCATCACGCGAACAATATGCGTGAAGGGAAATTCTACTCAGGCCTCGCAAACAATGTATTAATCATGAGGACAATATCCGTAGTCTACAATTATGACTACATCTTTGATTACATATTTTATCAGAACGGTGCACTGGAGGTGAAGGTCCACTCGACAGGCTACGTATACACTACGTCATACTCTGATGCTGAGCTACCGTATGCAGTACCTGTTGATGACGATGTAGTAGCCAATATTCACGCACATTTATTCCACTTCAAGGTCGACTTGGATATACTAGGTCAGAAGAACAGATATGAAACTTGGGATGTGAAAGTCGAGAATAAAAGCAACCTGTGGACGCACAGAGGAGAGGGGTTTCCACAATACTGGTTCAACCGAAACTTGAAGCGAACAGAAAAAGAAGGCGTCTTCCGGTATGATTTTAATGCTCCCAAATACCATAATATTGTAAACAACGCCAAGACCAACTATCATGGTATCCCACGAGGTTACCGAATCCATCATAAGGGGATGGTCAAGCAGTTGCTTCCAGAAAATTTCCATATGGAGAGTTCCATCTCGTGGTCACGTTACCAAATGGTGGTCACCCATTATAAGGACAAGGAGGAGTCAAGCAGTTCCATAACCGCCCTCTTTGGAACTAAAAACCCGGCGGTAAAATTTTCCAATTTTGTTGATGATGACGATGATATAGTTGATAAGGTAAAGTAGATTTTTTTGCATTATTTTGACATAAATAACACGATACTTTACAATATACAACATCAAGAAATGCTTTTTATAGATACTTGCGAAATGTAGCTTGGACTGACACAAACGGATTATATATATATATATATATATATATATATATATATATATATATATATATATATATATATATATATATATATATATATATATATATATATCGTTTGGGGATTAATGTGGGTATATTTCAACTGAAATGTCAACGTCCTGTGTGTTTGTTAAATGAACAAAGCTATTTTTTTTCAAAGACTAGTTCTTGTATGTTAAGCATCACCTTCTTAATGAACGAGAGTTGCAATAATCAGCACCATTATTAAATACACTGTGTTGGTTGGTATGTGTGTGTCTCACTGATGTATACATATAATGGCATAGTGAGAAAGAGGTGGTTCTCAGGGAAATCTGGCTCAGGCTACCTACAGTCGTGGTGAAAAGAAATTAAGGTGAAGTATTTGAAATACATGTACAACACCATTGACAAATGGATCAGCACCTTTTTTGACAGAATAAAATTGTGCTCGCCAGAAATAGTGACGTATCGGGTATTAGTATCACGGATTATCTCCTATATTTGCGAGATTTTTAGCCAATTTTGCTTACATTTATATGTAACAGTTTCTGAAAGAGAGGCCATTACTATTAGTTGAAATGCTAATCTTGAGCGTTATTGATCCAAAAGAAGGGTAAAGGCTGAACGTTGCGTGACATACGTAGCATTAGTTGGTCAATCATTAATTCATGATCAAGGGAGAAAAAAATGGTGAAAATTCTGCATTGACAGCAATACTAAGAAGCGGGTGAGCATTATAAAATCTATGAAAGAAGTTAAAGAAAATAATGAGTCTGATCGAGTGACAGAATGGTGGATCAAAAATTGGTTATTGAATTGGAATTTATGTAAATTGGAATTTATCGCCAGATTCATTATACCAGCAAAGTTTTGTAGCCACGAATGCAGCCAGGAATTCAGTATTGTATCTAGAGATTGTAAATTCATTGAAAGCGTAACGTATAAGATAGAAATACCAAAATAAACAAGACAAGAATAAATAAGACGAGCCTGGTTGTTGCAGGGTCAAACTCCATCCTAACTTCAATTTCGACTGAAGATAATCACTGTAACTTTTGTTTTGTATATATAATAATTAATTCGTAAATATATCAGACTTGTCAGTTTGGTTCAGTTGGTAAAAGAACCGACTTCAGGTCGAGATTTCAAATCACGTCAGGAAATTGTCGATTTTATATATCGGTTAGGTTTAACGTGATGATATAGACAGACAGTGAAGAGTTTGTGAGGATTAGTTCTTGTTGTTGTTACAGAGGGTCAACTCCAGTTTGAACTAAAGTTTGACAGAAGGGTTTCATTCCATTTAAATTATGATATCAAATATACAAAAAGCATCTTATTTTACTATATCTTTTTTTGAAATGTGCTTTAGATATTTTGCTTTAAAAAAATAGTATGATAGAAAATTCTGCAATGACTTTTATATATCACTCAAATTGAAAGGTCATAAGAATATTGAAATATGGTTATTCTTAGATTGTTGAGAAGTGAACATCTTTTCACAGAACCCATTCGGCAAGGGGTCTGCATCACTGGCAGCTTCCAATGAAGTTGCTTTATAGATTGTCAGATCGTGCTGAGATTTGGTACTGGAGAATTTGGGACCAAGGCTTAACTTCTATATACAAGGAACAATAAGAAGCGTCTTTTAGCCGTTCCTGCTTAGAAAGCTGATCTACACTATTTCAAGTGGAGGGAATCTAAATCAGGTCAAAATACGCTAGAATGTTTGAACGTATAAAGATATTTCCAAACAATATTCCATCTGAAATTTATTACAGCTGCTAAAAATTGAGTTTGTGCAAATCTGTTGACTCGGCGTCTCTGATATAGATGAAAATGTCACTACTTAATGAAGTGTTCGGTTAATTCAGTTGTGTTGTAAATATAACCTAATTTTCATGGGAAGTTATAGCTTACTTACTGATTGCGCGAGCTACGATGCTTTCCCAACCAGGTGCAGCCGAAGTTATGGTCGCATAGTAATTTTAATCTGAGACTCATTTCCAATGTTTTCGTTATCAAAGCAACGGATTGTAAATCATGCATTTCATTTCTCTGTGAGCAAAGTTATATTTTTTCGAGAAATAGTTATTTATTAGACGCAGTTCATTTGTTAAAACTAACTCCTAAAACTTCAGCTCCATTTTGTTAGAGATAAGTATTTTTTATCTTAGCTGTAGCGAATTTTCAATTTGAAATCTGTTAGCGAATTTAAGCTGCCAGTTTCACATTTGCATTTTATTTATTCATTGTATAAGATTTGTCCTGTTAACATGAATTTTTCCTCGTATCGAATAGAACGATATTTCATGTTAAATCGCTACGTTTGTACAATATTTCAACAATTCAGTCATTATCAGGGGACTTTTTTGTAATACATAACAAATATAAATGAATCAAACATTTTAAACTAAAAAGACAAGCATGATTACATGATTTTTGGATGTCTTTACAGATATTTTACGTTCGATTTCTTAAAATATGCCAATTGACGTGAAATTGGAAAAGCTTGCAGACAATTCAGCCAAGACAAATTCAGACAGTGTGGCAGTTGATTTGAGCTTAATTCAACGTTTGCGACGATTATTAGCGTCCCAGCGTATATCTCTATATTTTATTATACATACATGCAAGGGATCTAAAGGTTTAAAACTATAATTCATATCGTCTTCCAAGCGGAGATTTTATCGCTATACTACCTGAGATTTGGTTCCATAAAGCCTCCACAGTAAACTACTTTTGATAATGTTCACGTGAAGGACAAGAGATTTTAAATAGCTTAATGGAAATTGGGAAATTACTAGTCTGGAGTTATATTAGACGTACTCCCAGTAGTGAGACTTATAAGCCGTTCTCTCAGATAGAGTGCTCGTGGACTATTAGTATAGCAAGTTCGATCCTCATCAGCTACCCTATTAGTGCTAGCCTGAACCAGATTAAGTTAAGTTCAGTAAATATCTATGGTAAAAGGTGTTTACTGTAAAGGCGCTTATTTGTGTATATACCAGCCAGAATAAGCTAACTTACGGCCCAAACAGAATCTTTGATGAAGACCTACGAGACTAGTACACTGGCTATTGCTCCCCGATAAGTGCTAAGGGCTCTTTGTTTTAGCATTATAGTGACTAAATTTAATTACCATTGAGTATTTTGGCAAGATGATCCATACGTTTTTTTCTTAATGGCGGTCATTATTCATAATTCATAACCAAAAGAAGGAAGTAAAAGCGAAGAGAGAGCAAAACAACAATCGGAAAATAATGACGTGTTTGATTATTATCGATTTTATATGATAGCGATTTTTAAATGATCAGAATATAATTGGAAGTTGGTGATATGTTTTCTGCATAATAAATTCATAAGTGTTTTTATCAGAAGATAGTCGAAGACACAAACTAAGTGGGCCTTACTCGACAGAAATTTACATTGCAAATTGAACCTCCCTCTAAAAACCATTTAGGGTGAAAATTAACAAAAAGGACACCATTTTTTAACATAAGAGGTAAATGTTGAAATTTTCAGCCCTCTAGCTCCATTGGTTTCGCCTGTACGTGCTGTACATACATAGTTATTTTGTTAGTAAACTGGCTGTGTTGGCAGTTTCTATTACAGTGTTGGTTGGCGGTTTCTAGCCGGAATTGAATTGAAGAGGTCACAGCTGTTGAGCCTCACTTGCGATGTCTTTAAAAACAATCCAATTATTTATTCTTGACAGCATCAACAAAGAAGAGGACATAGTGAATATCACGACGATGGCGTCATTGTTAACAACATCAATGTGGGCAAAACTGCATATTGAATCTTCTCAGTACATTCATCTCTTTAAATTTATCAAGTATTAAAGTGGTCTGTATAAACATTGTAGAAGAGAATAATGAGTTTAACTAACATAAAAATGGTAACATTAGGTTATGAGGCGTTGTTATAGCTTTAATGCTGATACAGCTATAATTATATTGTTCATAAACAGTATCAGTATATAATAATAGTAGGAGTACTCAAATAGTACGACAGTTGGACAAATAATATCTCAAGCCAATTGTTGTCCCTTCAATTTGAGAGACGCATTTCATTTATATTATTGATAGTCATATTTTAGCGATTAATTTTCGTTTAATCAGCAAATAAAGATATCTAATTTCGAAGTTTGTCTTCACCGGTAAAGAGTTCTTTAAACACAAGAGTTGACTTTGCACACGAACAGGATATTCGTTGCTGCTGCTGCCGTGAAAAGTGGCTGGCACTTCTGGGATCGTCGCAAACTACGCGCCCCAGCGAGCGTGGTTCCTTCTTTCGACAGTTATGACTGTTCCGAGCGACTTTCAGGCTAATGTCGATAAGGGATAGTAATACCACCCATAACCACGACCTAGACAGGGTTGGGCGGACTGCTAGTGAGTAAATTAATCCTTTGGCAAGTTGAGACCTTGTCAATCTAATTGACGAGTTTTCACCCGCTACTAAACTCGGGGTCAATGAGACGAAACGGGAAGTGTTTATGTAGGCTAATAGTTGACTATCAATAACGAGAATTATTCGGTAAGAAGGTTGAATCGGAGAAAGGAGTCGATCTTTTCCAATTGTTCAATATATCGTTTGGGTATTTGAATTACACTTGGTGCTAATGCAAATGCCGATATACACTGTATATTAAAAGTATCGTCGCTGGGTGAGTGTGATTTCTGGAAACAGCTCGTAAGACTAATACAGCGAGGAATAACAATAGCTCTAATTAGGAATAAGTGGTGGGTTGACCTTAGGGATAGAATTAGGTGGTTAGTCAATCTTTATGTACAAGAAGCATTGCCGGAGGTTATTCACCAAAGAATTTGGTCTATATGGGCAGTAGTATTCGTTATCGACGTTTCCAGTTTAAAAGTCGTATGAAGTGGCTTGCTGCAAAGGAAAGTTAATGGACGACGAATTCCGTGATACACAGAAGTGAGTCTGAAAGGTTCAATGGTTAGTTCCATAAATTTTAATTGAAACTCTAGCATATGTTTCTTTCTTTCTTGACCACTGTCGACAACTGGTTTGAACAAAAAGTATCCGACGAAAAATAGACAGAGATGTTCTCATATTTTTCTTCAAAGAATAGGCTAGAGACAGACCCGCAAACTGAGAAGCATGCAATGTGTGCATGAGAGAATCATGCTCAACCTCACGTGGAGAGATCACAAGACAGCACAGTATATCAGGAAGTGAACAAGAGTCTAAGACATCAAAGAATCTACCAGAAAACTTGAATGACAGCGGGCAGGCCATGTTGCAAGAATGGCAGACAACCGATGGACATCACGACTCACGACATGGATCCCCAGAGATCACATGCGAAACTGAGACCGACAGAATACAAGATGGAGAGATGAACTAGACAAATTCAGAAAATACTGGCTCCGTGATGCCCATGATAGAGACTTGTGGCGGATCCTGGTGAAGGTTTATGTTCGACGACGGACGTTAAAAGACTGATGATGATGATGATGATGATGACTAAGCCATTGGAAGAAAAGGTTAGATAACCACTAAGCTATAACTCAATTGAATAAAGGGTTAAATGTTTGTCCTGTCAGGTCGATTGAATTTTAGAATCGACGAGTTGATCAATTGTGAACTTGTACTGTGAAGGGAGGGACAATCTGTATCGAAGGGATAAAAGACAACACCGAAGCCGCGTGACCGATTCGGGTCAGTCGAATATATATATATATATATATATATATATATATATATATATATATATATATATATATATATATATAAACATTGGAAAATAGTTTAAATAACTTGAAAATTATAACATTAAGTTATGAGACGTTTTTATGGCTAATACAGCTACAGTTATATTGTTCATAAATAGTATCAATATATAATAATTGCACTCGAACAGTTGAATGAATAACCTCTCTTGCTAGTTGTTGTGATTTCAATTTAGGAGACGTATTTCATAGTTTATGATAGTTATATATTGGCGAACCAGTTTCGCTTACTCAGCAAATGGCGCTGTAAAGCTGTTATGCTTTTATAGACAATGTATGTGATTGTCGATAATTATCGCTTCCATCTTTATCTGCTTTCTTTCGTAAGTGTCAATAACTCAAGCATCTAACTTTTATTTTCGATGCATTTTCTTCCCGTAGAAATAGGTTTTATCATATTTCATACCAGGCAATGCCTGACAATCCTGCTCTTCTATTAATAAAAACTAGGTGATGCCAATAGGAATCAGTCGCTTAATTAATGGTTATTCAGAACCGAATAACACTTAACAGACTCGCTAATTACACCCGTGCCTAATTGTACACTATTGTTTGTATTGTAATGAACGTCTCCCAAAATAGCAAGGTGCACGCAACAGCGGGAAGGACGGGGCAACTCGGCTGAATTTTAAACTGGCCTGTGTTATTTGGATTTCAATAGACTATCTACATTGAATAGATAATACGGTACAGGGTCTATGTTGAATAGATGATACGGTATAGGGTCCATATTGAATACATATCACAGTATAGCATCTTCATTGAATACATAACACAGTATAACATCTACTTTAAAATAGATAGCACAGTATAGGATCTACATTAAATAGATAACGGTACAGGATCTACTTTGAAAAAACACGGTATAGGATTCAAGACAATTCGTCATTTCGTGATCACCATCAGCCATAAATTGAGTAACCAAAAAGTACAGGAATCACAAAACAAACAAAAAAAAAACACTCAAAATGCAGGATACAATCAGTGGAAACTTCTGTACCGAATATTCTATAACTGCTGAAAGTTAATGGCCAATGAAGAGCAAGGAGTTTCAAGAGATATACATTTTCAATATAAAGATTCGCAATGGCCTTTGGCCAGACTTGGCAGGAGCAAAAACATATTCACAAGGAAAAAATAGGATTTCCTCTACCATCCTAATTAATAAGCCTGTGGTTCAGATATGGTGTGACCTCCCCGTTAATGGCTTTTTTTTTCTCAGCTACAACAAAAGTCGACAGTTCTTGGATTGCAAAAAGATTTTCATTCAGACAAAATTTGATAGGTTAATGGCGTTCGCAAGAGAAAAAGAATAGATAAGAGCGGCAAAGAAAGAGGAATATTTTTATTTGTCATACTATGTATTTTGTTAATTCAATCCTCAAAATGAAAAAAATGTGACGTAAGAAAAACCGTTCGTAATTCAAGAAGCTAAAACATTTACAACATTTCATATTGTAAGCGTAGAGTTAGGACCTATGACTTATGGGGAACACAAATAAATAAAGACTTCTTCGATACAAACGAAAGTGTAGCAGATCTCAAGAGAATCAGTCAGTGTCAGAGAATTTTTTCAATCCTCCAACATATTAATATTATTCTTTTTCTTAATCAAATGGAAACAAATAGTTTATTACAGAATCAAATGATGTCAAATGCAAAAAAGAAATGTGTAAACAACGTCGCAGGTTTTGAAAAGAGTTTGTTCTTTTTGTTTTTATATATACCACTAGGAAAATTTTATTACAGAAATATTCATATGAGATCAGATGCCTTTTGTCATTGTTACCAACCATTAATGACTTGCAAGTTTTCACACTGACATCGTACTATCGTTTTTTATGTAATACATTTAGTTAAATGAATCAGACAATAACGGCTTTCTGTATTGTTGTCGTATGATTTATGCTCAATGAAATCGAAGAATAAAGATCCAGCTATGAAGATAAAAAGCAACAGAAATAAGATGAGGAAAAACAATTTAATTAATAATAATTAAGATTAGTCGCAAGAAAAAATTGCAGTGTGAATGCCTGGCATTTTGTCAGCTAAAATAATAAGTATGAGGGGATATAATTTGGGCGTTAAAACAGATGGTTTCATTAAATAAACTGATTAATTTTCTGTATTTGTCTTAAGTTGACGAGGATCAAACAGGGTAGACCAAATAATAATACATACGAATTGTGGGGAGGGTATGTTGCGGTCTCTGAGGCGTCTTTATCTCAATCTCGAAAGACCGAAGAACTTCTCTGGGTCAGGATGTGTGGGATGATTTCCCTGAAACTTTTAGCGAATCAGAATGTTGGTAATGGACACTGAAGTTCAACAGCCTATTCGTTCGGTGTATTTGCTCGGGGGACACAAGATTAAAGAAAGTGAAACAAAAGTGAAAACAACCGTATGTCTACAAGATATGAATTTGATTACATAATAGCAATAAGACTGTTAAAAATTAATTATGGTTTTGTAAAGATATAAACGCAATTAAATTTAAACCAAAGAATCTGAATGTATGAGTAAAAACATAATTGATAAGTCAGAAAGACGGAAAATGTACACGCTTGGTCCATTATTTAGGGGAGGGGGAAACAAAAATTGAATGTGCCTGGTAGATGTTTCTCTGTACTGATAAGCTGGTAACTTTTTAATTAGATTTTCATACACATTATTATCGCTATGATTCATGTGTATTTTAATGTTGAATAAGCATTTTAATTCAAATCGTAAAAGGATATATCCATGCCGACACTTTTATTTAATAAATAAATGATTTCCAGGAGTCAACAAAATAATCCTAATCACTGGATCAATGGTTATTCCATTTTTTGTGTGAGTTTTTGTGTTTTGTTTTGTTTTTGTTGTTTTATTTTTTGCAAATGTCTTAATTAGCGTTAATGTTAATAGTCATACGAGATGAAAATTCTTTTTCGGTGATAATGATTGGGTATATAAGTGAATTCTAATTTTAGGGAAACTTGCCAAACATCACCTTCACTCTTGCAGCTGCTGTCATTCTCAGTGAACAACAAAATGACAGCAAGATAGATAATCAAAGTTTACCTTATCGGAAGCGTTTATCGGCTACCTAGGCATAAACTCGATTTCTGACAATACATTGATTCCAAAAGTTCCACCAAGCCCGAAATTTTATTGATACGAATATGAACATTAAATGAAAACACTTTGTTGGTGGTAGTACTGATTCTAGTTCTGTAGATCCCTCATTTTAAAGAGTGGCCGATATTACTCTTTAAAGGGAGGAGTGTGATTTATGTTAATTGGGTCCATATCATCGGCTGTCAAAAGTTTTGGGACTTTGAGGTCTTGAAACATTTAGTTGGATAAATTTATTCAAGATAACAGTCGAGGGGTCTTATCTAAGGGGAGTATTGTGGTTTTAATATTCGAAATAATTCACAGTGATTACTTGCTTGGTGTCACTCATCTCTAATCTCTACACAGTAACATTTCCCCTCTTTGAAGATAAGTGCTACAGTGTTACAACTTAAAAATTGTTTTTAAGTTCAAAAAGCTGTGTCCTCTAGGCGTGTTTTTGAAAAGAAGTTTTAGAGGGCCTTTCAAGAAGCACAGGGTCGTAGTCCACATTGACTGGAGTGTGACAAAAATCAGTTTCTAAATTAATTGTAGTTTAGCACAATAAATATATTTTTATTAATGGTTTGCTGCATTGCAAATGGTTCTATTTTTCTATTTAACACTGAAATATAGTGAGATTTAATAGCATCTGTAACATCTACACATTGATTCAAGGTAGACCAATGGTCTATGTCTAAGCAAAAAAATAACTCAATACTTGTTGTTAGATAAACAAAAAAAAAATGATGCTATAATATTACTGCTTATAAATAGATATTAATATAAGAGTATAATAAAACAATACATATTTTCCAAATCATATACTCATCGACACAAAAATGTATTTGATGAAATTCAATGTATTTCTTAACATTTTGAAATCGTCCCTAATTAGTGTTGACACTGTCCCAAGGGTTGGGGCCAGTTGCAACATCTGACTTCTTCCATTTGAATAAATATTGTGAACGATATGTCATATGTAATAATCTTTAAATTGTATGGGTAATTAGCAGACAGATGTACATTTATTATACAAACCTTAGTTGGTCTAGTCCAAATAGTCTGAGTAAGTGAGAGAAATGCAAAAATTGTTGCAACCGCCCCTAGTCTCCCGACTCGTTGATCTAAGAAAAAAAAAAGGTTTGTGAAAGAGATTTCCTTTTAAGATATAAAAAAAAAGCTATCTACCGAAATTGTAGAAAGTGATAGGATATAAAAGTAAAAAAATATATAAGATAATCACTTTGTGATAATCTCGATGTAATTTGCAGGAGTGACTCAAGCTTTATAGAAAGAGCCTGGCGGCTAAAACTTCTGAAATTAACCTCATGATCAGTTACAAAGTCAAAAAATCCTGATTCAAAGGAAAGATAACAGGATTATTTCATTTCCCATGTGGTCAGTTTAGTTTTGACATCAAGATATCACTTTGCTGTCTCATTGAACACCTAGGCGATCCCTATCGATTTTAGCCAGAGACTCAAGATAAAAACTGATACAGATGAATTGATAGAGAGATGCAGGTACCCTGGTGGTATATCATTATGTCGAGAGCTAGACAGTTATGAATAAACTTATATATATATATATATATATATATATATATATATATATATATATATATATATATATATATATAGAGAGAGAGAGAGAGAGAGAGAGAGAGAGAGATGGATGGATGGATAGATAGATAGATAGATAGATAGATAGATAGATAGATAGGTGTGTCCTGGTTGTATATTGATACTAAGAGAGGCTGTGCATGACAGTGACAAAACTCTGGAAGCAGAGCAGAGTGAAACAAATGTGTTATACGCATTAATATCAACGGAACACAACCAGGCTTGAAAACGCTTCACTAGTTGTTTCCGATATCGCTTCATCAATTGTAGTGCCTGGCATTCTGATCGATTCGATACCCGACTTTTTTTGTGCGGATCAATTTACAGTTTCGGATATTTCGGATAAATCAATTAATCACGATTCAGAATACCTTGGAGCTAAAAGAAAAATACATATTTCATCAATTCTAAGCGAACAAATCGATGATTGAATATCAGATAGCGTCAGATAAGTTGAATGGGTCAGTTCTAGACACACTTGGTCGCTCTCAACCGAGATCTATGCAAACCATCATCAATCTATTCTACATCTAAAATTATCACTACATCAAATAAGAATGTAATGAAAACTGTGTTAGTGGCTGCTATAAAAGTCAGCCAAGATGGAAAGCGGAACTAGAAGCTAATCTCGTTAGTTAATGCTGTATGAGCAGGCCTGGGTAGAGGGAGTCCAATGGGATTATTTAAGCCGATTTTGAGTTGGGGGCTAATCGATAGGTGTACATGTATATACTCGTACGTAAATCAAATGTGTTCAGCAGTGATTACAGAAATAATTAATGAGTAGTTTGAATGAGGGACCTACAATTCCCATCTGGCCTGGGCCTATTATCAGCTCTGTCTGACCCAGCATATGAGTGTGTATCATTGTACTATGTGTACTTCCCATTCTGCTTCTTCATAAACGGTACTTGTTTTTAACAAATAACTTCTGTGACATAATTCCTCCAACTAACAATCGATTGGTGAAGTCAAATATCTAGATTCTGATTCTATATATGAGTAGCCGGATTCCTCTGTGGATGGGAAAAGCAACATTTTCTGGTGGCTAAATCGTGGCATGTATATTCCAGTGTTATTGCAAGTCTTATGTGGCATTTTATTTTTTTTTATTTTTTTTTTTTTTGCCAATGAATCGTATAAATACTAAATCTTCAAATCTCAATACAATTATCAATGGTTTCATTTGGAGAGATGTAACAATTTACAATAGAATCAAAGTTTGGGAATAATGAAGTGAAATCTGCACACTTTAAAGTTGTGTAATGAAGATGATAAACTTGATACAAAAGAGCAATCTTCACATGTCTTTCCAAGGATATACAAAAAAAAGTTCAGTTCTTCTATTTACAATGATTTTTAATTGTCAACTGACTAATCCAGTTTTGCCATTGCTACCTTAAATACATAAAATAATTATGATTTAAAAGGGGGAGATATTCTAACAACTGATAGTGAAATATAATTAATATATATACTGATGAGAATCTTCATTCTCCATTCATGTCTTTTGGTGGCATATAGATAAGAACGAAAAGAATACTTAGTAATGTCGGTGGATTGAGTTGACAGAAATTAAAACGTATCAAAAGTCAAGTTGGTGACCCAGGTTTGAAGTGGGCGGCACTCCCCTAAGCATACAATGGGTCCATCTGTTAGCCACTCAGGCGTGTGAATTTTAAGACTATTCATTTGATCTGGTTTAAAAACAGACACGTTATCTGGTATCTTCAAAAGATGAAAGTCAAAATATATTGCAGTTATTATCAAGGAATATTAGTGATCAATATATGCTATGCAGTTAACAGTTCATTAACGACCAAATGAAATAGTCATCTGCCATGAACGAGTAACTGCCTTTGGCACATATTTCAAACCAATATTTAATGCAAATTTAATAGAAACGGCCCTCTATATCGTATAACACGTGTTGTTGAATATGGAAAGACCTTCTCCGTCATACGTTAATAGCAGCTTTGTGAAATTAATTTACATCGAAATCAGTCGCGTTGAAAATAAATGAGATAGACAATGGATGATATCGGAAATGCATTCTCTGAGTATTTGATAATATGCGCATGCGTGTACGTGAGCGTGCGAAACACTAACTGTCCAATAATGATTCACAAAATGTCTTGAATAGTTTCATCAAACATTGCATTGAAAACCAGCTTTATTTTCCTTTACTCTTTTATGAAATCTTGTTTCTGTTAGTGTCAGCCAAAATTGAGAACAAAACTCACATAGGTTTCCTCGGTTTTTAGATGGCTATGTATGTGTGGATCGTGCATACAGGCCTCACTGACTGAACTAGAAGGCTGGAAGTTAAAGCTTTTACTCGTTATTATGTCCAAAACCGCCTGTTTTTTATTTTTTAGTGTGGGTTCAATTTGCAAAGTAAGCATATGCTAAAATGGTCCCTTATTTTTCGAACATTTTTGTGATCACTGCCCGACAAAAAGCGATTGATTATTGATCAGCCCTTTTACCATTTTATTGATCACCCTAACACAGCATAATGCCAAAAGACATTGGCCACGAGACGTTTTCTTTGGGTGACTAACCAGAGCTATTTTATTTGTTTCTTTAGACTGAAGACTTAAAAACCCAGGGAAACGGATTTTGTTCTTCACTATAAACGTAACGAACACTAAGCGGTAGATTTTCACTTCATTTCTTTTTTATATGAGTCTCTGTTCACCAAGTTCTATATTAAAATCTTCAAACAAAATATGATTAACAGATTTTGATCGTAATCTGTTTCAGTTTACAGTCCGAATCGTATGATCTAATTTTGTTTCATGAACGTATTTACAATTTTGAACGAATCAGTATACAAAAAACAAATTTATTCATTAAAAATATATCCAAGTCCGTTTCTCATTTTTTTTTTCATTGGTGATATTGATATTCATTAGGTTCATTCATGTAATGAAAACAAAATTATTATTATTCACAAGAAACAGAATCTGTTTTAATCAATTTTGAACTTTTTTTCGTGCTTGTTGATAACAAATCTAATACCACTAAAAACGCTAGGTATATATGAATCGAAAAGAAAAAGATGAGTCTCATTAGTTATTCAATTGAAACCGTCACGCGATCAATGTCCTTAGGCAGCGAGCTGTGTTTGGGGTGATCAATTAAGAGAATAGGGAAAAGTTTGATCATTGAGTAACATATTTCTTTTGCCTTTTGTTTGGCAGAGATCACTAAAAAAAAGTCTGAATTTTCAAAAGAACAAACGTGAATGCTGCTGGATAAAAATCTAAGGGAGAAATTTAGCATAAACTTATATTGCAAGTGGACTCTTTCCTCCCCATAACACAAAAATCCATTTAGGGGATTTTGAAATAACAAAAAAAGTTTTTTTCTAGTTATAATAAGGAGTGAATGTTTAAATCTTTAGCCCTGTGGCTGTATTGGTTTGGCTTTTACGCACGATACATCCATGGATAGCCAGCCAGACAGACTCACTTGAAAACTCATGGTCGGCGGTATCTGAATGGAAACTAATTCTACAATAATTACACGAACCAAGAAATAACCTTTATTATTACTTCGGTATTGCTAGATACATTTTATTATAAGTAAAATATATTTGGTTTATTATTAAGATAGCTGCGTGAAGACTCATTTTATCTTTGACTTTTTTATAAGATTTAAGAATAAATAACTATGTACGGTCCACACTTTAAAGTATATATGAAGGAGTTCAAAGTATTCTTCTGAAATGCCTGAGTTGATCTGAACCAAACTTCGAGCAACCAATGGTCATTATCTAAGTTTCTCGAACAAAACATCGAAAAACGGACTTTGGTCAACAAAAGCATACAAATTTCTCTTGCAGCAATTTGAAAAAGGTATTAGCACCGGTTTTGAATATCGCTTGTCTTTTCTAGTTTCATATTATCAAAATAATTCGAATCTCAAAGGAGTTTGAGAATGAGAAGCACACACCCACACCTGCGCGCGCATATATATATATATATATATATATATATATATATATATATATATATATGCAGCGTAACCCATAAATGAGTATACCCCTACCTAGCATAAAAGTTAATTTTCTTCTAAACCAACCATAGCAGGATTTTATTACTTATTGCAGAACATTACGTAATCAAAATGGATATTATTAGATTCCATGACCGAACTCCACAGCATTGAAACTCATGCCAAAAATATTTTTTGTAGTACTTTTTTGGTTCTCATTTTTAGACGTCAATAATTCTCGGTCATAAATAATACCGGATATCTATTTTGATTGTGTAGTGTTCTATCCGAAAAAATAAAATCCTGCTGTTTGGTTAAGAAGATAATTATCTTTCTTTGAAAAGGTTTCTCATTCATGGGCAACTTTGTACATATATGCATAGATACATACATAGAATTATTTCATTGATGATTCTTTCTTCCGTGTGTGTGTGTGTGTATGTATGTGTATGTGTATGTGTGCGTGTGTGTTGGGTGGAATGTAGAAGGAAACTGATCTTTTTATCCTTTGCACTCCATTGCCCTTCCTTTAGCTTAGTAGTCATTACAGATGACTGAAAGCCAAAGAAGCTTATACTTAATCTAATAGATCACCTTGGCCAGTTGCCACAAATCCAGACAAAAACTTTTTTTAACTATTATTATTTTGCATTTTCTCACCAGTTGCCTGGTGGTCCCTGTTGGAGACTCAGTGACTGTAAGTCTCCTCAGGTCTCCAGTCCTTCTCTCATATCTCATTTACTTATCATAGCAGCGCTGTGGTTTGTACTTCCACCATCATTCATTTTGATTTTTTTTCAATTATTCATATCATTATTATTATTGTTGTTATTTTCATACCAGTTGCCTTGTGGTCAATGCTGGATACTGAGTGACAGTAAGTTTTATCAAGCCCTCCTCTTCGCACTGTCCACGGCAATACTGTTGATTACAGCTTCACTCCTGGAACCAGGTGGTTATCGTTCAAGGTTGTAACAGGAATTCTCCTTAGGTCTCCAACCCTACTCTCATATCATGCCAACATGCCAATATTCTGGCTATTATGCAATAGATTTCATATATCCAGTATTCTCCTTAGTATTCGCGCAAAACTCAATAGTGCTGTCTTTGGTACGGTTTTTCACTGTCTTTGATACGGTTCCGAGTGCTCCAACTATTATTGTTTCTACCCTGACTTTCATGTTCCACATCTTCAGTTCTTTTGCAAGGCCCTGATATTTCCTAAGCTTTTCACTCTCTTTTGTATTTATTCTGCATCGTCTTCGTCGTCATCGTCATCATCATTATCATCATCACCATCATCATCTTCATCATCATAATTATTATTATTATTGAATAAAAAGCCTCAATAGGCATTTCTGCATACAATTCACATTAAAATGCATATTCAGCACTAAAATTCACCTTCTTTCAGATAATAACGATGTATGAAAGTTGATAAAGAAAACACGAGCTTATTGGTACAGAGATGCATTTACCAGGCGTATTTCTTTCCTGAATTCTTCTATATATTTCAGCTGATAACCCCCAATATTGCCCTATTAATTTAATTCCAATCCCAGATGATTTAAAGGTGCCAATCGAGCAATAGATATAAATGTCCATCACTCAATATGGTCCACCTCAATCATTCTATTTCGTTTTACTCTCCAGGAAGGAACTATAACAAGACCGCAGTATAAAAGATTCCATTAGTTAAATTTCCCTACGTGTTCGCCAGGTGACTTCGTATCTCTCAAAGATGCCATAGCTTACAGATGCACCCTTTCAATGGTAGTTTTTGGCCTAGTTCAACTGTAAAACCGCTGGTCTGGCTACCTAATTCATTTGAGAAATCTCGGTAATAAGAAAAAGAACCAGCTGAAATCAGGTGTAAGCTTATCTGGTGTTAAATGGCTTTCAGCTCCAAAGAAAGTGTCACATAAACTATAAAGTGACAAAAGTCGATACTTCTATGAATGCAAAAAAATCTCATTCTGACCATATTTGAATCAGTTCATAGCGTTCATAAAGGGGAACGATAGAAAAAGTAGGCGAAGAAATTGGAATATTTATTTCTTTTTTACGTCACACAACGTTGTTTAATTCTTTTTTTTTAATCAATTCTCGAATATGAAAATGTGACTTGAGAAGAGCATCCCAAAAAGATTTTTCAATTTCTCATATTTCAAGTGTAGAGTTATGATCTATAACGTATGAGAAACGAAAGTAGGTACACTCTTGTCAGATACAAACGAAAAATGTTGGAAGGTTCAAGAAAACCAGACAATGTCCTTATTCAGAGTTGTTGTTTTTTTTTTTAAATTCTCTAAACAGCTTTACTTCATTTCTTTTTTATTAACTGAAAACAAAAAGTTTTATTATAGAAACAAATGTTACTCAGTACTATCAAAAATGCTGTAAACATCTGTTCCTCTTCTTGTTCGAATTTATTTTTATCATGGGATGCGCCAGAAATTAGCACAAATATAAAGATATGTGTATGCGTGAGCAAAAAGCAAATGTATGGAATAGAAATTGAAATGGAAAATTAAATGGTTGAAAATTAAAAGTGAATAAAATGAACCGACAGATTTATGTAAAAAAGATAGATAGATAGATAGATAGATAGATAGATAGATAGATAGATAGATTTTGGCCCTCGTTAAAATACTTGGGAAATGGAGATCCGAAGTTAACATTTAATGTAATTCAGTAGCCTCGAAGATTTTAGGATTACGTATACAACGGAACGTTATGTAAATGTAGAGAATGTAATTTATTGAATTATTTACATAATTAAAATATTGACAAAAATCTGGTTAGTCACTCAATAGAAACTGTTGCGTTGAGGTTGATCAATTTGAAAATCAGTAAAAGGGGTGATCAATGAATAAGTTACCTCTCTCGCTTTTTGTTGAGTTGTGACAACTAAAAAAATTCCAAACTTTCAAAAAACGAACATGAATGCTGATCCTGTTCCCAAACCTAATCAGGGGGTAAAAAATATAAAAAAAAGTTCTATATATAATAAAGAATAAATGTTTAAAGTTTCAGTCTTTTCATTCCATTGGCGTGGATACAAAAATAGCTAGCAAGCCAGACCAACTTAAAAACTGAAGAAAACTGTACTGACAGTTTTAGTGAAATGTTCGGTTGACGGTATCTGATACGTATGCATCTGTCGATCTGTTCCAATAACCAAACATGGAAGTCTTTTTATCGTTTCCTTCTTTGAGTTGTTGAACGGTCGAGGATTAAGAATCGTCAAATGAAGTAAAACAAATGACTTATCTGGAAAATATGTGGGAGAACTTTTACTCCCAGCTCCATGATCGTTTATGGGTCACCTTTGCACCATAAGGACAGAAGTCGTTAAACAGCGAGATTATTGGTCGATTTCCTTGATCCACAAAAAGTTATTCTCTCTTTTAATGTATAATTCCAACGAGCAAATTGCTAAATGGCGTTGCGCAGTAACAGCTGGTTAAGATTGTAGCAATTCAAAATAGAGAATTCCCTTTGAATCACTTCAAGCAGAAAAACCTTTTTCCTCGGTAGATTCCCCTTTGGATGAGATGTTATAAGCTCTTTTGAATTTAGTTATGATTTTCTTCCTTCTGGATTTTATAATAAACCTATTTTTCTGTGTTGAGCAAGAGAAGAGGAAAGTGTTTACACGCTGAACCATAGGCACCCACTGCTATTTTTCCAGGGCAGGGTGCAAAAGGACATATTCGGAACAAATCCTCGCGGCAAACTTATAACCAGCGAAGAATAATACCATTTCTTTGAATTGGAATATCAAGTTCAAGTTACATGAAACAATCGTACAGCGCCACTATCCTTTAATGACTAAGATTCCAACTTCATCCTTGGAAAGAGTCCTGGTCCAGGGGAGTCGTCCCCTCATCCAAGATATGTCCATGCGCTGACCTATGGTCGTATCCGTAAGTTCATGTGGAACTCATGTTCCTATCTCGTGGAATTATCCTTTGATAAACGAGGCCATTGAACAAAGACGGCAATACCTTCAAATTCCTTCCAAAAGAAAAACAGAAATATGGTAATTCATCACTTGGCTAAGTCATCTCTGGCACCTGGCCAAAGATTACTCATCTTGTTATTTTCGTCTCAGTCTTAGACAGGGGTGTGCGTCTGTTGGTTCCAAATTTTGACGGACTAAACTTTTCGGTTTTCGTTGAACCTTAACATTATCTTTAGTATCAGTGTATTATCAACCGATTCTCCGCCAGGGTGCGCTTTGATTTTGAATAAACTATAAACCTAGCCTTAATAACATTGCACCCTTGTGTGAAGTTTGGTATGAATTATTCAAAGACTTTCTTTTCAAAGGAAAAGGTTTTTTGAGTGTTTAATTACGTTTCAGAACAGATATTCAACAGAGAAAAGGTGGAAGCGAAACTTGTAATCGAAAAATTTAACCCGGGTCGTTGGTGCTCAGCCAATGGGAAAACGCGGAACAGTTCAAGTGCCAAATATTGAGCTGCTCTTTTTTGAATATCTCCAATTATTTATAGTGTTTTGGGAATGCAGCCAAACGTTGAAGATACAGATGATGGGGGGAAAAAACGAGAATTTTATAACAACCGATAAACGTTTATCGAAAAAATATTTTTATTAGGCAAAAAACATTTTGATGTACCTGACGCGCCGTTACTTATAATCTTTCTATATAACCCCCCCCCCGCCCCAGGTTGAAATGTGGTTATTTCTACTTTAACAAACTCTTTCGATCATCCATCGTTTGGAAATTCTTGAGCTGATGACCCAATAAGCAACGCATTGGCTACATTTACGAATAATTGAACGATCGACAAACGATGTATTTTGATTACTTAAAATATTCCTAAAATTTTAAAGATATATCTAACTACAATTGAATAAATCATTGTCAGTGTATGTACCGCTATAACTCGACAACATCTCCAAATATGTTAGTTAGAACACGATACATTGCAATGTTGAATTTGAAGCTTTTTGGATCAGCGGTTCTCAAGATTTCATAAATAATATTAAATTTAAAGATTATAAATCTATCTTCATGGGTTTTTTTATCAATTATCACCCTTAACTTTCGCTTTTTAGAATTACCAAAATTTAGGTATAAAATATCTAAATTGGCAATACTGAAAAAAAGTATGTGAAATACTTCAAAGTCGTAGTTTCGTACGATGGACCGAAAATCATTTTATATAACAATGATTGTTAATTATATAATCCAGTCCCTTCCTAACATGCACATTTGGAACTTGTACCTAGAATTAATTACAGAGAGCTGATGAGTGAGTTATGTAAGAAACTAATGTTGATGGGGTTTTGCCCAGGAGGTCAATGTTCTTTTCAAATTCAGAAAATAGAAAACATGAGTACTTAGTCCACATTTGCAAGGCTTTAATTAGTCAAACAAAAGACCAATTTACTTTATATATATATATATATATATATATATATATATATATATATATATATATATATATATATATATACATATATATATATATATATATAAAATTCATATATATATATAAAAATACATATATATATATATACATATATATATAAAAATACATATATATATATATAAATACATATATATATATATATATATATGCGTGTGTGTGTGTGTATGTTCAAGATTCACTCAATTTAAAATGTATTTCTTGAAAGTTTATGTTGTTTATAAAGATTAGAATTGATATAGAATAAATCATATTTTGAGGGAATAAGGTCAAATCAATATTTGAAGTTTACTAAAAAAAAAAACGTAGAAATTTAATATCATATATACACTAGCCATCACAGTCCATAATTGAACAACTGCAGCGTCAAAATTTAAAGTCATGTAGAAAAAAATCCCATCGAAGAATATACCCAGAATAAATTCTATTTATGACGTCACTTCCGTTTTCTACTGGAAAACAAAATAAACAAAAGCATCTAGAAACATCTAGATTTTCCAGAATCAAGATGTTATTATTAAACCTGTCAGAATGGGGCTAAAAAGGCTTCGATCTTTAGACAAAACTATATGGCCAGGAGCGCCGGAACAAACAAGTAAACAAACAAATACATATACACATAAGCGTTCAAAAACATAAACACTCAATCAAAAACACACAAATATATAAAAAAAAGGATAGAAACCTTCACCATCTTTGATAGCTACGGTTGTTCAAAATGTATATAATATGTGTTTCATATTCCATTCTTCTTTCGTTAGGTCTAAAGCTTTAGTTGCTCTCAAAGCATTTTTCTGTGCTTGAAAACATTATTTTTGCTTTTTATTAGAAACTGTCAATCAAAACTGCCAATATCGACATTGTCAATATCAACATAGGTCTCTTCAGTCTCTAAGTCTGGCTGACTGACTGGCTGATTATTTATGTATACCACAAACAGGCTGCGCCAATAGAGCAAGAGGCTGAAAAAAATGAATTTATTATGCCTAGAAAAAAATTGAAGTGTGAATGTAAGTTTAAGCCGAATTCGGACTTTTTTAGTGATCACCGACCAACAAATAGTAAAAGGAGTAACTTATTCATTGATCACTTTTTTTTCCAATTTTCAACTGATCACCTCCCAGCATAGCAAGCTGCCAAAAGACGTTGGTCTCGTGACGGTTTCTATTGAGTGACTAACCAAATCTACTCTATTCTGTTTTTATTTGATCTAAAGCTAATATTTTTCTCATTTTAGATGGTCGTGAAGCATTTTTTTTTAGACTTAAAAATATTCCTTTTACTTGTATTGTTTTCATATATTTTCTATGTGGGCCAGAGAGTAACAAGGAAGCCAAAAACGTCTGGTACGAAAAGCCAATTTTCCCTGAACAAATAATTTAACAATTTGGCAGGAACCAGCTTCAAATTCACATAGGTATTGGCTTCTTTTGATCTTATACTATTACCCGAGAGTACGACTTCTTAACTTTAATTAACTGTTTAGTTCTACAAGGTAGAAACTTTTCGAAATCTAATCGTTTCACCACGTCTACACCTTATCATAATTATCAGAAAAATGCGTATACACACTTTATATACACGCTTATATTGTGTATAGATATGCATGTGTATACGTACTATATTTGCGCGTGCATGTACCAGACGACCTAAGCAAAAATTCACCAGACGACCTAAGCAAAAAATGTCTTTCTTTCGTTTCACAAATGGTTTTCCTTTTTTTATTTGTGGGAAAAATAATGGAAAGCTCCATACAAAGCAAATTACAGACGTAATCGTGAAATTCTTCTTTTAAATCTCTTTTTATTACATGTTCAAGATTTTTTCTTCTTCTTGGAGCAGTCTGTGAGTTCCGAACTACTAATACAAAATCAACAGATGGTCGGTATCAAAACAAATTTCAAAAGAAATAAACAATTTATGTCAGTTCATGTTCTAGTGAAATCTATCTTAACCACTGAACATAAACCACATCAACATTCAAACGAATATGTATCATATACAAACATACGTATATATGTATATATACACACACCAATATGGATACGTACAGACTTGTATATATGCACACACACACACACGTATATATCCACACACATACAAGCAAACACACACACACATACATAGTTCATAATATATGTTCTCGATTTATAAGAATACAAACCGAAAGAAAATAGGGAAAAAGAAAAGATAATTAAATTGGGAAAATAATTGTATGTATGTATTTTTTGTAATCCAGCAGAAAGGGGAGGGAGTCTGATGGATCGTATTCATACATTCATAGTTATTATTGGTTAGAATCGTTAAATTTTAAGAAAAAAACATTTAAAACTGATTGGATAACAGAATAATGTTATTCAAATGTGAATGGGCTTTTTGTTTTCATAATTACTAGGAAAAAACATATCACTGTTTGCTGATGAGTGTGGTAGGCACGAAATGCTAACATTCACCGCGAACATATCCTTGTAATTATCATATATACGTATATGTGTCTGAGTGCGCACCCATGTGTATGTGCGTGTGTGTGTGAAGTAGTTGAACATCAAACTCCTTTCTAAAACAGTAAGGCTTCAATTTACAAACCTTTCAAAAATTTATTTATTCTTAAAATAAAATGTTCTTAAAGAAGGATTTACAACTTGCTTTCAAGTTAAAATAGAAGTATAGAGATAGAGCAAGATCTTCATTGAATAAATAATTTTTCTATGTTATTTTTTTTTTTGTTCATTTCTTTCCGGAATAGATAAAAAATCTGATATTCAATAAGCTTTGTGTATGCATGCGTATGTGTATATACATACTCGTTTGTAGGATTTCAATGCTGATATTTGAGTTTGTTTTGATTTTGATCTTTGGGGGGACTTAGGTATTTATTTGAGCGAGCCAAGATCTGCCCCGTAAAAGTTAATATTTTATCTAAAGATTGTTGTGCGCCGAATGTAATGGTTTTGATGAATCGGTATCTGAAGATAACTTTTACTAGAACTCGAGAACAAACCGTACATAGTAGGAGAAAACTGACAGTTGGGTTTTTAGCACTATGGATGGACAAAGCGCAAAAAATTTTCATGTTTGATGCCACGTATGGAGCTAAGACATGGAATCTAACCAAAGGATTGATCCTTAAACTGAAAACCATGCAATACACACAGTAGAAAATCATGCTCAACATCGATTGGAGAGAACATGACAGCACATTATATTAGATAACAACCAAGTGATCAGAAAACTCAAAATGGCAATGGCTGGTTATACTGCAAAAATGTCCGACCAACGCAGGGCATGAAGATTTACAACGTTGATCCCCAGAGAACATACTCGAAGCTGGGTTGGCAAATGACGTACTCGGAAAATTCAAAAAATATTGCCAGCGCCCATGATAGAGAAGTATGATGATGATGATGATGATGATGATGGTGGTGGTAGTGGCTTAATGAGATTAATGGCTCGGCAAATTATGATGAAGTCGTTGGATGAAATATTGAAGTTTGACTATCTCGATTCTGAGCACCTTTTGCTTTCAATCAAATTTATCCTTGTAAAATGTCAGCAGACAGAAAACATAAAATTAGCTGTTAATTGTGCTTAAAATAAACCCCCTACTAAAAACCTATTTAGGAGGGAGAGATTTTCAAAAACAAAAAAGTTTTTTTCTAGACATAATAAAGTGTAAATGGTTAAATGTTTAACCCTTTAGTTCTTTTAGTGCAGTCTGTACGCGTGATCCATGAATAGTCAGCCAGCTAGACCAACTTGAAAACTGAAAAAAAACAATGTTGACAATTTTGATAGCAATTTTGGTTGACGGTTTCTGAAAATTAATTTTTTTTTCAAAGATGAACAATAAATGAAACAAAAGAAAAAGAATGAGAAGAGAAAGTAAATACCAGATTGCAAGAAAAAGAAAAAAAAGAAAAAGAGAAGAAAGAAAGAAAGAAAGAAAGAAAGAAAGAAAGAAAGAAGGAAAGAAAGGAGGGAAGGAATGAAGGAAGGAAGGGGGGAAGGAAACGAAGGGCAAAGATGGCTAAAAATTAGGTTTGGAACATCACAGATAAAGAAAAAGGATCGTTGGAAAAGAAGAGAAAAATGAGAAGAAATCCACGTAAAATTTATTTAACTTTTCTTCATACCTGATCTGACTCCAACCAGACAAGTAGAAGAGGTTAGAGGGTTGTTATCGTTTTTCTAGATTTTTTTTTATTATTCAGTGTTACGATCAATTCATTCGTATTTCTCATCAGATGTATCCTTTCTTTCACAAAGTATTATAACTCGTCACTTTTTGGCTAGAATTCCCTCTCATTTGATCCTCACGCAAACCACCAATTTCACCTTTTAATGCCCTTTCATTTTTTTATCTCAATACAAAGAAGAGGTCGACCGCATCTTGTTCATTATAGAACATACCAAACTAAAGGCGAGGGCAACAATAACAGAGTAAAATAGGAAGTCGAAATTGCATGATCGAGTCGGCTGAATAAGACTCAGTAATAACATCACGTAAAAATCAAATATCAAGATCACATGACGTTATAAAAACAAATCCAGACCCTTTTGGAAAACAGTAACAAAAAATATTCTACTTATTCATCTTTTTTTACTTAGTTTTCTTCTGCTCAATTATTTTCCTTTTCTTTCTTACTTTTCATTTCATTTAATTTGCATTTATTTTTCGTTATTTTTACCTCATTTTATCTCATTTTCCCTCCAGATTTATTCCTCCCTGTCTTTTTCCTTCTTCTTTCTCTCTACAGACTATCTTTCTTCTTTTCTTTTCTTTTTTCTTTTTCTGCCCTCACTCCCACATATTCATTCTCATCTATAATCTTCTTCGTCAATCTCTCCCTCTTTTCTTTTCCTCCTTCTTATTCCATCGTTCTTTATATCATTCAGAATTCTTTCTGTTGTTTTACATTCTGCGAGCAAAATTGACGTATTGTTGAAACAGTGATAGACTGATTGTGCAAGAGCAAGGCAAAAAAAAAGATGACGCTACAAATGTATTTTAATTATATAGGAAAATCACTTGGCCCTAACCGATGTTCATTTTCATTTTTAGTAGTCTGTGTGCGCAGAAATCTTATGTGGTGCAATTTTTTCAGTAACAAAAATATGTCAGCACTTTTGAATTCGATCAATCAATATCGTTTCAATAAAAGCTCGATAAGCTTTCAACAATATTTGAAGTCTTTGCGCTCACATTAATTCCCTTTGTGTGCTAATTGCAAAACTTATTTGTGCGCGCACACGTGAACAGCTTAGTGGGAACAATGGCACCAATCGAAAACACGTTACAGTTACATTAACCTTCCTTGGGTATTTTTATTTTTCAGATCAAGTTTTAACATTGAAATAGGTGCGCAATGACACCTATATCCATTTACATACTCCGCTATGATATTGTTTAAAATGTCTCCAGAATTATTTCTCTTTAATTACGGGAAGTTCTACCGCCGTAAGAGATTTTGATATTACGAAAATAAATATTTCTATTTGTCGATGTAATTGTTAAATATCGAGAAAAAAAAAGAAATATTCACGAACAATGATCTCTCTCTCTCTCTCTCTCTCTCTCTCTCTCTCTCTCTCTCTCTCTCTCTCTCTCTCTCTCTCTCTCTCTCTCTCTCTCTCTCTCTCTCTCTCTCTCTCTCTCTCTCTCTCTCTCTCTCTCTCTCTCTCTCTCTCTCTCTCTCTCTCTCTCAACAAGTCAAAAACGGGTTACGGACAAAGCAACATTTTAGGGAACAGTCAGTCAGGCGGAAACAATTTAAAGCAAATTTAAACGAGTCCAGCATCAAAAATGTATCTAATCTTTGGAACTGATTTGACCCATCGTCGCTATACAAGCTAGCATTTGTTATCTCCGTACAAACCGTATTTACTCAAGTCCAATGCGATCATGAATATATTTTTTTTTTGGCTACAAAAACAGTAATCTATTGTAATTGGTTCTCATTTATAGAATGGTGTCCCCACAAATACCTGGTAAAAATTACAGACATTCCATGGTGATGCAATCTGAAAATTTGTTGACACAAGTAATAAGGAGACACATAAGACACAAAATATTTAGTTTAAGTGGTCTTGCTGGAATATTAAGATAAAAAGAATGTTTGATACGGAGAAAGGAATGCTTCCATCATACCTTTATGAATACGAATTTCTGTGGCGAAAGAAAAATGGGAAAAAGGCCTGGAAAAATATATTTATTTCAAAATTTATTTTGACGCTTATACGTCATTATATGGTCAATTAAATTGTTCTGTAATGCTATGGATCACATCTTTCAGAATGAATTAATACATTCAAAACCATACCCATTTACGAAGGAGGCCGTCGGGTAGAGCGACTGAAACGTTGTGTTCAAAAGAAGAACCAAGATGATGACAACAATCCGAAAAAATCTATGTATATTGATGATCTCTCATCTAAAAAATTCAGACAGAAATTATTGAGGACCAGTTTACACAGACGGACATCTACCCTCAAAGTATCAATTCAGGTCTCTACCACCAGCTCCCCTTGAACGAGGGCGTAACTTAATGAATATCAACGCATATTTGTGAGTGTGAGTGTGTATCTGTCTGTCTGTGTCTAATTACATTACTAAAACGATAGCCCCACCAATGATCAAAGAAAAGGCCCATACAATTGGCTCTATAGTGGTACATTTAAAAACGTTAATACCACCCAGTTATTTGTCACAATCAGCAGTCCAAAGTGATGCTCACATATAACATTAGACTCTCATATCGATAATTTCCCTATGCTATAAATTATTTGGTTGAGAAGATAAGTGAGAACAAAGCTATAATAGAAATGTTCAAACTGTGTTTCTGCTTCAGTTACTTCCGGCATCGAATATTACGAAAATGTGGGGCCAGCAATAACTGGGCTATGAAGTTGAAACGAAGAATCAATTCAAGACGGATACAAATACATTGTTTTTGTTTTTTTATCTAATCTCCACTTAGCCAATCGATACTACTAATTTATCTCCTCTTATTTCCGTTAGGATTTCCAAGACTCTTCCACTTGTGTCTGAAGAGGTTTATCGATTGAAAGCGGTCTTTTTGGTTTGTTTGTTTTTCGGTGGAAAGGTTCTGATTTTTTCTTTTTTATGAATTTTATTCTTAAATTATCCGTTTCTTTTCTAATTGTGGCAAGCAGACGTGATACTTTGGGCTACTTATTTCATTATTGCTTCGGATATTCTTTTTTGTCGGTTTTGATTGTTTTAAAAGTATATACTTTAATATATATGTACAAATCCATGATAGATAAATAGATAGATGGGTGGATATTATATGTTGGGATATAAATAGATGGATGGATATTATGTGAAAAAATATAGATATTTGATCATTAAGCGCTGAATTTTGCAATTCTTTGCCTAAAATTTATCTTATCCAGTTTCAGTACTCAGTCTGTAGTTCTGCAGTGGAAAACGGAGAGAAATAAATTGTCAGTAATTAACGCAAACGTAATTGATAAAATTGAGCTGAAGAAAAATTACACACACACATACACACACGCATATATATAAATATATATATATATATATATGTATATATATATATATGTTTGTGTGTGTATGTGCGTGTGTGTGTGTGTGTGTGCATGTATCCGTATATGTTTGTGCGTGCGTGCGTGTGCGTGCGCTTGGTTTTATCTGATATAGCTCAGTAACTAATTGAGAATACCCTGAGCTGTGTGATTAGAGTGGAGATATCCCCTCGGCAACCGATGGACATCGTGACTCAAGACATGGATCCTCTGAGATCACATGAAGAACCGAGGCCGGCAGAATATTAGATGGAAAGACGAACTAGAGAAATTCAAAAAGTACTGGCTCTGCGACGCCCATGATAGAGAAGTGTGGCGAATCCTGGGAAAGGTCTATGTCCAACGACGAATGTTGAAAGACTGATGATGATGGTGATGATGATGATGATGATGATGATGATGATGATGATGATGATGATTCCTCCGGTGGACATGCTGCCAAAAGGGTGATTAAAAAAAGGAAACTTGTAAGAATAAAGCCCTGCTGTCAACCAGACTTGAAACTTGCAAGCATCACTGAGTTTACGCATGCAAAGGAAACTGGAACTTCATCGCCAGCCATTTATACTTCAATAGGAGTTGTCTCCTAAGAGACGGAGGCTTTACCTTATACCACAAAGCCGAACACCAGTGCTGTTGGAGAATTCACTTCTATTTTAGTCATCAAGCAAAACTATTAGTGAATAAATACATGACTAAATTTTCTGAGCGCCGTCACCTATTCACTGGAAGAGTGTAATAATTGGGAAATTGAATTTAATTTTGCGTGCTTAGCAAAGGGTGTATTTTTTCTGGCTTCGGTGTGTGCGTGCAAGTGTGTGTGCAAGCCTGCACCACCAATTCATAAGTTTCAAATAAATAGAATGAAAGAGTGACAAGGCAATTTGAAGTACCAAATATTTTGTTCTTATCAAAACGATATCAGATTTCTTGGTAACAAAATGGCGGATTTTGTCTCACGCACATACACATACACCTCGACACATTATATATATATATACATATATATATATATATATATATATATATATATATATATATATATATATATATATATAATTGTATCATATTAGTAATATGTTACAACTGGTCTGTTGTTTCAAGAGGATTGTGCATCATATATTACATTCTTTCCATGTATGCATTGGTCTACTATGAAGCTATGTAGTGAAATAGTTTGGTAGCTTTTCCAAATAACAATGTATTAACCTTTCAAATCTCCATGCTGATTGTTTCTGAACAGAATTTATTGGGAAAGAAAATAATTACTCGGTTTTATTCATTTGATGATGTAATTCATTTTGTTTATTTTTTTTTCCATTGATTCTAACATTTAGAACCACATGCATTTTTTGTGTTAAGTTCCAGTTATATAATCTTAATCGTATACAAAGAGGATATCTGCATGTTCAAATAATCATTAGCAGAATATATATGTATATATACACTCGAATATCTATGAGCAATATATATATTCGAATACTAATGTACAATATATATATATATATATATATATATATATATATATATACATATATATATATATATTTCATAATATGTACTCTCAATTTGTTAAAATATAAAAAGAAATAAATTGAAAATAGATTTTTTCGCTGCTGATATTTAGTCTCAATGCTCAAAAATGAACACAATAAATAGAGCTATTAATACATTAAAAAAGAATTACACAGATATATACCCGGTTAATGTTAACATTTCTTACTTAACGCACTCATCAAAACCAGCTACATGTTTTTCCTGTAAATTTGGAAAAAGCTTATAGCAGTATTTGTTGGTCACGTGATTGTTTCCATTGAGTATAGAGAATGCTCTGAATTGCCCCTTTATGCGCAATAGAAAAGCATTTTGGAGGTCTGATCCCCGATGCTCTGAAAAGTTAACCCAGAACTCTCATCTGAAAATGAGAGACAAAGACCCGGAGACTTGCGTCCTTAGGATTGAGTTAGATAATTATAAAGTAATTGGATTGTATCATTGGAGAAAAAATAGCACGAATAGTGTTATCTGTCCAATCTTTTGTTCTTTTAGTCATCAATATCATAATGTGTAGAAGGTTATGATAAACTGTTCCTGGACACCACTTATCTTTAGTGAACAGATATAAACTTGAGTAATACTGTAACAAAAAAATCTTCTAGTCACTAGAACCGTGACTCCGGTTTCTTGTTTTTTGTCATTCACAGCGGCTTTGACTTGATCCCCAAATCGAGTTTGACGTCACTCAACATACGATTATTCATACACCGGTCCTTATGCCGAAAAGAAAAGAAGTGACAGGCGGTGATATCACTGTAACAGTGAGAGTCGTCTTTTTTATCCAACGAATAATTTCTGTCTCAATATTTCAGTTTCATGATCATCATTATCATACGCTGATTTATTTGAAGTGTACCATCCAGCCTTCTTCAAGTGCCTGTGGTATTCTGTAACGTTCAGGGTATTCTAAAATGAACCCTTTATTCAACACAAGAGGATATATATATATATATATATATATATATATATATATATATATATATATATATATATATATGTGTGTGTGTGTGTGTGTGTGTGTGTGTGTGCCCGGGAATATCTTGTATCACTTAATCCGTCTGTTATTTCATCGTTTCGTTAATTCTTCCTTGTGATAGCGCGTCTATTCGTTCGGCTGGATCAGATTATTTCTGATTCTATTGCGAGATCCAGATAGATAACTTTCATAATTGTTTATCTCTGTTTTCTGAGGCATTTTGTTGATAGCATGACAGAAGTTTTCAAAATCTCCGTTATGAACAAAATAAAATTATCATTATTATTATTATTATAATTATTATCATCATTTGCAATCTCACACCAGCTGCCTGTAATTATTATTATTATTATTATTATTATTATTATTATTATTTGGAATCTCACACCAGTTGCCTGGTGGTAACCGCTGGAGTTTGAGTGACAGCAAGTCTCCTCAAGTCTCCAGCCCTCCTCTCCTAGTACTCATAGGTCGCAGTAATTCTGCGATTTACAGTTTCACACCGGTTGCCCAGTGGTTATCGCTGAAGGCTGAGTGACAATAAGTCTCCTCAGGTCTTCAGCTAACGTCTCCTCTCTCTTTCGCATATCATGACAGAGCTACGATTCGTTGCAGTACTTATATCTCTAGCACCTTCCTCAGTACCCGTGCAGTTCCAAGTAGTGCTGTGGTCTGTACGGTCTCTATCCTCCCCCTAATCCCGATCTCCTCCAGTCTCTCCCTCAGCGTTTTGGGGACAGTTCCTAGTGCTCCCACTATGACCGGTACTACCCTGGTTTTCATGTTCCACATTTTCTTCAACTCCCTTGCTAGGTCCTGGTATTTTTCCCTTTTTTCACCCTCCTTCTTTTTTACTCTATGGTCTGCAGGCACAGCAACGTCTACTATTTGGCAGGCCTTCCTTTTTTTGTCTACTATTACTAAGTCCGGCCTTCTTGCCTGGATGAGGTGGTCAGTTTGGATGTCAAAGTCCCACAGTAGTTTGTGGTTGTCATTCTCCAAAACTGCCTCTGGCTTGTGCTGATACCACTTTTCCCCATGGTTGAATCCCATTTGTTTACTTAGTTCCCAGTGTATCATCGTTGCTACTCTATCGTGTCTATGCTTATACTCCTTCTGGGCGAGTTGACTACATTCACTAGTTATGTGGTTTACTGTCTCATCCCTTTCACCGCACATGCGGCATTTGCTGTTTGTCTGAGTTCTGTCGATTTTTGCTTTTATGTAGTTTGTCCTTATGCTTTTGTTTTGGGCTGCCATGATGAGCGATTCTGTTTCTCTCTTAAGGTTTCCCTTTCGTAACCACGTCCATGATTTCTCGTCTGCTATATCTTTTATCTGTCTTTTAAACTCGCCGTACAATTTTTTCCCTTCCCACTTTTCTTTTCTAGTTTGCTGTACCGTTCCATTGCTTTCTACTTTGTTTGTTGCACTATCCCTCGCGCTCTTTATGATTTCTTCACTATTTGTTTGCACATATCTATCTAGGACTACTTTAGCTCTCTGGACACAATCTTCTATGCTGATGAGCCCCCTACCACCTTCTTTTCTCTTAACGTATAGTCTATCTGTATCATCCCTAGGGTGTAGTGCTTTATGCATCGTCATAAGTTTCCTTGTTCGCCTATCCATTGATTGGAGCTCTTCCTTTGTCCATCCTAGGAATGGTCCTGTATACCTAACTACTGACACAGCCCAGGTGTTCATTCCTTTTATTAGATTTCTGCTATTTAATTTGGTTTCTAATATTTTCCTTATCCTTCTAAGGTATTCCCTCTTAATCTTCTCTTTCATCTCTTCCCGTTTTATCGTGTCACATTCAAGGACACCTAGGTACTTGTATCGGTCTTGTGCAGTCAATGCCCTAATCTTGTTGTTGTCCGGAAGTTCAATTCCCTCAGTCATTGAAAGCCTTCCTCTGTGCATCACCATGATTGCGCATTTTTCTATCCCAAACTCCATTCCTATGTCCTCACTATATTCCCTTACTTCGTTGAACAGAGTCTCAAGCTCTCCCCTGTTTTTCGCAAACAATTTAATATCGTCCATGTACATTAAGTGGTTGACCTTTCCTTTTGTTTTAGAGAAGTGGTATCCTTTGCTGTTTTTCAGGATTCTGTTAAGCGGTATCATTGTTAGAACAAATAATAGTGGGGACAACGAGTCTCCTTGGAAGATCCCCCTTTTTATCCCTACCTCGGCTAGTTTGTCCCCTGCGGCTGTCAAATCTACTTTCCAGTCTTTCATTGAATTACCAATGAATTTAACCACCGGTTCGCTAATTTTGAACATTCTAAGGCATTCGAGTATCCAGCTATGTGGAATCATATCGTATGCCTTTTTGTAATCTATCCATCCCATTGCGTATTATTATTATTATTATTATTATTGAAAGAAGAAGAAGAAAGGAGAAGAAGGAAGAAAATCACATGACTGAGGAGGAAAGAGTGCAATCGACTGGGAGCTGTTGAAACCGTCATTAATTTGTTTTATTGTTGCTGATGTGACTTCCGCTCAAATATTTAGAAAAAAAGCATATTTCCGATCTCCCCAATGCTCTCTTCTTTCACTCTTCCTTTTCGTTGCAGTCTTGTCAATAGTTGATAAAGAAAAGAAGAGCCAGTGAGTGCATGGGGATTTCACTCATCAGCAAGATAATCAGTGCAGTTAATAGCGACAAAAATGACTGCCAAATTCATTATCAATGAATGCTGATTAAGTTTAAGCACCATTCACACCAACGAACTCAACAGACTGCTCAAAACCTGAGACGTTGTTTACGCAATATTATCAGCATTTGGGAACATTTAATTCTGATATGAAACTACTTGTATCGAATTGATAAAAAAGAATAATGTAAAGTTTTTAAGATATTTTTTATCAAAGACTATCTGTATGAGGAGATTGACTGGTTTTCTCGAGTCTTGCAACATTTCAAGATTAGTGTACCTATTTTTATTTCCAATAAGTTATAGGTAATGATCTTACGCTGATAATATGAGATGTTAAGAAATACGTTAGCTTCTTAAATTAGGAACGCTCTTTCTTATGTCTCATGTTTTATTTTGAGAATTGATTTAAAAAGAAGAATTATACGGCGTATTTCATCGCCCACCTCTCTATCTTGACTATCTAATGTACGCTATTAAACTATCCAAATTTGGTCTGAACGAAAAACTTTTTGACATTGATTGAAAAGAACTGTCGACTTTTTAAAAAGAAATTTAAACTTTGCAGTATATTTTCATTGTTTTTTCTGTTTTTATTTTTTTTACACAGATGAATCAACCTCTGTCACCTAACCGCTGTATTTCATCGGCAAGATACCGAAATATTTCTCGTCAAATCTCCAACAAAAACTTTTGTTTTGCTATATTAGAAAATATGTTGGATGGAAGAATATGACTCGAAGAGAGAAGCAGAGGGTTACATAAACTAGTCCATAGTCTGAAATATGAAAAAAAGCATATCCTTTGTACAACGAATATTTATTTTCAGCATAATCTCCCTCCTTATCAATGCACATAACTCAACGCTTCTCCATTACTCATATAAATCTAAAATTATGCAATGAAAATTTCAGATCAGATTTGAGCTCCTAGCTGTGTCGGGCTGAGGATTTATTGATCTGACCCCATATATATATACATATATATATGTGTGTGTGTGTGTGTGTGTGTGTGTGTGTGTGTGTGTGTGTGAACCTGGTAATATTAGATTTAATAACATCGTATTTTGCAAAAAGTTAGGACTCAAAATAGATGAAAAAATACCTAAGTGACCAAGTAACAAATTGTCTAAGTATATTAATGGAATAACCCATTGAGGTGTTACTACAGGCCACAAAGAGGCTTCGTTTCGTTTCAACCATGTATATAAGGATAATTGATTTCATGATTTAGGAAAAACATTTGATAGAAGAGAGATGGTATATGACGTGAAAAATTGACTTAATGAAAAAACATTCAGTAGAAGTAACACGAACGACGAGTCACGCCTGTTGTTATACTTACTGATCCCCCATCGTCGAATACATTTTTTGGTAATCTACGTAAGCTCTGTTTTAAAAACTTTAAATGATGCATAGTATGAAATAACGTCCATTTACAATACCTTAATATAATACCCTATATAAAAGAAGAAACAACATATATGACATAAGCTTTATATCAAAATCATAGCTGGAAGGGAGGTGGAGTTTTATCAACGCTGCTAGGATGCCATGTTAATTTAACTGTTTTGATTACAAGGTTAAAAAAAATGGTGATCCCAACAAGAGAGAATTTTCACATTATACCATAAAAGTAAAGTGTAGGTAAAGCATTAAAAAACACAGAAGAAATTACATAAATTTCATTGACAGATATTGGGGAAAATTTTTTTGAAAAGGCTTTCTAATGTGTACAGTATTTAGAGCTGTAAAGCATTCATGACTATATATGTATGTGTATGTATTATATATATATATATACATATATATATATATATATACATATATATATATATATATATATATATATATATAAATATATATATATATATATATATATATATATATATATATATATATGTATATAAATAAAATGAAAAACTTGACATATATGTTATAAATAAATTGACTGATGTATATATCTTATTATAATGCACCAAATGTTCGTCCGTCCGTCCGTCTGTCCGTCCGTCCGTCTGTCCGTCTATGATAGCGTACTGCACAGACTACTCAATATAATCCGATGAAATTTTCTGTGAGCATTCATTTTTGGCTTGTCAGACTTTGAATATCACCCTCAAAATGTTTTCAGAGGGCGTTGGTCGATTCACAATAGAAAATTCTACACAATATTTGAGCCTTGGGTAAAAAGATTCGAGTCCAACAACGAGGAAGTTCTTTGGTCGCTTCTCTAGAGGGTGAGAGACTAAGAGGGAGATGATAAGATAGTTTAGAAACTCTCTCTCTCCCCCCCCTCTCTCTCTCTCTCTCTAAATATTAGAAAATTTCAAAGCAAGCAACATTCTTCATCTCACTACACCCTCTTTAAGAAGCTTGACTCTTACTCTCTCTTTCACTATAAAAGTGCAAGAGCTGTGTTTCCTTCTTTTTCTTTTGCTGTTTGTGACTTTAACTATAAATAAGACTCCGTTCTTTCTTCAAAAGAAGACATATTTACATTGAAAGTATATGAAAAATGAAAAAAAAGAATCAACAATTTCGTTGGAACATATTCATCATTCCGATCTGCGCAGTTGATTTATTTGCTCACAGCTGAAGAGAACCCAGCCTGAGTTTAGTTGCAATAAAAAGCAACAACTAAGACAGAAATAAATAGTAGAAAAAAATTCCTAATAAAAGTATGATTTGAATTGATATATATATATATATATATATATATATATATATATATATATATATATATATATATATGTATATATATATATATATGATGCAGAATTCCTCTGCCGATTGGGGGATACACATTGCTAAAAAGCAAGAGTATCTTACATGTCATCGAATGTTCTGATGAATGCAATGACGTACATAAGCATTCTAGAGGATAAATTTTTTGCCGTTCAAACGCTCGCACACAAACTCGAGAAGTCGGATATCCCAGCACCCCCCTGCTGAGTTGCACATTCTGTTTCAAATTGGTTTTCCAGAAAGCGAATCAGCATTCTGGATTAGCCAGCCCCTAAACCCACCCCCACCCGATTTAGATGAAATAGAAAACATTTGGGGGAAATCTCAAGAATATTCCAAATGAAAAATTGGAAATAAATCCTATGGCTCAAGACGTTTCAATGGCAGCGATTCTGTTTACCAAGAAAATACAATGACACATGAATACCTAGATACCTTTAAGAGTCAATGTCTAAAATGTTTCAAGCAACATAGCAGAAGGGAGGAGAATGAAATATTGACTTTTATCGTTAAAATAAATAGCATATGCGTTACTAATGTCATTTCTATAAAAATATGAGATATCTTTAAAATATTCAGTTTTTTGGTATATTTTTCAAATCCAACAATAACAAGATTAGAATTTCAACTCATACAAAATGTTTGACTGATGATTAAAACAAGTATGAAATTCTTACTGAACAAGAAAAAGACACTAAAATCAACGAACTCAACAAAATAACAGCCTCTCTAATAGAAGTCGCCATAATGTTTAAACTAAAGGCTATACAAACCATCAATAAGATTACGTATGGAACCAGGAATCTCATGGAAAACTCAAAACATCCAGCCACCGACAACAATAAGAGAAAATTGAAGAGACCGAACAGAATAAAACAATCAAGAAGAAACGAAGAGAAGACAGAAGGAGATACACTACAGCAATTATCAAATCAACAAACAAAAAAAGCTCGTGTCTTCAAAGCAATAATCAAAAGCCTCAATCCAGGACGGAAGCAAATAACTAGCATACTCGAGGAAAATGGAGACCTAATAACAGACAGAGACAGAATAGTCGAACGAACCCAAGATTTCTACCAAGAGCTTGAAGATCATGTAAGTTCCGAGTGAGAAGGACAATGTCAGCTGCAAAGCTGAGATATTTCAGATATTCACAATCTATTCTGATTCCTGTACTCTCCCAGTCTAGTCTTCTGAAGATCATCTCGAGGCAAGCTGTGACGAGTTTGGGTGAGCTGGTATCACCTTGTCTTACACCTTTCTGTAGATGAAAGGGCTCCGAGTTTTTATATAGCCTGATAAAAGAGCTGTGATTGTATATATGTTTCAGCAATTCGACATATACTGGGTCTATGCCGTGTCGAATGATGGGCTCCATGACCTGGGGATTTCCATTTAGTAAAGGGCCCTCTTTGAAGTCGATAAATGCTACGGCGAGTGGTAGTTTATATTCTGCTGCTTTTTTTTCAGTTGATTTAGCGAATGCAGGTGGTCCATGGTCGAGCAGCTTCTTCTAAAACCAGCTCCCTCTCGTGGTTGGTTTTCATCGAATTTTTTTGTGATTCGGTTGGTGATGGTTTTTTGAAAGTTTATACACGCAGTTGAGTAGGCTTATAGGCGTGTAGTTGTTGAGGTCTTCCGGGTTTCTTTTTTTATGTAGAAGCATTATGATTGCAGTGTACCAATCGTCTGGGACTTTACTATGTTTTAGACACAAGTTGAAAAAGACGGCCAGTTTTCTAGTGATAATCTTACCTGCTTTTCGGAGTTGGTCGATGGTGATGTTTCTGGTCCAGGGGCCTTTCCTTTCTTCGTCTGTTTGATGGCTTGTTTCACCTCCCTCAAGGTTACTTCTGGGAAGTCCTCGAGTTGATTACTCGTGTCTTGCATATCCTGTTCATTGTTTTGTATTCCTTGTTTGGGAGAATAGAGTTTTTGGTAAAATTCTTTGGCACGTTCGACAATCTTGTCTCTGTCTGTGGTTAAGTCTTCATTTCCCTCGAGTATACTAGTTATTTGCTTCTGTCCTGAGTTGAAGCCTTTGTTTATAGCTTTGAAGCCCCGACTTCTTTCGAAAGTCGATTCGATAACTGCTGTCATGTATCTTCTTCGGTCTTCTCTTCGTTTTTTCCTGATTAATGTATAAAGTTTGGTCTCTTCAATTTTCTCTCCAGTTTTTGTCGGTGGCTTGAGTTTTCCATCGGGTTCCTGGTTTCATCTGAGATTTTACTATTATTATTAACAAACGGAATGATTATAAATTGTTTTATATCATATTGAAACTCTTATTTGAAATGATCGCCAGTTATTACACGGTGAATATATCATTTGGTCTAGACAACGTAAATAGAATTAACAATCCAAGAGAATGGGGCTGCTGCAGAAATCAAATGCACAACCGATAAGGTAGCTGCTTCAACGTATATATATATGTGTGTGTGTGTGTGTGCACGCGCACGTGTGTGTGTATGTGTGTGTGTGTATGTGTGTGCACAAGTTCTATGTTTTGAAGTTTATTCATCTTAGCTCAGATAAAATAACCAAAGTGTGGTGCATGGCTCGGTAAGGATGTTATCATACTTCATCGACTAAGTTCAAGTTTTTGCTCCCAATTGTGATCCAACCATCAGTAATATTGTAGTTCAAATTCTTTGCTAAATGCTCAAATAATCCGTTATTTATTTGAACATTTTTCCCAAGTGACCATTTCCAAAGTCAACAGATTATTCTCAATGTTGGCTAAAACATTTTATTCTGCGTTAAATTCATTGTCACTTTTCTTTTTTCTTTTTCAGGATCTCGTTGCTTGGCTCACCCTAGGAACATATCATATACCTCGGTCTGAGGATATACCGAACGTACCGACCCCTGAGACGGAACTCTCGTTCATGCTGACTCCCTTTAATTATTTCCCTGAGGACCCGTCCGTCAGCGCCCGCAACGCCGTGCGTCTGACCCCAAATAAGGAGAAGGACGCTGAGGTCAACGTTGAAAACTTTGGAAACCTGGACCCGAAGCCATGTGTAATGCCAACCTTATCAGTGAAATCCTTAAAAAGTTCCACCATATTCAAAACGTGACCATTTTGAAAGGGAGGAATACTGAAAATGTAAAGCTTAAAAGAAAAAAATCGATGAACTGGAACAATAAATTCATTAATGAAATAGAAATTATTTTTGCTACAATGTGATTGATTCAATGATGTTCATTCGTACATGTGTTTTGAAAGCGCGAAGATTTTTTTCTTCAACCATGTCTACAAAAATATGAATGTATTTATAAATGCCGAAAACAAATACAAAAACACACACATGAAATATATATATATATATATATATATATATATATATATATATATATATATATATATATATATAAGATCAAAAGGAACCATATTGTTTCTTGCTAAAGTTTCGAGATTGTAGACGATCCCCTCTTCAGAGCAAAAGTCTCTGTTAGTACAGCTATATCACAAAGAAAGAAAGAAAGAAAGAAAGAGAGAAAAAAGAACTGGTGCTTTTGCGTTGTATTTTTTGTGTAATGGCAATGAGATTGACAGTGCCGAATTAAAGCATGAGCTTCAAGGGTTACATCCCTGGGGCCTCCACCATTCATTTGTGAATACTAAATCAAACTATAAGTACTCCGAACTATCATTTTTTTAAAAAGGTTCAACTGATACATATATACATACATATACATACATACATATATATATATATATATATATATATATATATATGTATGTATATATATATATATATATATATATATATATATATATATATATATATATATATAAACATGCTACTGCAAAAATAATTGTACACATATATATCGTCTGACGGTTTGTGACGTCTAAGACTATGACTAAAACGGACTTTGCAATTTAAATTGTTCTTAAAAACTTATTTACTGATGATTTGGAGGAATTTATTTCCTTGTGATTACGCAAAGTAAATGTTTGACTTTCAATTGTTATTAGCATTGTAAAAATAAATTTAGTTCTTCAACTTTTCCCTTCTGAAAATATTACTACGAGCTTTGCAGTATCTGTAGCCCACGGTCATACTAAATCCTAATTCGGCACTGAGATTGGAGTGCAAATGTAGAGTTTGGTGTTTGGTGAAAATTTATGAAAGCAATGAGTTGGAAGCCAATGATGGAGAAAGAAAAGGTGAATGTTACATCTTCATGCATTGGGTCCAAAGGAGGAATAATTTTTAGCACTATAATCTTTAGACCATTGTGACTTTGAAACACCAGCAATAAAAATCAATATTATCACAGAAAGTTCTAATTCATACTCTGAGGTCACACATTCACAGGAGTACGTTATTACACATATAGTTACTAATGTAATATATATATATATATATATATATATATATATATATATATATATATATATATATATATATTAGAAATCGTGTGATTATTCATTGCCAGTAAATGCTGTCAATACAATTGGACAATATTTTTAGTATCTTTCAGACACAAAGATTACATTGAAAATCGATATGACCAGGTTGGATTGCTCCTATGGTAAATGTCCTGATTCTTAAACTACCAGTGGCTTCGGTTCCTCGATGCCTATTGTGAACAATGCTTCTGAAGTTTCAGATACCCAGACGAATGAATAAATAACTAAATATATGATGAATTAAAGTTAATTTTTTTGTGAATATTGTTTTTGAGACGCGCTCAAAGCGACATATTTTCGTATGACTTAAAGAAGTGGGATCAGTTTTGTTATTTTCAGTCGGACTCGGAATGGATCAACTGATTAATGAGCTAATCTAGTACAGCTCACCAATCATTTTTCCTTTTAGTATCCCAGTAATATCAGCTATGATGTCCTATTTTATTGCATTTATTAACCTGGTGCATCACCGAAATTCCGGTAATAAATGACCCATCAACTCTTCGGTACAGTCAAAATTCAAAAAAGGCCCTACAAAATTCTGCGACTACCTGTCAAATTAACGTGGTGAGCCGTTGAATAATCTCCTAATTAAGTCTTAGGTTATGATTATAATAAAACTGAAATATGCACAGCGATTACTCGACAACTGGTCATTGTTGACATTCGCCAAATATATCACACAAAGTTGTGATGAGTCGAGTTTGAAGTTGTTAGAGTCAACGGTTCTCGAGAAATTTAGTAAAGATAGATAAAAAAAAAATAATTGAAGATATTCAATCCTTCTTTCAAATATCTAAATTGGCAACACCGAAGTAACTGAAATACTTCGAAGCTGTACTTCCGTACGACAGACGGGAAGTCATTTTTCCACGCTCCATAC